>CM023103.1:79686961-80286961 GCA_013103745.1 Gardenia jasminoides
GTGAGTTAACAGCGGCAGAATTGTCCTTGCAAATGATGTTTGGGATGGATTGCTTTCAGAGAGGACCCCATGTTAACAAGAGAGAGCCAGTTCCATTACCAATTAAATCTAAAATAATATTAGTTTCTATCTAACTAATTACCAAAAGCGTATCACTAAAATTTGATATATTCTTCTTGACTTTTATGTCCAAGTAGATAGGACAATTATTCTTTGAGTAATGAGAATTTAACTAACATATAAAAGAAAGGGGCGAGAGTGTAAGTGAGAGAGATTTTGAATTGAAACCTCACATTATTGAAGGGACAAAAACTCTACATATGATGGCCTGGCTACTATTCTAAAGAACTATTTATCTCATGATTCCACTTTCTTCTGTCAAAAAAAAAAAAAGAAATAAGATAAAATTACCACTAAAGAAGTTGAATTTAGCTTGAAATGTAGTTTGCTGTAGTGTATAATATATCAGGTTCAGGTATATTCTTTTTCCCCTTATAAGTACTTACTTGAGTGTTTTTTTTTCTTTCTTTTACCTTTCAATCCTTTCAAATATGTTGTCCTTCTCAAAATAATGTCCACAACATAATTAAACGAGAACTGTTTATGAAGTTTATCATTGCTATAACAATGCTTCGCTCAAAAGATAAAAGAGCAAAAGTTCAATTTGGAACTCAAAGTATGATGCAATTATAAAATGTTTAGAATTAATTTTTTCTGGTTTCAGAAGAAAATCAAACAATGGTTTTTTTTTTTTCTTAATGTATTAACAAGAACTTAAAAGAGTAAACTTCGAAACAACGTATCCTACATAGGTCACCATTCAAAAAATCCCCTCAGATTGTGCTAGTAAAACATCTGCCAAGAGGCAATATAAAGATCAGACAGACAAGAGAAAACAAAGAGTCAGAAAAGAAAAAAGATCAGACACGGCAATGTACAAGAGTCAGAAAAGAACAAAGATAACTTGCATGAATCAAGAATCTCAAAACGTTGCTTTCCAGCACCTTAGCTGTGGAAATAGGGGAGGGAGGTGGGAGATTGAGCAGTAATTTCAGGAAATTATACATAGTTTGAGTTTAAGATTTCGACTATTACATGACAAGATGTGAAATATCCACTGATTTCTCTCGTACAGACAACATATGTACACGAAGGAATTATCAGCAGTAGAAAACTGCCAATTATATGGGGTTCATACATTAATCATTTCCAAGATACTGTTCCTAAGTGATTTGTGGCCAGATTAATCTTTGGTGGAATCAAGTATTATTTTTGTAGAATGTTCTGTACCTAATCATTTGCCTTAGATTATTAGCTCAGCCCAACAAGATCACTGATCAGCAACTCTACTAGGCCCCATCAGGATCGACTTCTTATTTGAATAAAGTTTGTCACATCCACATGATCAAGCAAGATAAACTTTTAACTATCCAGATGAGATGATTCTTAAATGCATGCTGCAAAATATTGTTCATGGTCACTCTATTTAGCAGAAGAAGAAAATATAGAATATTAAATATATCCATTACCAAAATTATTGTTGGTAAATATCGTTGGTTATTAATTCCATCATGAAACTTCTTTTGATGGGAAAAATCAGCTTGATTTGTTCAAGCTCTAAGAGTCACCAATAAGGGTTTTCAAGCATGAAAGTCGGCAAATTTTCGTGGTATGAATTGTTATATTTTGAATGGTTTCATTCCTATTTAGATATAAAAGAAGAAAAAATATATATATATATATACACACACACACATACATATAGAGATACATACACATGTGTACGCATCTGTGTGTGTGTATGATTGATGAATCGATGCAGTAAGAGAATTTAGTTAAAATCTACCATTCTAAAGAGTTAAACTTAAATCATTTATAACTTGCAGATACTCAGCGAGGCACAGTTGCATGAAGTTTTGTCTTGTATAAAAAATTCATACCTATGAACTTAATTTAGTCAAGAATCGAATATCTGAGTCATGGGTATGTTCTTTGAATTGCTGATCGTATCCTTCAAAATGAGCTTATTGTACTCGAACATATATGAGGGTGTCATGACCAAGATTAAAACTAGCATTAATAATGAGCTGATTTCTACTTATTTCTGAACATTTGGGTTCTTCCACTGGATAATGAGCTCAAATGGTCACATCCTCGTGAGCAGGATATTAAAAAAAAAAAAAACACAAGAAGATGATTGTGCTTACTTGCAGAACTCAATATGATCATTGTCACTTTCAGAAAGAAAAAGAAATAAGAATAGGGCAGGAAAAAAACAGAAAGTTGAAATGATGGATGACGCTGTGGTGAACAGTTTAATTCATTGGCAATATTTGAAGGAAATGTTGTAATACATGCCTTTCATTTCAAAGCATAGTGTGAAGAAAATAAATCTATGTTTGGACGGTGAATTTAATTTCAAATTTATAGTCCAAATCCTTCCACTGTTTAAGGATTTTATTTTAATAATAAGATTTCAAATCCATTTATAAGATGAAGTAAGCTTTCTCAGCAATTTTAAATCCATCTAATACAAAAGTCATTTAAAATCCATCCCTCCCAAATCTTTTACTAAATGCAAATCCATTGATCCAAACACAACCAAAAGAATTTGAATAGTCCATATACTTCATCTTCTAGACACGGATTCAATAACAAACAAGTTGTAAACATTCTGACTTCATATTTTTCCCTGTTATTTTAAACATTCTTCATCTTCTCCACATTAATCAATATGAAAGGCAAATTATTAATTTTCTTTTTTTTTTTTTGAGGAAGCAAACTGGTAATAACAATACATTGAATCATTTGGTATAGTTGGGTTGATCAGGCGAAAACAGATATGGAGGGATTGGTTAGGCCGATCTTGGCTTTGGTTGGTAAAATTCCATAACAATTTTTTCTTCAATAAGTTTTCCATCTTGCTATTAAATTGAGCCGAACTGAGAACTGTTCTAGGCGACACCCAATGATCAGGTTTTGAAAAGAGAACATATTCAGTCATCAAGATTTTGCTGACATTTCCATGGAATTCAAGTACTAGTAGTACATACAAGATATGTATATGGGGCAAATTGCGTTACGTGCAAAATAGCTTTACGCTTCTTTAGTTAATTGGACAAGAGGACATTGAATTGTTAATTCTCCACAGTTTCATATTTTGTCTATTCTTGAGCATGAAATAAGTAATTTTACTCACATGTTTTGTCCTGTAATCCAATGATCCCATCAACAGGGACCGGGAATTTTCATCTCACCTTATAATGCTCGTCTTATTAATTTGTGGCCTCAAACCAGTCCATTTGTTCCTTTCTGAGATGAATTATTCTAATCAGTATATGAACTAATAAAACTGTATATATAAACACACAAATTTCTAATGATCAACTCTATTTCAGATACTCATTATGTAAAATCCGACTTCCACTTCGGGACGTTTAGGGAGAAACACTCAATTGTAACTTTTGGTTTCTAATTTTGTAATCTTTAATAACAAAAAACAGCCGTACTGTTTCAAATTAATTTGTCAAGTACAGGTACGATTGAGGTTGAGGCCGATTTTACTGTAAGAGAAAAATCCATGCAAGATTGAGGGATTAAATTTTTTTTTTTCATTTAATTTATATTCCTACAAGTTCCTTATTATACATATCAAACAGTCTAAATATCCTTCGTGTAAAATATTATCATATACTTCCAGCAAGTACCGTTTATCAAGACAAGGTTAAACATATATGATAAGAATATGGAAAATGCGTAAATAGCTCCCCATCCCCCAACAAGAAAAACAAAATATATGACTGTAACAAATGCAAGGAGCTGATGAGACATACAGAGAAGTGAGGGATCTACTTTTTCTTCTTCTTCACTTTTTTTTTTTTCAAAACTTTGTCATCCAAATCATAGAAACAACATAGAAATGAAGCTCAACATATCTGTGTTTCACAAATATACATTGTTAGAAAATACAGAAAAAGACTAGAACTAAAAGATTTTGAGGCATGAATTACACTTTCCTTAAGGTTTTATTTGCCTTTTATTAGACAAATTACCTCTAGGATACAACAAAGCCTAAGAACTATCTAAAAATGAAAAAAAAAAAAATGATCAATTCGTTGAAATCTACTATTTTAGACCAATGCACCTATTCAAGATATCACAAAAAAAATTCCTAAGAAGGGTATAGGTTAGGCAGTTATGAGAATATATCGTTAACTAGCGACTCTAATTAATTGAAAATAAAAATCAATTTGAATGATAATTAATTAGCCCTCTTCAGATTGGCCCAAATGCCTTTGTCAAGATATTTAAATGTCTTTCAATTTATATCCAAGTAAACTAGAAATACATTGAAATCTCCTTTCCACCAAAATTTCCCTCCAAACTAACATTTGAATCAAATTTGTTATGGTAAGAAGACAATGACATATATACACAAAAGGCATTCTATCCTCTTCCAATGTGGGACAAAGAACTCCAACCAATTGACCAATTCATTGCAAATTATCACCAACATATGTGAGAACCCAAAAAAAAAAAAATGAAAAAAATGATTGCACCATGGCTTATAAGTGCATTATTTTCCTTTAAATGTATGCATAGCATGACATTAATCTAGAATACCATTTTATGTTTCATGTAGCAAAATGCATAAAATTTATGAGGCATTAAGTAGGTTACATTCTATTGAGGGATTAGAAGCTAATTGCATAGAATTTTAAAATTCATGGTTCAAATTGGGACACTTGTCAACCATCCATTAAAATCTTGACTTAAGCCTTTCTATTTAATCTCTCATTTTCAAAATTTGAACCAAATTCCCTCTCATTTTCTCTCTCTTTGGCGAACCTCAAGGAAGGAAGAACACCAAAATCTAAGCTAGAATCTTGCAATTTTAAGGAGAACAAACTTGCCCAAGAGCAAACCTAGGTTAGATTGTTACTTAATCATCAAGTTTGGTTGGAGGAGCTTTGGTGGATTTCTCTTGCTTGGCATAAGGTAAAACACCCCTAACTTCTCTTTGATGATATTAAATTTATGAACTCATGATGCTAGATGAATTGGGGCGTATGAGAGTGTTTTTTGATGCTTGGAGATGGAAATCTATGAGAAAATTTCTTGTTCTAGTAAAGCTTAGGTTAGGTTATACCTTATACTCTCCAAGTGTTTGATGAAATGCCTAAGGGTTTGTGATGTTTTATTGATGGATTTATTGGATGTTTTAGCATGTTAAACACCTTACTAAGAGATGGAAACAATTTTAAAGGATTGATTGTAGTAATTGCATCAAAGCTGGATTTTAAGTCAATGAATTGATGAACTTTCAACTTGCTTCGATTATAGGAATTGAATTAGAGCCGAGCTTATACCGTTAGAAAGATCTATGAACCTAGTTTTAAACACCATTGATGGAGCTTCGATTTCAATTTTCCTACGAGTTATGGCCGTTTTAGACTGTTCGACCAACCTGCTCCTACCTCACGATTGTGTCTCGAGTTTGGCCATTTTGACCGATTAAGTGTGATTTGATATTCGACCTCTCATAAAGTTGTAACTCTATGTCTTAGCAACAAAATTCCATAAAATTAGCTAATCCAATAACCATATACAGTTATGATTAAAACACTAAAGGGTGGCAAACATGCATCGATTTTCATTTCCTTTCTATAATGGCTTCTTTTATTCCTTTTGATTATTCACTTTTGCCGTGTTCCAACCTACTTAACTCATGATTTTACTATGTTTATAAGATTCTTCATTTGTTTTACACTCATGCTTTGGATTAGACCTCTTATGATTTTGTGCATCAAATTATGATTGTTATCAAACAAAAAAACAACTAGTGTATGCATTTGGTCTCTCTTGTTTGGGGTAGTCAATCTAAATATTTTCATATCATTTGCCATTAGACTTGGAAGGAGGAAATAAAGGACATTTGGGAGCGAGCGCTGAGGTTATTTTCTAACTTGGTAAGTGTTCCAATGCATGTTTCCTTGACAATGATGCATGATACTTGAGTAAATGCTATAATTTGTTTTAAAAGCCTCTTTGATTGGCATACTAATGAGTGTCATGTTATTGTGATTCCTTTGATTCGTTAATTCAATTAATTTTCAATAATTGCTTGTTCATAATGCATAGTTGAATGTTGAATGTTAAATGTACATAAATGTAGGCCGATGTGTACTATTATCTTATCTGAATTGAGCTTACTCTTACTGGAACCCTATCCTTGATCCATCATCCGGTGAGTCGGTAGGCAAAACATCTGACCCGCCATTGCGAATCGGATCAACTGGACGCAGTAATGACTTACCGATGTTAAGTGCAAAACTCAAAACTTCTTGTGAAGAGTATAATGTTTAATGTTAATTTTTGGGATTGTTTATCGTTTTGGAGGTTATAAAGTGAAAGTAAATTTGAGGATTGTTTGTTTTGGAGGTCATAAGGTGGAGTTCGGGAGGTTATAAGGTGGAAAAATGTAGAGGATTGTTTATTGGAAGTTATAAGGTGGAAAATGGCTCTAATGAGTCCTGTATCCTTTTGAGATCTCATTTATTATTCATTATTTGATTTGAATGAGTAATTGTTTATTTGAATTAATGTTATCATTTATCGCTCATTATGTACCTAACCTTATTTTCTTGATTCCAAAATTTGGTTATGGTTATACTTGGAGCTGTGCTTCTTGATTACGTGTTAACATGATTAATTTTGGTATTACTCATGTTTTTTTTGATTTCTTGGAATACTTATTAAGTGAAAAGCTCATACCTAGCACGTATTTGTTTTCCTTAACGGTATTGATTGAGGCAAAAAGGGCTCAAGGATAACATTAGATCATTTTGGGAATTTAGATTTGTTTTTGTACGGTATATCTACCTATAATCCTCTCTACTTTGGGAGAGCGAATGATATCTAAGTTGAACTCAGCTAATGTCTTGACCTTTTGGTCCATGAGTTTACTTTTGGAGATATGTAAATGTTATTATGAAATACCTTCAAGGTTATGTTATCTCGAATGAACTTTTGAGTATTTGTATCTGTGAAGAAATTGTGGGAATGTAGTGAGTCGTGAAGAGGTTAGGCGGTATTGTCAAGTCAAGTCAATCCTGGTTATTTGTGAGTTCCTTAGGGGAGGTGGGGCATCACAACATACATTTTTTTTTTTTGACTTTTTTGGTGAGTTTCAATGGATCCAGTTTGATAATGTATACATGGGTTGCCATCATTAATTTACATTTTTCTTGCCAAAATAATCTGAATTACGTGTTTGATCACTGGTGTAATTATTTTGGCTTTTATTATCTGTGGTGTTTTGTACGGAACCATTCTTGGTGGGGTTTGGGAATAGATGGGAGAGCAGGCAAAGCTTGCAGCAGATTATTTCTCCTCATCTCATCTTAACAAAGAAAGATCAAAAGCCTAAGAAGGAATCTCAAGAAAAGGATGCTCTCCTCCGACACCTAAAATGTGGCCTCCTGTTTGGTGGCTGCCGGTCTCAAAAAGATGTAGGGTCCCCATTTCATCCTCCATACAATAATTTTTTTCACCACATCATTACCCCACCCCTATCTATTTTTGGTGTATTAATCTTAATTAAGTACGATTAAAGCTAGATAAAACTAGTGTTTGGCCATCCAAAAAAGCCAAACAAAGGTTACTATGCACCAATAGTTGAAAAAAGAAGGCATGCATGTAAGAAATTGTTAAGAAAGAAAAAAGGTTGAGAAGAGCTGTTTGGTGATTAAAAATATATTAGTTTTGTAAAGCATAATTAGATTTGGATGGTGAACTATTGGGGCGATGATTGCTAAAGACATTCCCTTCTGGATGCTGCATGTGTGAGAATCAACAATCCCATCATGTCCCCATTCTTTCAGCAGAATATGTAAACTACTACAATTCGCCTTCTTTATTTTTATACTCTTCAATGTCATTATTTGTCTCATGACCAAACACACGAGAAATACATTATTCCAACACATATTTATTTCTCTCACCCTCCTGTCTACATGTTTTACTCTTTTTATTAAAAAAAAAGGGAAAAATTTACATGCACACATGACATCTATGTTTCAAACAAATCTCAAAATTTTGAATCATAATTCTTAATTTAACTCTAAATATTACTTATATTTGTACAAAAAATTCCCTTATTTAGACTAAAAAGTAGGTCCAACTCTTTTTTTTTTTTTTGTACAAACCAGCAATATCCACATTGTTTCTGTTTTACGGTGACTATCTTGTTTGATCTATTGTGGGGCCTTCTGGGGGAAGGCTCTTCCGGCGTTGTTTTTTTTCATTCGTAGATTTGAGCAGAGATCTGTGGTTAAGGATCTGATTCCAGATCAACTGTCTTGCATCCGTTGGTGTAGGTCCAACTCTTTGCTTATAAAGAAGACAAATTTGTTGGGGACAGAGATAAAAACATTTGGAGGGCAGTGAGGAGGCACAAGGGAGAAAACTGGATCACCTTATTAGAATGTCATTGATCAATTCTTAATAGCTTAAAAGTCTGACTAGCCTAAAGGAACCTTTCTTTTTTTATTTTTTATATTTTTAATTTAAGAGAGAAGAAGAGGAGGGATTCTTGTCGATTCTCTGTGATTGTATCCTAAAAGTAATAGATAAAGAGAAGAAAAAATACAATTACGATGTTAATATAGTGCCCACAGGTCCCAAAACACATAACTGAGGTCAAATCCCACGAATTGCAAGAAAAGGGGATGAATCAACTAACTCGATGTAATTTGCCTATAAAATGTTTTTTTAAGTGCAAGAAGTTTCATCAAGTTTATCGAACTGAATTTTCTTTGCACATTCAATGAATATATTTAACTGACACTTTATTCAACAATACATCTTGATCTTAAATCTGCAGCCTTTTATCTGTTGTCTACCTTATTATGACTCAACAAGTTGAAGAAAAGAAATTTTTTGGGGCTATCTTTCTGAAAAAGAGAACATGATTAACTGCAAGTTGAAGACGACTGAACGAAGATAAAGTTTATTGGAGCCTATAAATCATACGGCTAAAGGTCTTTATGTCCATATGGTTGAGCGATCAATTATGTACAGCTTAGGTTCAAAGAATCTTAATTAAACTGAGTTTGTACGAAATTCTCTCAAATCTTGTACGCTTGTATGAACCATTAAGTAGTAATGAGCAGTTAGGGAAAAAAAACCACCATTGGACACTCATTTACACATTTAAATTACTCTTATGATTACATACAATTACAATAATTGCGCTCAGCAGTGTATCTAGACTTCTCAAATTAACTACACGTTTCAAAAAACTAAACTAATATTTTTTTTTAAAAAATTAAACACCTAAGACCCCTCTTAATAAGTGTCCATTAGGCATTCATTCGTCCAACGCCTGAAAAAATTGATTTAGTGGGTATAATAATTCATCAAAATATATCCACTCATATATCTTCTTTTCGTACTTAAAATACATAGAATAAAATAACATAATAAGTAGTTGATACAGGATTTTTTTTTTTTTTTTTTTTTGGGAGGGGTAGGATAAACATGCAATGCTGAGCTTTGGGTTAAGGTGAATTTGAATGGGGCTGCTGCGAATAAGCCAAATATTGCAGATGCTGGCGGAGTTATCTGGATGCTTCCTCCTTTTGGAGGGGAGCTTTTGTGCTGAGCTCTGGGCGATGATTTGGGACTTAAAATTAGCTTTGCAATGAGGGGTTTAGGAAAGTAGTGCTGGAGACAGACTCAAAGCTTGGTATTCGTCTTGTTCTGGGGCTACCATATCCATGTCCTTATTTTAATCTTAGTGCAGCTGCAGCCTAGTTGGCTCGAAGGAAATTATATGTGCAGACAATTTACTGAAGCTAGTTACATACAACTCTTGGACTTCTTTTGGGCACTACGCTTTCATGGTAAATTCACCGTTAAATAATAAAATAAGTGGTTTTAATTTTTTAACTGTATCAGATTGCAACAGTATTAAACTTTTAATGTATAACGATCATCACTATTGGAGGATAAGAATCGAAGAAATAATTCTCTAATTGAACCATAGAATTTTCCAACCGTTACCACCAGGATTTATCGAGTTAAAATTCCTCGTGTTTTTGTTGAGGAAGTAGCTAGCTGTTAGAATAATTGGGTTTGTCCAGTGATTAGGGAATGGTCTTGGAGTTTGGATTCGAAAGCTGCTGATACTTGGGGGGTTTCCACGCCATGTAGAATTTCTACGGCCCAAAGGAACCGAAAGAGTATTTCCTTGTAAAGTCAATTTGCTAAGGGGTTTATTAAATTGTATTAGTCCACTTCTAGCAACTATGATTATGGTTTAAAACGGACTAATTCGTTCTAGAGTTCGTCCATTTTAAACTTCGGCTTCTGTTGCAAAAATTGCTGGATCCAAGGCCTGTACTACATGAACTGAAACAAGCCTTGTGTTGTCTCAATCTGCAAGCCCAAAATAGAACAGAATCTTCTGCGGGCAAGACATTGTCTGAGCCTATAAACTACCGTGTAGCCCATTAAATTATAACCCATGCTTTTCTAGCCCATGAAATTTTTTGAGGCTTCAACCTCTTAATAAAACTGTAATCTTACATTGTGCTAAATTTGGTTATCGATAATGCTTCAAATTCTAAATGGGAAAAAATGAAAATGGTCTCAAAATTGAAGAATATGGAAAGCTACAAAGTTCACGATTCTCAGTTCTACACATTTAAATCCTGTTTAATAATCCATTTCATCACTTAAACTTAATAGGTTTAGATGTTAATATATTTAGACGTGTTTGATAATAAAAAATGAAACCTGCTAATTAATTAAGTAGTTTTGAACTGTTTAGACAAAACTTATTTTAAAAAATAAGTGATAAATTATTCACTTATCATTTGATGTAGAACAGACTCAAATATTTGGATTTTAGTACTTAATAATTCAATTTTTCGATTTCATACATCAAATTTCAGTTTTATCAGATGCATCCTTAATATTGAAAATCCCTAAATTTGTTGAAGAAAACATAATTCATGCTTCCTTTTTTTTTTTTTTTAATCTTGAGAAAGTATTTTGAGTGGGTGCCATATCCAATCTTAGCCCTCCCACCTCCTACTAGGTAGTGATGTTTGATAACGTCTTTTATTAGTATATCAATTCTATTTTATTTGATGACAAACGAGAGTATTTTGATTTTAAGGATCACATATATGGATTTCGGGAAGTGAATTTTATGATGCAGATAATATCCAAAATCAAAAAAATTTTGAGTGTATAAGTATTACTGGTCCAGCTGGCCTGTATCAGTATCATAGAGCATAAACTAATATCCAGTAGTCACAGACTAGAATATCATCCATTATTCAGACAAATTTTCTCCCAATTGATTCAAAAATTCACGAACAAATTTGATAATTTCTTCGGGCAGCTCCCCTACAGATCAATATTTCTGATCAAAAATATCCTCCTCCTTTAGAACTTTCTGACTTCACGATTGATGTGAGAATAGAGGTTGTGGCCATAGTAGCAAATCCTACAAGTAGAATACCAGCGGCAATGTTCCCCCTATCAAGGAAGTCGGATGCTTTTGATCTATCTTCATCTACGTCTGCGGCACCGGCACCTAATGCAAAAGCGGCAGCAGAAAATACATCGAGGTACCTTTTAACCTCGAAGGCAACACCAAATCCCACTCCAACTCCAGTTGCCAAAAGGAAGCTGATGAGCTGCAAATTTCAAGATAAAGAATCATTTCTGGAAACGGCCAACCATCTTTTTTGGGAAATTACTACTTTTGTATGGGTTGTTAAAGGGTCTAACTAATTCATTCAATCTCTAATGGACTCATACGTAGAAGTTTAATAATGGATTTTTTAACCATTGAAGAGGTGCTTATGTCAGTTTTTTTTTTTTTTTTTTGGGTATAAATCACAGGTAACTAGTTTTGTTCGAGTCATGCTTGGCTCCTTTGCAGGGAGAAACTTTCCTAATGGTATTTTTTTTCATTCTCATAGATTTCGATCCCGAGATCTCATAGTTAAGGGATGCAAACCCCTTTCACTTGCATCAACATTCGTTGGTCTTACGTCAGTTACTATGGAAGTGTATGAGAGAACCTTGTCGCCGTAGAAATCAAACTCCGGCAGACAGCCGTTGCGGATCCACCTCTTCTCTGTGCTAATGTGATATATTGCAAAGGGAAGCTGAATGAGTGTGTAGGCGAAGCCGATACCTGCCACAGCCACCACATACCTGTTATAAGGAATTTATTTCCAGAATGAGACTTCATATGATTAAGTTGGACTAAGATAATTATCTCTATCAGCTGTTTGACGATTACAGAAATTCAAAATTTTTATTATATTATGTTGGACTAGAACAGCTAAATTTAGAACTTTATTAAGAATTCTCGAAATTACACAGAAAAGATAAACACACTCCCTTGTTGCATGTAGTCTTACCTGTAAGCATGGAGATCAGTAAAATATATTTTGGTGCCATCACTGAGCTTGAAATTGTTGAGACCCAAAAGCACAACTGAGGCAGCCACCGCCAAAAGAGTGATAACCCTCAAGACTAGGATTGAATTAATTATCTTCTTTGAAGCCATTGTTGATTAATGCTGCCTCTAAAAATTTTCTGATACAATTCCATGGCTGGAGAGCCCTTTTTAATACCATGAATTTACGACCTCCATACTCCTTGTACTGTCGATAAAGCCAAGGCTTTTGCCCGCAAATTAATTTCTTGTGCTTTGGGATCATAGTAAATCCAGCCGATTTCATTTTCCAACAGCAAAACATAGTATGATAGAGACATTGCAGGCTAAGAATATATTCTTTGACGTTAATTTTCAGCTGGGAAAAATTAATGATTTTTGTTTATCCTTTATATTTTTCATCTGCGAGTGTTTTCTTTAATGCAATCCAATTTTGTGGTTTATACAAATTGACCGAATTGACTTCAACGCTCAGTTAAATTTGGAAGCACGTCCTCTATGAAAATAATTATTGGAAAACAGAATTCAGACTAAAGAATTCAAGGTTCAAATCTTGAACCTAATAGTTGACGTTGGGAAGGGCGTCAGGAGGAGAGGAAGAATTAAAAAAAAAAGAAAAAAGAGAGAGAATCATAATCTAAACTTTGCCCTCACCAATAACTCTAAGAACCAATGAGTTTGTGAGGTGTTCTTGAGAATTTAGAAAAATGATTTATTCTTTTAAGATGTATTAAACTTGTTAAAGTATAGTAACTTCAATTCTCTCAACCAATACGGACGAAGATTTAGTTTATCATGATGATGCTTAATTTATATCATCTACATTTGTTATTTTGGTACGTGAAAAAGGCAATGTTTTCAGAACCGGATAGGACCGGCCATGCCACCGGTCCGGTTCTCTATAATAGCCGGAAGTGATCAAAAACCGTCAAGAACCGGTCGAACCGGGATGAACTGCGAACGGGATGAACTAATAAGACACAAGTGAGATTTGATCTTGGAGCCTCATATATAAGACACAAGTGTCTTAACCACCACACTAATAAATATTTTTGAAGTTAGGTGAGTACAAAAATTTATAAAACTAATGAAAAGTAAAATAAAATGAAACTTCCATTTACCCATCTATGCCTCTCATTCCACATTCGGAGGCTTCAATCTTGCATCATTTTCAATTTCACCTCTATCATTCCTTTTTTTTTAATCACTAGTTTTAATTTTACTAAGTTCTACATTCAAAGGATTCAATCTTGCATTCTTTCCAATTTTACCTCCATCATCTCTTTAATCACTAATTTTTAGAGTTACTAAATTCACCAGATGATTCAATCTTGCATCCTTCCAATTTCACCTCAATCATTTCTCTTTTAATCATTAGTTTTAGGGTTACTACTGATAAATTTCTTGTCAAACTCTATTCTTCCTCTTCTCATCTCCACTTCCTCCACCCTCACTCTCTCTCTACCATTTTTAAATCTCCATGTATTTAGTTTAATCTCTTGAAGTTTTCTTTCACAACTTTAACATAATCTATACAAGTTTTATTCTTTTTATTTATTTTCTATAGGTGGAGTTTTTGTATTTAATTTGAAACTTCGAATTCTTTTCATTTATTGATGTTGGTTTTCTTTTTTTTGTTTTCCCAATTTTCGGTTAAAGATGTATCTAATATTTCAAATTTTTTCAGGCTTGCTTTTTTTTTTTTTGTATGGTTGAAAGAAATTACATTTATCAATTTTCAAAAAATTTATGTTCAATATTCATGTTATTAAGAAAATTTTAAAAGACACTTCAAGATAAAGTACTTTTGGATTAATGTATTCAAAATTATTGGGTTTAAACTTTTTTCCTCAAAAAATTTGAAAAATATCATTAATAACCTGGACCTTTGGTGCTGGGTGCCCATTGGGCCACTGTCTAGATGCAAAAAAAAAAAAAAAAGAGAAAAAAAAAACACAAAACCGGTGAACCGGCCGGTCCAAGTTTTAAAACATTGGAAAAAGGACGCTGATTGGAATTTCTTTGCAAGTATATGTCCTAGTGAAAAGGAGGACCAAGTAAAAACCATAAACAACACTTGCAAGTTTGCATAGAGCCAATAAAACTTTGAAGTTGAAAAGCTTATTAAATTAAGAGTAGAGAGGGAGCATTTCATAAATTAGAAGTTGTCACCTTTTATTACATAAATGAAAAAAATCACGTCCATACGCTTATGTAATCTAAAATGATGTGGACAAGTCGTAACTGAGAGTTTAATAAAAAAAATCTTATGATCACCTCATCAACGTTCCTATTAATTGAACTGGGTCTTTGACAAAATGATGTGTACAAGTAATCATTGATATAAATATCAACCATATGATGATCCAAGGAGTTTCTTACAAACTATGTAATTCAACGAGAAGCAAGGTTAAAGATTTTGTGCTTGCTATTGCATTAGAAGATAGTAATTTTTCATTGTCTTAGCACCGTAAGATTTATCTATTTTGCAGAATGATCCTTCAATTGCTTTTTCACCTACTAAAGAACTGTATCTGCCATTTTCAATTCATTGTAAACCGGAATTGCAGTCTCCCTCACCTCATTCTCTATGATTAAGTATGGAGCATGGCATAAAGATGCATAAGGTCCAAGCATTCTGTTACAAGTCATTCTCTCCCTAAATATGTATAGTATTAGAGCTACGTGTTTATTAGGATTCTGTAAAAGTAGATTTAGCAGATATTTGTCTAGTTTTTAGACAGTTGTCTAGGCTAAAGGTATCTGAAATATGACTCCAACTATCCAGCAAGGATGAAGCTTAAAGTCTCACTAAAGAAATAAAGGGAAAAAAATTATAATAATACTACTTCAAAGGTTTAAATATCAAAAAGAAAAGAAAGAAAATAAAAAGATTGCTCATTCTTACCATTATAAGCTCTAACAATCTACAAATATCAGTACAACTTAGTCAATTTTAGAGGTATCCAGGAAAAGGGAATGCTGGTTTTTTTTTTTTTTACTCTTATTCAAGATTTAGAAAGAGAATGAAACGAATAGAGACTGAATCCAAATATGTAGCTGTGTCTATATTTTGTTTCCAGGAACAAAAAGAAAAAAGGAACAGACACAAAATCAAAGTCATTGACTCATTCAATGGAGATAAACCTTTTCATCCAATCCAATTGGGGATGATAATACGAAATCTCTGGAGCTCATATGTTTGTGTCAAAATATCATGCCATAATATTTGGATATGCTCATATGACCATATGACTTTTTCAAGCAATTATATACATGTATGGACATCACAAATGATGCTCAGGATTACCTATATATTTGGAGTTACTCTAATATACAAAATCCAAATAGGTCACCGATCTTTTCACTTGAAAATTTATTTTATGAAACAGCATATGCGAAAGGGCAATTCAATCAATCGCACATCTTTGCTGCATCTAAGCCTTTGGCCATGTATCGAGCAAATTTTATTTTAGTCCCTAAGCTTTCAACTACATTAAAATTCAGCAGCACCATATTCTTTCACTGTTTCTTCAGTTCAGCAATTCCATTAAATTCTAAATGGTCCAAATGTCATAGATTGCTGTTAGGTGGATTTATTAGAAAGGAACCAATCTTCTTGTGAAGAGCTTGAGTAAAAAGTACTGAATGACACAAAACCTCCAAATTTTTGACTGGGCACTCACCAAGAAACCAATCAAGAAGTGGATAAAACTCAGCAGATTCCTCAGCATTGGAGATTTATTACTGGATAAGTTTATTCACCATCCAAACGGGCCGTCTAAATTAATGGCAGAATTTTGGGATGGAGATCTATAAAATTAATTCTCGTTTATCATGTTCTTTAATCTAAATAGATTTTGTCGTAGTACTTATAATGGTTCAATTTTCATTTCCCGTAGTCAAAAAGGGTCATGTTTTTCTCATTCAAATTCTTGGAAAGTTTGACTCTAAAGTCTCAACAACTTGATGTCCTCTGTTGTCTTCTTCTTTTTTTTTTTCATATTTTTGAAGCAGAAAATACTAAAGAAAACTTTCCGTGAAATTTTATCCTTTCCCTTAAGTTTTCCTTTTCTTTTATTGTGTTTTCGACAAATGTCTAAGTAATATCTAAAGTTTATCATATCTTGTTCTTAAATTACATCACAGCGAAAAATATACCACTTATTAATTCTATTTGTTGTTTTAAGAAGAACGAGGCAAGAAATTTGACAAACTGACAAGAGCTTAGGTTTGTACAATGATTTGTCGAATATTCGATAAAACCACGGAAAGTCTTTGCATCAATGAAGATAAAATTGACTTTTTATTTGTTTATTTTTTGTCTTTTGGGTCGGGGCTAAATACCCAATTATTTGTCAACATGCAAAAAACAAACAAATCATGAACGTGGAGAAGCATGGGTTGGGAATGCCCAATGTTCATCATTAATCAAAGATGAAAACTTTTTTCCTTTTTTTTTTTTTTAGTGGTTCGGCTCATTCACATATTGAATGGCCCAAAGTCAAGTTTCATTGATTAAAATACTTTATTTCTGTAAACCTAATAAACTTATCTGATTTTAGTCCACATCAAGGTTATCTAATTTGAATGGCCCAACAAGTTCTGTCTGGATCTGCACGCTCACTTGATGATGATTTTGTACATTTAGCAAGACATTGAATATCTCAATCTGCTATGACCTTGAAATGAATCAAAGTCCTCTTAAAATTGTAGGAATATGGAAATGGGGACAGTCTGCAAACCTCCAAAAGGTTGACGTCCATGATTTGATTAAAAAAGATAACATATAAAATCCAGATCAAATTGGTAGGACTGACTTGTATACAGAAAGGTCTCAAATTATAGGACTGACTAGAGTTTAATGATTACAAAAATTTATATTTGCAGGACTTAAAAGCGACTAAAATTTTTATATGATAGAAGTGTGGATACTCCTATAGAAAAGACAAGTTCAGTGAAAATGATTGCTGATCAGGACAGCCTATAATTTAGACCAAATATCTGTGCTGATTAGTTGTGCACTGGGTTTTTCCGTGACATAAAAAATTAATTACTACATAAATACAAGAAGCCTTCATTATTAACACATAATATAATGCACAATTCCTAATCTAACCAAAGAGTTGAGGGTGGAATTCACCTACAAAATTCTTGTAGTTTCATGTAATAGCCATGGCTCTTGTTGAAGACATGATCCCACAAATAGAGCTAAATTCTGACCACAAGATGCCAGTTATAGCCATGCCCCTTCCTCCACTCGACCAACTTAACTCAACATTCATTGATGCTGTGGAGGTTGGGTATCGCCACTTTGACACGGCTGCAGTTTATGGATCAGAGGAGGCCCTTGGCATTTCTATAGCTAAGGCAATAGAACTTGGCTTGATCAAAAGCAGAGATGAATTATTCATTACTTCTAAGCTTTGGTTAACAGATGCTGCTCCGGACCTTGTTCTGCCTGCACTCAGGGAAACACTTAGGTAATTTCCAATTCTATATATACATATTTAGGAGGGGGAAAAAAAAAAGTTCATGCCAAAGTTGCATCATCAAATGAAACTATGTTCAATTTTGCATTTTTTTAACTTGTTTATTTATTTTGTTGGATGAAGCCTTCATTTATGCTCTAGGTTTGAAAATTTCCTTTTCCTTCCTTTTTCTTTTTTTCTTTAACTAAAACAAAAATTTAGGAAGTTGGGGATGGATCATGTGGATCTTTATCTGGTACACTGGCCAGCAAGGGTAAAACCAACTGCTGTTGACCCTTTGAAAATATCAAAGGAGGACTACCTCTTTTTTGATATGCATGGAACATGGAAAGCCATGGAAGAGTGTAACAAATTGGGATTGGCCAAGTCCATTGGCGTGAGCAACTTCTCTTGTCAAAAACTTTCACAACTCCTACAATATGCTACCATCCCTCCAGCAATTAATCAGGTCTACATTTGCTAGTGGAATTAAATTAACTTTGGAGATTAATTTACAATTTGCTTTTCTACCGAGCTCTGTGTGTGCGTGTATTTATTTATTTATTCATTTATTTCTATTGGTAGAATAAGTTAACTTCTTTTCCAGGTAGAGATGAATGTCAATTGGCAACAAAGGAAACTGATGCCATTTTGTAAAGAGAAAAACATTCATGTAAGTGCATGGTCTCCTTTGGGAGCTTATGGTCTAGCTTGGGGCACAAATAAAGTCACGGAGAGTTCACTTCTCAGAGATATGGCAGCTTCTAAAAGCAAGACTCTGGCACAGGTTTTCATCACATACATATTTTGAGGGTTCTCTATCATTTTGAAATCCCAATTCACTTCTTGAATTGTGCATACTTTCCTGAGAATAGTTAACATAACATTCGCATATTATCCTCTCGAAGGATGAGTCATACAAGAAGCTGCTATGCATATCACCGAATCTTATTTCGCCTTTAAAATTTAAATTTGTTTCAACATTTAAACTTTTACCATCGTTTGTTATTCAATTTAGCCGTCATGCTATGTTTTTGAGCCTTCTGTAAATAATAACAACGTGTAAGGTTGTATCCATCTCTACTATTTGTGACATCTTTGTTTCTTACCAGCAACATAAACCAAGTTTAGAAGAATCCTATTGAATATTTAGTAGTTTTATCAGAGTCATGTTTCTAGTAGTTGTCTTATCTACATAAGTAGTAAAAGTGCGTAGCATGTCCTTCTTTTTTCGTCGTCGTTGCTCGTTGTTCAACATGTGTCGTCCGCATGATTTCCTTCAACGTCCTGTGCTCGGCACGTGCGATCCGCGTGATTTCAACACCCCATATCCTCCGCGCAATGCGCGCTGGTTCTATCCCTCTCACACTTTGCGCCTTAATATTTTTTGTTTTTTTTTTGTCTGATTTCGGTGGGGTAGGCTGGCAGAGAGGGTTTCCGCTTTCATGTCTATCCTCCCCTCTTTTTTTCCTTTTTTCCCCGCGGAGGTTTTGGCCGTTTCTTCAATCTTCATGCCTTGATATTTTTTTTTTTGTTGTATGAGGAGAGATCGGGTATGCTATTCCGTTTTCGTGCCTAGGGTCGGTTGCCAGACAAGGTTTCCATTTTCGTGTCAACACTCCCCTCTCTTTTTCATTTTTTTGAGGTTACTGCGGTTTCTAATAGAAGATTGGGTTTGCTGTTCCGAACTCATTGGTTGCTCATATGTTGGCTGTTGTCTTGCATGTGCTCGGTGCTTGTTGTTATTGGGTTTTTTTTTTTAATTTTTTTTTTATGGATTGTTGGGGCTGTTATCATTACACCAGATCGGGACAAAGAACAAAGGGAGGCTTCTCTATTGAATGATTCGTCTTTAGCTTCGCGGTCCTGCGCATTTAACTTGGGTCACTATTCTATCCTTCTTCTTCATCGTTCTTCATCGTTCTTCGGCACATTTAATAGAGGTTTGTTTCTGCTATTTTTTTTCCTGGATGCTACTATATTGATGTTGATTGTAGCTGTGCCCTGGAGTAGATGTGAATTTCGTTTTTTAGCGGATCCTTTTTTCTCTTAATTGCTATTGTTTCGCCTTTGCCTTGATTGATGCATCCAACGTGTGCTTTCCTCTGTTTTCTGCTATCTGGTTGTCATGTGCCGTGTGTTTTCTGCTGTATTGCTGAGGTTTACCTTATGGCTGTTGTTTCTTGATGGTCGGTTGTTAGCTTTGATGGCAAGTTCTGCACGTCAAAATGGGGTAAGGGTTTTGCTGCTCCCATTTGGCCTCTGCGCTTCCTTTCATTCTCCTCCTTATTCTTTTTTGCTCTACGTGGTTTATACTACCATTTTTTCCACCTCCTCATTCTTCACTCCAGTCGATGCTGTCTTGTTGTTGCCTATAGCTGTTTCCCTCCCCTCTCTCCAGTTGGTCCCTTTTTCCCTACCAGATCTACTGACTTTTCTTGCCTCCTAAATGGTTTGAAGGCTGTTGTCTTGGTGGGATTATTTTCACCTATCCTTTTTCGCCTTTGTCTAATATTTTATACTATTTAGTTGTCTTTTTTATTTTCATTTTTTCCCCTGATGATGAATACCTTTTTCTTTGGCTATCTTGTTTTTTATATTTTCTCGTGATTTGTTGATGGTTTGCTTGTGCATGTTGTTTGTTTGTGCTTTTTCCTTGCTGACTCTGAGGTTGTCTGTTGGGTGCTTTTAATGCTTATCTTGTAACCTTTTCTCTCCCGTTCTTTTTTAAATTGCTTGTTAGGTTTGAAGGTCTTGTGTGATGCATCTCATCAGGGTTATGTTCCTGTTGTACATATTCATGCTTGGAAGCCTATTACTTGTTTTGTTTTTGGGCTTTTTGTGCTTTTTTAGTTGTTCATTCAGAGCCATTGCCATGGTATGCTTGATTGATGTGTGTATTTTTGTCCTCCTTTTGTATTCACTTACATGCTAGGATGGCAGCTGATGTCATTAGAATCTCTGAAGTGCATAAGTTTTTGCATGGATGGACAACACTTGTTCATGTTGTTGAAGTCGATCACAAGGTTTTCTCCTATGGAGGAAAATGTGAGGACTTATCGTCGATTTGTGTTTGTCTTGACTCGGTATGTTTATCTCTTTTTTTTTTCTCTTTCAAGCACTTGTTTTTTTTTTTTTTAGTCTTTTAACATTATCTCTTTGTAATAGGGTGTCAGAGTTTCTGCCGTTGTGTATGATGGTGACATTTCTTGTGTTGAGGGCTTCCCCTACCATTTAGAAAGTATTATATTTCTGGGGCCAAGGTTCATGAAATGCCTGAGGATCAGCCGGTGGGTTCTTATCATTTTTTTTGGGTTATAAATAAGAAAACTCAAATTAGAGAGACAAGTGATGATGGTGGTCCAGCTATTCCTCTTTATTTTGGTCTGCGTTCATACCAGTCACTCCACTTTGTTGCCGATACCGATACATACATAAGTAAGTAATTCTTGCTCGTTAATTGTGGTTTATTTTTAATGTTTGTTCTGTTTCATTGATTTTTTGAACTTTTTTTCCCTGTTTACTCTCTTTGTAGATGTTATGGGGATTGTGCTTGGTGGCCTGCCTAGAAGGAGCGTCTATTTCCAAGGATGTCAGCGTCTTGCTAAGGAATTTGTTATTGCCTCACAGTGGTGATCTTTCCTTAGGTTTTGTATTTGTATTTATATGCTTGCTTATGGTGTTGGTAAATTTGGTTTCTTAATCTTTCAGTGGCTGGCCTCTTTTGCTGACTTTGTGGGATGACTATGGAGCTATTGAGGGGAAGCTTATTGAGGACTTAATGTCCTCTAATCCTATTATTATTGGTGTCCGGCTGAGAGTCACCACTGATAACTGTAATCTTTGTGCTTCTGTTGTGTGTTGTTATCTGTTTTCTGCCTTGCAAAATATTTTTTAACTTTAGTTCTGTATGAACTGATGTATATTTTACTTGATGCTTTTGATGTTTTCTTTGTTTGTGTAGACTTGTCTCTGACTACACACCATCCAGTGTGATAATGATTAACCCAAATGTGCCTGAGGTTACTCGCCTTAATCGTTGGTAGTCTTCCTTTTTTTTTTTGTTTTATCTGATGATACTTTGTTAGTGTATATGTTTACTCTCATTTGCTTTCTTTTTTGAAATTTTTAAAATTGTAGGTTTGATTCCAATTCCTCTGCTGTGATCCATATGTTTTGTGAAAACAGTTTTACAACCGATTACGCTTCTACCACATTGTGACCCGACACTTCTGCGATTCGATGTTGCCTCTTCTACTAAGTTTGTATGCACTTAACTCTTTGAAGGTTTATATGGTATTGTGTATATTCTGTGGGATCTGTTTTGCCTATATACATATATATATATATATATATATATATTTTAATTGTAAAGGATAGAGGAATTTGCATGGATTAGAGAAGAGGTCTGGATCTGGTTTGAATGAATCGGCTTGGGTATCTTGCATGCCCACTTGTTATGAGCCATCTGATTTTATAGAAACTTTAGGAATCGTGTGTTTTGTGGAAGAGAAATGTATAATTTCCCAGTATGCTTCCCTTGCTTTTGCCCTTCCTTTACTCGATGCTTTGCTCGAGAATGGTGTGTCAGGCAGTAGCTCTATGACGAAGATGAAGTGAAGCTATGCTGGTTTTGTTGTAAAATTTGTGCACGCCACACTTAGTTGGCCTTGTTTTCTGCGGGCTTGCATTGCTCTTTCCATTAAGGACACCTCTGGTTCTATGAATGTCTTGGCATTAGGTGATGAAGCTGAAAAATTGATTGGCTTGACTGCCTTTCATCTCTATGAGGTTGATGGACAGGAGGTATTTTATTTTGTTTGGGGATAATTCGATGTTGCATCCTTTTCTCCTGAATCGAGTAATTATTCCTTGGCTCTTTTGTTAATGCAGAATGCTAGGCTATGTGAACTTGTAGGACGCCAAGTCAAAGGAAAGAAACTGTTGTGCTATGTTAAGCATTCGTCCGATTCCATTAGGAAAGCATCTTCTGTCAAGTTTACGATCGTGCATTTTTATCCAGCTTAAATTGCCTCTGAGATGTACCTCCTGTAGAGCTGCTATGTATTTAGCTGCAGGATGGTTTCCTGGTTATCTTGTTATCTAAGGGATGTGACCTTTTCCTTCTTTTTTTTGGATGATCTGTAGTAAGTTTATTTGTTAAATGTTCTCCAGCACCCTACTCTACTACGATGTTATTTGTTCTCACTTTCTTGTGTGTTGGAAGGTTTTGATTTTCTTTCTTTTTTGCTTTTCACTGGCCAAGCTTTATTAAGCCTTTTCATTTGTTAGCCAATATGCAAATCTACAAAGTAACTTATTATGGTAATAGAAAGATTTTTTTTTTTTTTGCATTTAAGGTTTTGGGAGATAGGGTGGCAGCATTCATGCTCTCTTTGTCACGTTGTAAGAGTCGACTTTGAATCGCCTCAATGCAATCAGCAAGCGCGTTTAGCTTCCATTTCGCATTTCTACTTGCTTCACAATTAAATCCTGGAAATTTTAAAAACTAATTTTAATAAAATTGTCTTGATACAGATGTTATTAATAAATTTGTTTTTAAAATATTAAAATACAAAGCTGTTTAAGTTACAGAAAAAATTTTGTCAAACGACTTAAAACTACTTTAAATTTGCTTTAAAAGCAGGTTGTTTTGTTAACACTCTGAATCCACATGATAGCGTGAAATTGAAATAAAGAATACACCTTACGGTGAAGAGGTAGTGATAATTTAGGGGTTGAAAGTGGGAATTACTCGGGCTTGAAGTTTAAATATGCAAAGATAATTTCTAGAATTACCAGTGGCCGCATGAGCAAGGATTAAGTCTATTCTTTTTAGCATCCTGCTATTGACCAGGGTTTGGTGTCTCTTTGGAAAGGATTCCAACTCATCAGCAGCCTCATTAAAGCTCTCCCATTTTTTGTGTTCATTCTTTGTCGATTGTGGACAATACTTAGAGCATTATTGTTTATTTTGTATAATTCTTAGCGCGTTATAAGCTCATCAGCTACTCTGTTTTTTGTGTTTCTGCTTTTTTGTCTTACCTCTGCCGAGCTATCTAAGCGGTTCCTTTTTTTCTTGAGGGGATGGACTAACGTTGCCTAAACCAATTAGCAAAGAAAATGTATGCCTCAGTGGATCGGTCGCGTTTAAACTGGTTGCATGTGACCGAGTGATTCTGCAGAAGCTTCAGGTGTTGACGTTTGCTTCAGGGACTAGCGTGTATTGGATTTGCTCAAACAAAGCACGGATGCAAAACAAATGCCAGAGCTTTTCCTGCTTTTTCTCCCCAGGAAAATTAAATAGCTCGTTTGTTCTGTAGCATATCCATCTGTTCTCTCTTCAGCAAAAGCTTATTTCCAAATCGTCCTTTTATATACGCTATTTATGTTTAGTAAGACTCATAAGACAGAAAAGGAGCCTCCTGACAAAAAAGCAACCTCTCCACCATGCTGCGAGCTGCCCTGTGTGTTGCTTGCAATTTTTTTTCCCGGTCTTTATATTTAATGATCTCTTGTTTTTTTGTCCAATATTGTTTCCTTATGACCCTCTAGCTCTTCTCCATCATTTCAAACTCCTAGCTCTGTTCAGCCTTTGCTTTCAATTGCTATTGTCTTCCTCTGGAGCTATGGCTTGCAGGTTGTCCCGTTGGTATGCTTTTTCCATGTATTATCTATGCATTTCCCTATTCTTCTTTGTGCTAAGCATAATGCATTCTTTAGAGAACTAATTTATTTGACATTTTATGCCATGCACGTTGTATGTTTGAACTCCTCTGCACCTTTGCAAGCTTACCTAGGCAATGGTTGTCTTGCCATGCAGTTTTGCATGGCTTAGTATGAATAGCAAGTCCTTTGTTGCTGATTTTGTCGTCCTTGTTGGTGTGTATTTGCAGACGTGCCCTGTGAATCATTTCCTTTGTTCCCCTTAGTTGGAGCTGTTGGCTACTCTTTTTCTTTTCCAGGTATATCCTATACCACCCAACTTTAATTTTTCCTCATCCTATTTTCTTTCACGTTTTCTTGATGTTTTCCCATTTTGGCTTATCTTCTTGTTTCCTATACCGTTTGTGTTGTTTTTTTCTTTTTTGTCTTTTGTTACAGGATAGTTTCTTTCTTTTTTTGTCAGTGTCTTTGTCAAACCAGTTTTTATTTCTTTGCTTGAGCCTCTGGGAATGTTTTTGACTCTTTTTAATACTTTTCCTAGCCTAAACCTTAGGTATCTCTTTGCGAAATTCTTTGTTTTTTTTCATTTTTTCGCTTGATTTAGCTACTTTAACAATTGTTTTACCATCTTCCTCTTTTTTTTTTTTTGCTCTCCCTGTACTATATTTTTTTTTTTTGCTCCTTTTTTGTTTGCATGATTATTAGTTTCTTCTTATTTTCATGCTGTCCTAATATTCTCATCTCTTAATTTCCCTCGATGTTGCCCCTATATAAGTGGCTAGAGTTATTAATTGATTCTATGCTCTTACAATTCATAAATAGCTTCAGCTGATATGGTGGTATCTTTTCCCTTTGTATGTTGTATAGTATTTTTTTTTATTGCTCGTTTCAATGGATTACAACACTGTACGACGAAAGCGTTATGCTGCTATGCCAAAGGAAAAAAAAAAAGATGATATGAATCGCCGTAGAAGAGAAGCCTATGCTGCAAAAAAATGCAGTGTGTCTCTCACTTCTGACTTGTCTTCTATACCAAGTCGGTTGCACCCAAAATAGCGTAGTGACCTAGGTAATGGGAATGTTTCAAACAGCAGTTGTATGCTAGGAACTTCATTTGCTTCTAGCTGTGAGTTACCTCACCTTCCTTTTTGATTAATTCAGCCTTTGTAGGTATATTTTTCTTACATTTTCTTCTCGACATGATGCATGGTCCCCTTAAACTTATTCCTCTAGATTAGTGGCTTATTATACTTTTCTTTCCTTAGTCAACACACTCTTTTGCCTTCATCGTCATTCTTTCCAACTTAAACATGTATGCTTTGTCTTGTTTTTTGCTCTCTCTTTTGCCCATTAACTCTTTGTGTACCAGCCATAAATGAAAGCAAATGAATATACCATGTTGTCTTCTATAGCATCGATAGAGACCAACTAGCTGACTACCCAAAGCAATGTTTCTATTACCAGTGCACAAATGGTAGAACTAGAGGTTGGTGTTACTTTTTGCTCCATTTCCCAAGAAAATTGGATGTTATTATTTATTGGTATAGTAGAATAATATGTAATTTATACATATATTAGTGAGGCGTCGGCAATCTAGACCAAAAATGTTTCGCCGTCTAGAATCTGTTCTAAATGAGTCTCTGGTTCTACCCAATGCTCCTGATTGTAAGCATTGAGGTGGGAAGCGCTTTCACTTAGAGCGAGCTAACTTTTGTTGCGCTGGTAGAGCAGTTGCCATTACTATTCTAGAAATGCCTTATAGCCTTGCTCGACTCTTTTCCAGAGATGAGGAATCACGTGTGGAGTTTAGAAAATGTGCTCGGACCTATAATAACAACATAGCCTTTACAACTTTTGCTGCAAAATATGATTATAATTTGACAAAGAACACCAAAGGTGTTTATACATTCCATGTGCAAGGCCAGGTTTATCATCTTTTGGATAGCCTTCATCCTTCTGGTGATAAATCTTCTGGAATCCAGCTATACTTCTATGATGATGATGAGGAGTTGTTGGGAAGGCTTCAGAATTCTCCTCAGCTACGCGAGAGTACTCTTAGGCTGTTAATGTCTATTCTTGAGGACAATCCATACCGTAGATTTTTTAAAAGCCTTCGGTTCATTCCTGCCCTTGATAGCTATAGGATTGCTCTTAACTGCCGAACAGGTTTAGACCAGCGGGTATATAACTTGCCAACTGCATCACAAGTTGCTGCTATTTGGACTGAATCCGAAGATGAAACACTTGACAAAAATGTCCATATTCAAGTCTACACTCATTCAAATACCTCACATAGGATCCAGCACTATTTTTCTTGCTATGATACATTGCAATACCCTCTCTTGTTTCCTAGAGGTGAGTTTGGCTGGCATTATCGAAATTGTGGTTCACAGAAGAGCCAAAACGATAATGATGATAATGATGCCATTTTTCCTAATTTCTCTTTGGTTGAAAGCCCTTCAGATTTGGTTCGTTTAGAACAGCAAGGCAAGTCATCCTGATGCCTACTTTCCTTTCCTTCTCTCCTTTGTATTTAGATCCATTTTGTTATTGGCTAGCCACTTCGCAGGCCTCATAAGCCTTTTTTTTTTAATTCTTACAGCTGCTGAGAAGGCAAAAAAGGAACGAACTATGGTTTCTGCTAGAGAATACTATTGCTACCTGTTTCAAATTCGTCTCAATGACAGATCAATGTTGCTTCATGCCTGTAGACTTCTTCAGCAATTTGCTGTTGACATTTATGTAAAAATCGAAACTTCTAGGCTTGACTTCCATAGGCATAAATCAGGTTAATTTTAGAACAGAGATCCTCCAGGGTGTTTTTGATTGCCTGTCTGCTGGTCATACTAAAGGTGGACAGGTTGGACGATGGATTTTTCTCCCAACTTCTTTTATTGGAGGGCCTAGAAATATGAGGCGTCGATATATAGATGCAATGGCTCTGGTTCAAAGGTTTGGAAAGCCAGACATTTTTCTCACAATGACTTGTAACACAATGTGGAAAGAAATTCAGAAAAACTTAAAATATGGAGAAGAGGCACAGGATAGGCCGGATCTAGTTGCGCGTGTTTTTAGATCAAAGTTCCACGTGCTTAAATCTGAAATTATCAAAAAAAAAAAAAAACTTTTTGGCGAGGTTGCTGCATATGTCTATGTGATTGAGTTTCAAAAGAGAGGCCTTCCTCATGCACATCTTTTGTTAATATTTAAACCAGAGTTTAAGCCATTAAACCCCGAAACATATGACCGGATAGTTTCAGCTGAAATTCCTGATCTAGCAACCCAGCATCATTTGTATAATCTTGTTATTAAACATATGATGCATGGTCCATGCGGGAAGCATAAACCAGATAATGTTTGTATGAAGGACAGTGCGTGTAAAAATCACTATCCAAAACAATGCAGTGAATATACTGTTCATACTGAGGATAGTTATCCACAATATAAAAGGCGAAAAAATGGCCAATCTGTCAGAGTTCGAGACATCTTTCTTGATAACAGTTGGGTGGTGCCTTATAATCCATATTTGCTTGCATTAATACACTATCATATAAATGTTGAAATTTGTTCAATTAAGCTAGGTTAAATATCTTTACAAATATGTCTACAAAGGACATGATCGAACCAGTTTTTATATACATGCTGGGAGCAGCCTAGATGATGTTGATGAGATAAAGGAATTTCAGTCAGCTCGTTGGGTAGCAACAAAGGAGGCTTTTAAAGGCGCATCTATAGATTTGCTATGAATGAAATGTGCGCCGTTTATGCTTTGCGATTACATCTTCCCGGCCAACAACTAATTTCTTTTCATAAAATACAGACTGGCGGAATTATTGAATCGTGTTGATCTTTCGAAGACAATGTTGACTGAATTTTTTTAGATGAATCGGACTAATAAAAGAGCTCAAAAGCTTAAGTGCTTGTATCGTGAGTTTCCTGAATTTTTTGTGTGGAAGCCTAAGAAAAAAAAAATGGACTCCGAGAGAAAGAAAAAAAGTAGTGGCGAGTTGTATTTGTGAGTCCAAGCGAGGGAGAAAGGTATTATCTGAGATTATTGCTCTGTCATGTTCGTGCTCCAACATCATTTGAGGATCTTTTAACTGTTAATGGAGTTTCCTTAGGAACATATAGGGAAGCTGCATTACAATTAGGCCTTCTTCAGTCTAATACATATTTAGAGGATACCCTTGATGAGTCTGCATCATTTCAGATGCCGTCTTCTCTTCAAAATCTCTTTGCTATTCTGTTGGCCTTTTGTTCTCCAACCAATCCAAAACATTTGTGGGAAAGATATGAAGATGAGCTTTCAAGAGATTTTAAAAGATCCAGCTCCTTTGCTGGATATAGCTCTGATTACATAAGAGCTTCTGTTCTCCAAGACATTAATAAATCATTGGAACAGATGGGTAAAAGCATCTGTGATTACCATCTTGTTCACGAGCGTTCACGGTGCCGGATGAACGCGTCTTACCGGAGAAATTGGCGAGATGAATGTTCAGGTTCAAGAAGACTTGCTTCTCTCCAGGAAACTAAATCAAGGACAAAAAATAGCATATGAAGCTATTTTAGCAGCAGTTTTTTTTAGGAGCTCCTAAGAGTTTTTTTGTTGATGGTCCCGGTGGAGCAGGTAAAACATTCCTCTATCGTTCTCTTTTGCAGCGCTTAGATCTCGGGCCATATAGCCCTTCTGTAGCATCCTCGGTGTTGCAGCTTCTATTCTACCCGAAGGGAGGACCGCGCATTCACGGTTCAAGATTCCTCTAGATTTAGCCAATAACAAAGTTTGTCAAATTAGCAAGCAAAGTTCAATGGCAAGACTTGTTGTCTTGTCTAAGCTGATATTGTGGGATGAGGCATCAATGGCAAAAAGAGAGAAAATAGAGGCATTTGATATGCTGCTAAGAGATGTGATGGATATAGATAAACCTTTTGGCGGTAAGGTTGTAGTTTTTGGGGGAGATTTTCGCCAGACTTTGCCAGTTATCCAAAATGCAACCAGAACTGAACAAATCCAATCTAGCTTTGTTAATTGTCCCCTGTGGAGCGTTCTTCATAAACTTACATTAGCTATTCTTGATCCTGGGTTCTCAGATTTTCTCTTAAGAATTGGAGAAGGTCGTGAACCAAAAAGCAATGATGGGAATATTACTCTATGCCAAGATTTAGTTATTCCATTTGAGAACAAAGAGGCCTCTTTAAACAGGTTCATTAACTTACCATGTTACTTACCTGTGATTTTTTCCTTATCATGCATTAACTGTATGCTTCTTACAAAGTTTTTTTTAATTAGCCTGATCAACTTTGTGTTTTTGGACCTCCAAACATATTTGCTGGATCCATACGAAATGGTCAATAAGTGTATCCTTAGTGCAAAAAATGCATCTGTTAATGATATTAATGAGCTGCTGATTCAGTGATTTCCTGGAACATCACATATGTACACAAGTGTTGATAGGACTCTTAACGAGCAAGATCAGGGAGACTACGAGGATTTCCTAAATTCACTGAATCTTAAAGGGCTGCCTCCTCATAAATTGATATTGAAGGAAAACTGCCCCGTAATCCTGTTAAGGAACTTAAATCCTACTGAAGGCCTATGTAATGGAACAAGGCTTATTTGTAGAGAGTTTCGTCAGCATACTCTTTGTGCAGAAATTGCTGTGGGTCAACATCAAGGCAAAAGAGTTTTCCTACCAAAAATCCCACTTCAAACTTCTGATAACGAAAATGTTGGTATTCCTTTTAGGCGGACTTTCCCATAAAACTTTGCTTTGCTATGACAATTAACAAGTCGCAAGGCCAAACACTTGATTGTGTTGGGATCTACCTTCATGAACCAGTTTTCTCTCACGGGCAACTATATGTTGCACTATCGCGTGCAAAGACATCCCATGCAGTTAAGGTTTTGATTGTTCCTGGAACTTATAGTGATGTTGTTACTAAATACAAGACGCGGAATGTTGTTTATCGTGAAATCTTTGAACTAGCTAATGCTCAAACCTTGTAAGTTGCCGTTTATGCATTATGTCTTTCATGCTTATTTGACTATCTTGTCTCCTTCGATTCATGCAATTTAACTATCTATCCCATCTCAGTTACACAATGGGTGAGGTGTTGCTTATTGAAGACATCAGGCCAGGCATGAAGTCATGGACTGGTATAATCACAGTTCAAGAGAAGCAAAATGTTGGTGTGGCTGGTTCGAGTCCAACTAAGTACCAGAGATTTGTTTTTGTTGACTCAAAGGTACTTTCCCAAGTTTAACACGTATTCACTTTATTGTTTAATATAGGTGGTGGAAAATATATAATTATATATATGAATTTTTGTTATGGTAGGGATCAAAAGTTCAAGGAATCTGGTTTGATGAAGCCATTGCAAAAATGGGTCCAAAACTGCAGCTTTGTAAAAAATATAAAATATCTAATGCTGTTGTTCGGGCTATACCAGAGAGATACCAAACTGAAGATCTTAAGATTCAATGGGTCATAAGCACCCGCACTATTGTTGAGGAGGTTACTAATGAAGAAAGATCTCCTTTTGCATTTAATTTCTCCTTTACAGCATTTAAAGACTTTCCATCGTATGCAAACTCTACAACACAAACTGTTGGTCAGTATAGCTTGCCAGCCATTACTTCTGCTCATTAATTTCTAGGCGCTAAACCTTCCTCACTAAAAAGATTTTTGTGCAGATGTTCTTGGAGTTGTGATTGATGGGACCTCCGTTATTCCAGTTAAAAATGACGCTAAGGAATCTTATGTCCAGCGCTTCGTTCTTGTTAATGAAGAGTTGAGTGTTTCTATTCTGTTCATGTTCATTAGTACCCCACCTTTCAATGTCCCAAGTAGCTAAATGCTATATGGTCATGCTTACCTACTAGGATGAATCCAGTTGTGCTTTCTCTTTGGAATCAATTTGTTGAGAATGTTGGAAAAGGTATTACTGAGCAGTTGGGGAAGTATCCTGTGCTAATATGCCACAGACTTAGAGTCGTTACCTTCAATGGTAAGTAAACCATGTATTAAATAGCACGATATTTTGCCCATTCCTTTATTCAACCTTTTAATTCAGTCTTACTACACATACATACATATTAATACATACATACATATATATATATATATATATATATATATATGTATATGTGTTTGTGTGTGTCTATGTATATATATCAGGCATTGCGCTTTCAACTAGAAATGACTCTGCGGTTCTTCTTAATCCACCAGCCAGAGATGCCAAGCAACTCAGAAACTGGTTTGCGTATAGTAATCTATTTCTTGTTCCTTCTTCAGCATGCTCGTTATTTTTTGCTAAGCTTTTTTGCTGTATTGTTCTCTTTAGGGCTACCAGAAATGAAAAAAAATTCCCTGCAATCCTTCAAAACAGGACTCACAGTAATCGTAGCCCACAGATGTTCTACCAGCCAAAACAGGAACTCACTTCCATTATCGATCTTGTTCCCACACAAAAGGTTTTCCTTAGATAAATATGTTCTCTGTTATGCATTCCCTATTTGATTCTTCTTCAGAGGACATGCAATTAAATTTTTTTTTCCATGTACAGTTGCTTCACCTTCTAATTCACGGGTTTCTTTTGCAATTTCAAGCAGGTGTCTTGGGTGAAAGCTCATATTTCTTTCGAGCTCATTTTCTAGAAATACTAGTATATGTCTTGTGTAATATGCCATCATTTTACATCAGCTAATTACGATGATCTCTATACCTGCAATCACTGCAATGAGAAACAAAGAGCTGCTCCAAGGAAAGCTATGCATAAACTTCGCCATTTGTATATTGTTCAGTAAATTAAATAAATTATTTTTTTCATAGATTTCCAGATTTATGCTATTCCAGGTGTCGCTTTGATGTGGAGCTTACTAATGACAGTGATAAAATTACTGCTTCAGTATTTGGTGACCTCGCCGAAGGCTTGCTTAAGTTCTCAGCGCTTGAGGCAATGGAGTATTATAACAAGGTTCATTGCCTCTGCTGGCATTACTTGCTCTAATACTGTGTGTCTATTGAATATGTTAATCTGTGTTAGAATGTTGTTCCTTGCCTTCTTTAAAATTGAGGCTCTATTTTTACTACTGGAATTCGTACTCTTGGGACAACCCTTCAGAAACAGAGGCAAGTGCTATATTTAATCATTCTCTCCATTGCATACTAACTTTTTTCTGATACCTAAAGAAATAAATTAGCCCTTTCATTTATGTTGCAGCACCTCTTTCTAACAAATGCAATTGGCTGTGTTTAAGCAAACCTTATTCAAAATTTATTTGGTTTTTAGAACACTGAACTACCACTGGAAAAGGTGCATGAAGAGCTGAAGGCAAAGACATTTATAGTTCAAATTAAATCAAGCACCACTAGAGAAGGGAGAGGTCATCAACGCTACACTATAGAGTATTATTTTGAAGAGAATGCTAAAATCAGTTCTACTCAACAATCTGCTCAATCTGATGCCCAGGAAGAACCTGTTCAGGCTGATAGCAAGCTCTCGGTGATGTTGGCATCGGGTTCGATCAATAATCTTTTCCTTCGGTTGTCTATGTTTTCTATAACGCAAATGTCATTATACACTTACAATTCATGCAGAGGCCAACCATCTTTATCAAAGGCTAAAGTTAGGCTTGAAACTAGATTTCTGAGGGACCACATCAAAGCATAATTCCAGTGTAATACTTCAGAGGTTATCCCGTTTGCAGAGAAAGAACCCTCTTTGTCCGAGGCTCAGTACCTATTGCTGATTCGTAGAAGGGAGTGGCCAACATGAAATTTCTATTCCTCGATTCCAAGCACGAAGCCAAAACTTACATAGACCTATATTAGATTCTGTTGGAGTAGACCAACTTGCTAACATTTAACAGCATCTTCTTTTGTTATCAGCTTTTCTGCAGCCTTGTTTTAATGCACGTTGATATTTTTCTAGACTTCCTATGGCTTGCCAGCTGATACCACTGCTTATCACTGCTTGCTATTGCTTGAATGCTATCCCTTCTTTTGTATCGATTTTCGGTAGCTTGCTGTGCTTCTATTTTAAGGCTGGTCATAGTTATAGTATGCATACTAAGCCATCAATGTTCCAGGACTTTATTGCTTATGCATCACACTCAACTGCCACCTGCCTTGTTTAATAATGATATGAATTTATTTCTTTCTGCTTGTATCCATTTATAAGCCCATCTACTATGCAAATTTGGTCCTATTTATATTCTACCCTCTCAGATTCTTCCTCAACACACCAGCAACGTATTTCACCCCTAGCTCTTTGCTTTCCTCTCCTTTTGTCCCTTTCAAATATACCTGCATGTATTCTAATGGAGAGGCCTAAAAATCCTTTCAAGAAATGGAAAGCTATTCAGAAAAATGAGAAGATCAGGTTCTACCTATGTACACATGATAAATTAACTATCCATGTTGCAACAGCAACTGCCTTCCCTGGAAACTCCACAAACTATGATATTAAAAAAACTTTTTTTGAATCATATCCAACTATCCTCAAATATACAGGCACTCCCTATCTCTACTCTGTTGCATCCGTTGAGCAGTGGTTGCAAAACATCATTGATATAAGTCCAGAAGCTTTTGCCGTTCTAGGTATGTTCTTCTGCTCAAACATAACTTTCCTTGCTTTATTTCTCTCTTTCCATCAAACATAATGTTCTTCTTAACTCTTTCATGTTGTGTCGAAAGAGTCACACAATACCTGCAGCCAGCAAACCCCTCGCGGAAAGCCATGGTGCCATATATTTTTCTGCTCAAATAGGGAAAACAGGTTGAGCTTTGATAATATAAAATGTTGCTCGTTAAATCCCGTTTACTAACACTGCCATTGTTCAAATGTAGCCGCTTTCTACCACTACTTGCCTATCCATTGGTCTCGAAGATGGCCAGACTATCAAATTGTTCCATGGTATTCATCACTGGGATATAAACATCCAAGATAACTGCCTAGCGCAAGGATGGAACACTTTCTGCAAAGAGAATCTTATCCATGAAGCCAACATGATTTTTTTCCGCACGCGAGAAAGTCTTCGCTTTGATGTTTTAGCTTTCTCTGAATCACAAAGTCAAATTTTAATGCGTTGGACTTCACCATTGCCAATTCTCTCAAGTGCAAATGCCTCTGTCACGCCACCAAATAATCTAAAACTTCATCAAGCATTCTCCAACCAAATTGTGTCCTCAATAACACCATTTCTAAAACACTACTGGACAACATTCAATTGCTTTTATCAATTCTACCTCTCTAAGTACAAGTACAGACTGGTAATGCTCCTACTTTCCCCAACATAAAGACTACTACATTTTTTTGTCCACTCATACACTGCTTTTTGTCTATTTGATGATTCCAGAATTTGCACCTACAACTTTGTGAGGAAAAAACTCCATGTATAACTCTTACAAGTGGTCGCAGGCATTACCATGTGGGTATGACTGGAAGAAGCTTTGATCAAAACTGGAACATTTTTGTTACAGATCATAACCTTTGCACTGGCGAAATTTTGCTTTTTATCCCGCTGTCAAAGACTTCATTTGCTGTTCTTGTATTTAACCGAAAAGGAATTGAGAAAATGTATCCATGGCATTTCACATTCTCTGCTTAATATTATAATATCTTTTCACTTTGCTTCTTTTGTCTAAGGTATAACATCTTTTTACATCGACTCATCAAGCTGCCTTCTACCTTAATAACCAACCAATTCAATTTCTTCTTCTCAACATTACTCGCTTTAATTTAATTTGCACAATTTATTTTAGGCGCTCTTTACATCAAGCTCTATTTATTTTGCTACCCACTATTCCACCTTGGCATCCTAATTTTCTGCGCGGTTCTTGCCTCCTAGTATATAGAAATTGGTGTATTTATTAGGTAATTTCTTGTGTTATTTGCTTCTTATTCACCAGTCCAATGTGTGCTGGAGTCTTTATCGCTTTCTTCCTTTGTTTGAGATATTAACAAAGTTATTATTGTGATCTTTTTCCACTACAAAAAAAACCAGGCTTTTGTGACTTGTAATTTTTTGTGGGTCACAAATATAAACATTTTATGACTAGTGACAAATCATATAAAACAATAAAACGATGTAGTTTTGCTTGCTTTTGGTGACTTGTAAATTTTGAGAGTCACAAATATGAGTTCTTTTATGACTAGAAGATGTATGTCACATAAACTATTAAAACTACGTCGTTTTGCAACCTATTTGTAACCTGCAATGAAACTCATTTTTACAAGTCATAAGAAACCAAGAAAACTACGTCGTTTGAACTTTGAATTGGTTAACCTATTTCTTTCCCCTTGGTAAAATATCAATCGGTTCTTCTTTCTTCCGTTTTCTTTATCGTCAGAGTCTCTCTCTCTCTCTCCCAATCTTTCTCTCTATCTCCATCTTCTTCTCGCTTTTAGGATTCAGAATTTCACCACATCCGACAAATTGGCATGTTCCTATTACTCAAAGATTCTGCTTTCTCTCTCCCAATCTTTCCTTTCGTCTACCTTTTCCCGCTCTTAGGGTTGAGCGATTTCAAAGAATCAAGCTTCCTAAGGTATTTCAGCTTATGTTTTGATAATTATTTATGTCGCTCTTCTTCTTTATTTTTTTAATTTTTTCTCCCGTTATAGCTCTCTATTAGATTTTGTATCCTTTTATAGTTTTAAGACCAAAGTCATATGGATAGCAAATTGAATAAATACATGAGGGATGCTATCTCACAAAGGCATCCTCTAATCCTGGAGCTGGTGATATTCTTATGGGATTTCTAGGATCGGTTATCATTTCCTTTGCCTTCTCAATGTTCAAACAGAGGAAGGTACAGGATTTTCTGATTCAGAGATCCAGGATTTAAAATACAAGTAATTCTTCCAACTTGGATTGCCTAGATCTTGATGTTGCTTTACACTAGGCATGTGAAAGCTTTATGAACAGTTTTAGCCCAAGGTATTCTGTATAGATTTGCTTATCTTGCCCCTAAGAAAAGAGTTTTATTATTATCTACATTTATTTAACCATTTTGGTTTGGCTGTGCATCTCTATTGCGTTTGTCTTAAGTGTTAAATTGTGCTGGTTATATTGGTTCATAGGAGATATATCAGATAACTTTGTTCTTCTAAAGCACAGAAAAAGAACATTATGTATTTGGTTAAGACATGTCAAAACATTAGAAGAGTGCGTAAAGATTCATTAGATTAAGAGAATGGATGTTAGATTGTCAGCACATGAGGAATGGAAAAGGAATCCACAGACTTCAGAGAAACAAGGGAACTCTTAAATCAGAAGATGGAGGGATTGCAGATTATTGATAGACCATGAACATATTTCTTGTTCCCTGCAATTAGTCTTATTGGTGTTTACTCTTTCTTTTTTGGCCAATAGAAAAAATAAATTTTACGCCTCATTTTGATCTTTACCTTGGCCATGTACTTCCTAAAGTGTCCCCTGTTCACTTTTCAGCTTGTCAAGAGGCATGCAGCTGAGATTTTCACCTCGGTCATTATCTCAACTTTGTTTTCTTTGTACTCAGCGGCTCACGATTGGATGGCTTCTTGCAATGGAGCCAAGTTTAACTATATCAATACTTCCCGGATGCATTCATGTAGCACTGGCTCTCGATTGTGTCTTTCTTTGAAGGTCGGTTACTTTTGACTATAGCCTTGCACTGGCCGTGAGAATGCAAAAGCTCATGGAGTCCAAATGCTTTAAATATGAGAATTATCTTCTTGGGTGGTTACGGTGCCAATTCATCTCTCCGCTGCAGTTGTTGTAGTTACTGGGCTCATTGGAGCGAATTTTGTTTAGGCCGTGCTTGATAACCTTGGCTTCGGTGATCCTATTGCTCGAGGAATTGCAAGCGCATCTAGGTATGAACATTTCACTGCTAGGAATATCAAAGCAAAGGTCTATGACATATGAAGTGTCATTCCTTTCAGCTACGCTAGGAATATCATCATGCATGTATGCTCAACAAAAAGTAGGTTTAAGCCTTTGTCACAATTTAGTTGTTTTGATATACTTTCTGAACAGTTGTGTGATTTTTTTTTTTTGGGTTGTTAACTCAAGGGAACAATCTGAAAATTATAACCTAACATTATCTTTGGTGTCATTTCTCAAAGTTGTTTCTTGCATTCTTGCAAAATATGCTTTCTTATGAAGTTTCTATAAGTAACATGCTAAGCACACCTGCACAGGTTCTCGACTAATTTGTCTTGTAACCAAGTTGACAAAAATGTTATTTGAAATATCGGATCATAATATGAACTGATCCTACAAGAGAGGCGAAATGGAATACAAGAAATACTTAATATCATGTCTAGTACACTTTCTCACCTCAATATTCTCAGTCAAGTTCTATGGAACAAAACTCCTGTAAAATCTCTCTCCAACCTTCTCTTTAATCTCTCTTTATGTTGATCTACAACTTCTCTTGGTAAATATAGCACTTCTTGTAGCACAACTTCTTGGTGCTATAGATCCAAAATTTCTCAACAATGGAGAGTTTTTGTCATTCTCAACAATGTTATAAAAATGGGGATCCTTTTTATTTTCCTTTTTTTCTTTCTTTATTCTCATTTTCCAAACTGATTTATAGTTTTAAGACCAATGTCATATGGATAGCAAATTGAATAAATACATGGGGGGATGTAGCTCAGATGGTAGAGCACTCGCTTAACACGCGAGAGGTACAGGGATCGATCCCCTACATCTCCTTTGTTTACAAAATTCATCTAGTCTTCATTTTAAGTCTAGATGAATTTATGTCAACTAACCAGATTTTCTCACATGCAAAATTCTCTATGTCAATTAACCAGATTTTAGGATAGTAAATTCCCAAGACTAGTTAAATTTTAAGTCTATGATGCTTTTTGTTATCACTAATCTATTTTACTTATTTTGCAAAGTATTTAGTTGCCTAATTGTGTATTTGGCTAATTGCATTTTTGTCTTCTATGTGCTTAAATTTTAAAAAAAAAAAATTTTGGTAAATGTCTATGATGATTTTCTAGATTTTGGATGCTACATTCTTAAGTCCCTTTAGTAAGTAGATCTATATACATGTCCTTTAGCAATTGTCTTTCAATTGATTTATTTAAAATAGTTTTTGCAGTCTCTATGGATAAAAGTTGGATCGACATAAGTGATATTCGCTCAAAAGAGTATATTGATGGATTTGAGAATTTTTTGGAATTCGCTAAGAAAAACTTGACAGATTATAACTCAACTATATGTTGTCCATGCATTAAGTGTAAAAATAAATACTTCAAAAGTATAAATGATGTGAAGTTCCATTGCCGTCTTTGGGGATTTCACAAGGCTTATAAAATTTGGGTATATCATGGGGAAACGTATGAATCTGTACATGAAACTCAAGACCATGAACCTACGATTCATTCTGACTCGGAAGACGATATGGTTGGGATGCTTGAGGAGGGAATGGGCATGCACATTGATAAAGAATCTGATAATCAAACCTTAGAGACTCTACTTGGACTTAACGATGATGCAACAAAGTTTTTGAATTATTAGAAGATGCTTGAGAAAGAATTGTATCCAGGCTGCAAAGAATTCACAAAACTCTCTTTCATCACACATTTGATGCAATTGAAGGTTGAATCCAATTGGAGCAACAAGTCATTTACGTCACTTCTTAGGTTGCTCAAGAGAGCTCTTCCAAAACCATCTAACTTACCGATTCATATCGTGAGGCTAATAAGATAACTAAAGACTTGGGTTTCACTTGTAAGACGTATGATGCATGCCCTAACAATTGTATGTTGTTCAAGGGAGAAGATGAAATAAAAGATAGATGTGGCATATGCGAAACTTCTAGATACAAGGAAGATAGTAAGAGATAGCTGCAAAACGAATGAGATACTTTCCATTAAAACCAAGACTACAAAAACTTTTTATGTCTTCAAGGACTGCTTCATTGATGAAATGGCATGTAGAGGGACGTAGGGATGATAGGGTCTTTAGACATCCAGCTGATTCTCAAGTTTGGAAAAAATTTGACGAACAAAATCCATCTTTTGCTACTGATCCTAGGAATGTTAGACTTGGGCTAGCTGCTGATAGCTTCAATCCATATGGTAGAATGAATTTGAGATATAGCACATGGCCCGTGGTGCTTATAGTCTATAATTTGCCCCCTTGGTTGTGCATGAAGCAACAATTTTTTCTATTATCTGTGCTTATTGAGGGTCCCAAAGGACCTGGAAACAAGATTGATGTTTATTTGCAGCCGTTGATTGAGGAATTAAAAGAATTGTTTGGTGTTGGTGCATGAACCTATGATGCATCTACTGGGAATATATTTTTTTTAAAATTTGCTCTTTTATGGACAATAAGTGATTTTCCAGCTTATTCATTGTTGTCGGGTTGGAGTACATGGGGTGAGAAGGCATGTCCTCGTTGTACAGAAGACACTAAATCTTGTCGTTTGAAGCATTGGAAAAAATATTGTTTCATTGGCCATCGCCGATTCCTGCATAAGAGTGATAGAATGAGAAAGGATAAAGTATCTTTTGATGGAAAGATGGAATGGGGAGAAGCTCCAAAATTATTATCCGGAGCAGATGTTTTGCAGCAATTAGATGGCATACTTACTGAGTACAAAAAGGAAGATCTTAAGAGAAGACAAATAGGGAACTTTGATAAAGATAAACACCACTTCTGGAAGAAGAAAAGTATTTTCTTTGAACTGCCATATTGGACAAGTAATTTGGTACCTCACAACCTTGATGTCATGCACATTGAAGGTAATTTTTGTGATAACTTGATCAGCACAATTATGGCTCTTGAGAATACTAAGGATAATTTAAACTCCCGAAAGGATCTTAGAGAACTTGGAATTAGAAAGCCGCTGCATCCAATTGAACATGGTTCTATTTCTATCTTGCCACATGCTTCTTTTACATTAAGCAAGGCAGACAAAGACATCTTCTGTAAAGTCTTGAAAGGTATGAAGTTGCCAAGTGGATATGGATCAAATATCTCAATGCGTGTTCATGACCGAAAAATATCTGGTCTTAAAACACACGATTATCACATGCTGATGCAGCAATTGCTTCCTTTAACAATATGTAGGCTATTGCCGAAGAATGTGGTAAAAGTATTGATTGAGCTTTCAAACTTCTTTAGGCAATTGTGCTCAAAGTTGAACAACAAATATGAGTAGGAAAAAATTCAAGATAGAATTGTAGTTACATTGTGGCATATGGAAAAGATATTTCCTCCGTCATTTTTTGATATAATGGAACACTTGCCCATCCATTTAGCTAATGAAGCCTTGTTGGCTGGAGCAATTCAGTTTCGTTGGATGTATCCCATTGAAAGGTCAGATTTACTTTAAAGATTTTATGGTATTTATGTCATTCAAATTCATTCTTTGTAATTCTTATATTAATTCCTTGCATTAAATGTAGGTATCTTTCAACACTTAAACGATATGTCCGTAATCAAGCTCGGCCGGAGGGGTCAATTGCTAGGGGATACTTAACAGAAGAGTGCCTCAATTTGATACTATCCATGGCTGCTCAAGACAACCCTTAGGCCTCCTTATTACAAGTGCATGACGAGGGGTCCAAGCCCTTCAGCCTTTTGGGCGTGGGGAAGTGCAACAAGTGGGTCACCAAAGAAAGCGAGAAAATGCGAGTGTGTCGAGCGGCCATCACATCGCGAATCCATGCCTCGCGTTTCCATGATCGAGACCAAGTTCTTAGATCCGCGGACCAATCCGGAAATACATCCGGGATCCACCTCGTGGATCCCAGCTAAATTTTATAATTTTTGTTTATTTTATTTTCAGAAACTAGTCCAGCCCAAGGTTCACCCCCAGAGAGTCTGTAGTCGAACCTGGGCTCAGTAGTCAATTATTAGGTTAATTGTTAGGGAGTATTTATACTATTTTCTCATGTACGTTCAGACTTCAGATTATTCTTAACAGAAAACCTTTGAGAGCCTCTCTCTTGCTTCTTGAAGCTTTCTTGAATATCTTAGAGCTTTCTAGGGTATTCGATTTAGACTTATCAATCTAGGAGCAGCTACGTTGTGGCGCTCTACCATATCAAGGGATCGTTGACCGCGTGATCAACGGGTTCTTGATTCTTCCGCCGTGTCGTCGTGTCAAACGCAGATTTAACCTTCTAGATCCGTGGTAGTCTATACGGGTTTAGTCACACGGGTTGGCGGCGTATCAGGGTATCGAGCTAGTTGAAGGTTTCCGTTATATCAATTTTCGTTGTCTTTTTGTTCATTGAAAATTTCTTGTTATTCTAGCCATCTAGGGTTTATTGTTTGAGTTCTTCTTGAGTCATCTCTGTGTTGTTCAATCTATAATCACTTGGGATTTTTGGTTAGAGTTGTGTTTGTGTTAAAAAAAATTTGAGTAATCTTGTTCATTCGCGGTACCGTGCTCACGCCGAGGTTACCGCTCATCTAAAAAAATTTTGGGATTGCGTGTGTTCTGTTCTTGTTCAAGTCGTGGTTGTATTGGATTGATAAAAAAAAAATTCTGATTTTGTGTCAAGTCTTGTGTTGTTGATTTTGTGGGAAAAAAGTTCTGTAGTAATTACTGTTCATTGTTATTGTTCACCTTTCTTCTGTTCATCCAATTTTCCCTAAATTATCTCCTATATTCTAGTCTTTTCCCTAATCTCAAACTCCTCAATCATCTCCTACATTTTAGCCTTTTCTTATCTCCTACATTATCTCCTAACATTAGCTTATCCTATCCCCAAACACTCCTAATCCTAATCCCACAATACTTACCTCCCTAATCTCTTAGGAACCAATCCAAATTCCACTACTCTAAAACCTCAGCCTAGCCGCCTAACAACCCCACTTTCTAGGGAAACTAGTGGCCCCAACAACAAACCCTAACCGCACCTTTGCCTCAAGCACTCAAACAAACCCTAGCTGGCCTTCTCTCTCTTTCTTATCCTTCTCATTCTTCCTTTCTTTTCTCATTTGAGTCAACTGTCTTTTGGTATAGTAAGTGTTATCAACTCGTGTGTACTACATTGATTAAGTTGATCGTTTATCTAAAGGAAATCTAATTTCTTCAAGATAAGCCTTCAAGCACTTGAGAGAGTAAGGTGAGCTCATCATCGAGATATACTGTGTGATACACGAGTGTTGAGTGAAAATACTTCAAGGAGCGAGTGAGGATTATACAACATATATTTGTATTTTCTTTGCTAACTTTTTTGCAGGTACACCTCATAGAAATGGCAAGTGAGGGTGATAAAGCTCAATTTGATCCAAAGTTGTACGCCGAGGCGTTGATGGGAAAGATGAAACAAATGCTCCAACAGCACTTCGAGCCCCTGGAACAGAGACTGAAGCGTCTTGAGTTAGCCCAAACAGCATCTGCATCAGACAAAAACAGGGCTTTCCAAAACAACAATTTGACCAATGACAGTGATAAGGAGGAATCGTGGTGGGAGACTTATCAACGTCTTCTACATGAAAAGCAATTGAAGGAGCAAGTTGAAAGCAATATTCAAGAATCTCCTAAAGAAGAGTTTATAGAGATCATTGCTCACGAAAGCCAACATAATCCCATTCAAAGTGAAGTTGAACTAGAAGAAATCATCATTGAACCTGAGGAATGGGAGAATGTAGTTGAATGTGCCATACAGAATATGAGTGTGAAAGATGAAAGGATTATCGAGCAATCTTATTGTCCTAACACTTGGAACTTTGCTTTGCTTAGTGTCTCATGTTTTATGCAGATTGAGCAAGGGCAAGTCGTATTGGTGATGCCCTGTTCTATTCCCAAATCGATTGTTCAGTTCGCAAGCCTCCGTGGAATCTATCTCATTGGGGTTCACTCTTCTTGGAGTCGTTTTGCCCAAGCAATTGAGTTCAGATCTGACCATGTCCATGGAGAAGGAGCTGCCTCTCCTCGGGCTACCTTCGTGGAACTTTATAAACTCAAAGCTGCCTGCACTCATGGAGAGCAACCTCGAGTTCAACCGAAATGGGACATACCAGGCTATTACCTCCAGCATGTTCATGAGTTCAAGCAACTTTATTCCTCCAAATTGCCTTTTGTGCCAAAAATCATGTGGATCCTACACTTGTGCGAGAGACATGTCAATGGATTATTTTCATGAAGGTGATGTCATTGGTCGATCCTCCAACTCGATTTGGGGACAAATCGCCTTTAAGAGGAGAATGATAACGATCCATGGCTGCCCAAGACAACCCTTAGGCCTCCTTATTACAAGTGCATGACGAGGGGTCCAAGTCCTTCAGCCTTTTGGGTGGGAAGTGCAACAAGTGGGCCAACCAAAGAACGCGGCGAGCCTGAGCCATCACATTTTAATCCATGCCTCTTTCATGATCGAGACCAAGTTCTTAGATCCGCGGACCAATCCAAGATCACGGATCCACCATGGATCCCAAATTTTATAATTTTTTGTTTATTTTTATTTTCAGAATTAAGCTAGTCCAGCCAAGGTTCACCCCAGAGTCTCAGAGTCGAACCGGGCTCGAGTCGATTATTAGGTTAATTGTTAGGGAGTATTTATACTATTTTCTCATGTACGTGATTATTCTTAACAGAAAACCTTTGAGAGCCTCTCTCTTGCTTCTTGAAGCTTTCTTGAATATCTTAGAGCTTTCTAGGGTATTCGATTTAGACTTATCAATCTAGGAACGCGCTAGGTTGTGGCGTCTCTACCATATCAAGGGATCGTTGACCGCGTGATCAACGGGTTCTTGATTCTTCCGCCGCGTCGTCGTGTCAAACGCAGATTTAACCTTCTAGATCCGTGGTAGTCTATACGGGTTTCGTCACAGGTTGGCGACTTTCGTATCACAATTTTTGTTCAAGATACTTGAAAAATGTTGAAATTCAAGACAATGGAGTATCCAGAAATGATGATACTAATGCTCACATGGGTCGCCCTCTACCTGGGAAAAAAATCTGTCTTGATCGGGTTACTTGGGTTCAAGCATATCGATACATTCTTGGGAACTTAGATGTTGTAGAACCATACCGAACGTAAGTCATTTAGTTTAGTTTTCTAATTATTCATCAGGTTGTCTCTTGGTATTCTGATGAGCCATTTTTTGTATTATATATTAGTATCCATATGTCAACTCTAGCAAGGAATTATCCTCATGCCAGGCCAAACCAACTTCAGCGGCTTCATAATGAGACATTTCATGAATGGTTTAAGAAATATGTAAGTTCAGAGTTATGTTTGGCTTTCTTGTTAGTATATATGCCTTCTTGCTAGAATATGACATTTTTATGGATTTTTCAGATCAAAAATTTATGTCAAACACTTACTGAATCTGTACTAGATGAAATCAAAATTTTGGTAACTGGTCCTAATCAGTGGGCGAGATCCTACAACACTTGTGTAGTCAACGGTTTTCGATTTGGGACTAAGGCCTATGAATCAAGCAAAGTGACACAAAATAGTGGTGTCATGTGTAAAGCAAGCACTATGAGTTATGCCACTGTAAAGGACAAGAATCCCCGTTTAGGGGAGGTCATATATTATGGAGTCTTAACAGATATTCTTGGAATTCACTACACAATGAATATGGAGTATTTGTTGTTTAAGTGTGATTGGGTTGACAATGAACGAGGTTGTAAGAAAGACGAATTCAAGTTCACCTTGGTGAATTTCGATTATGTCATGTATCAGAACAACTCCCCAACTGATGAGCCATTTATCTTGTCAACTCAAGCTGAACAAGTTTGGTATGTGGCTGATCCATTAGAGCCAAGTTGGAAGGTTGTAATGAAAACATCAAGAAGAGACAATTATGATGTTTATTCACAAGATCCTAGTATTGAGCCAATATTTCCTCAAGAATTAGATGATCGTCCTTTGGGTGATAATGGAGGTAGTGCCTGGATAAGGAAAGAAGTAGAAGCGACTGTTGTTATAGATGGAACAACTCTTGTTGGGGGATGTTGAGATTCGAGACTTTGAAGACGATCCACGAAATTAATTCAACTTTAGTAATTGCTTAATGTAATAATTTTTGGTGAGAAGTAGAAGGATATCAATGCTGTGTAGAAGTAGAATTTGCAATCCAAATTCATGAAAAACATTTGTTTTTGCTGGTTTATGAGTTACATCATATTCATAATCTTCTTTTGTACATGCACTGTTCTTTTGTAGAGATTTACTTATCCATATGGTTGGAGGAATGTTATTTCGGTGAATAAAAATTTGTGTTCATTTGTGTTCAAGAACAAAAGATTTCCTTGGTGAAGTGGGGTTAAATTTTCTTCTTGGAGATTATACCTTAGAAGTCTTTTTTCCTATTTTGGTTTTTAGGGACCTCGGAAGCCAAGGCTTGAAGGGTTATATTAGTGATCAAATTTCTGTCCCATCAAATTTGGTGAGCTTCTGCAATATTTCAAAGTTCGATGTTTATGGTTTATCAGATGAGCATATCTACATTCAGGGTGATAGTTTATGATATGGACTGCAATATTTTTAGTGTGATTGTATGATATTGGGAATACGCATCCTTTTCAGATTGTTGTTATGTATCTTGTAGTCAGGCTCATTTTCTGCATACATAGTTTTTGGCATTTTAAAGATATTCTTGGTTTTTCTCCATGCTGGAATTTGCTTTATTTCAATATTGATAGGTTTAAAAGGTGAAGAATAGCTTAAGGAAAATTGAAAAAGCTATTGAATGTGAGCAGGACTTGGAGAAAAGGTATGGTAACACATTGTTTAACTGAGATCAAGCTGCTCATTCATTTTGTATACTAGAATAACGAGATTTTCTGAGATCAGGCAGCTCATTTTGTAGTTTATGGGTGGGCACCTCATGTCATCTGAAATGGCCCCATGATGTGCTGTGATACATACATTTTTTTTTTTGGTTTATATCATTTTTATCAGCTTTTTAACATGTAAGAATATAAGTGCTAACTCTTTAGGTGGAAGTTTGCCAGAAAGAGTAGGTCAAAGGTTTCTTGTGAAGTTGTAAGATCATATTTTTCATGTCTGTACAGATTCTCTACTCTTCATTTTCTTATTGAACCATTCTTTTTTCATCTTATTGTTTTGTATCAGAAAATATCAGGTGCTATTATGGGTGGGGAAAAAAAAAGCAACCTTTAGAATCATGAATTATTCCGGGACAAACTTTAGAATTGATACTTGCTTATGCTTAAATTTCTTGTTGAATAAATCAGCAACCTTTGTGAAGTAATTTCTCTTTTCAATATGAATCATTCGGAGAAGATTCTCCTTTGACTGAATTAGATAGTTAAGATGAAGATCAGATTTCCATTGACAGGAGAAGGTTTTTGGCACCCTATTTTTTAGATTGTGCTGTTACGGGTACATGTCATTTTAGTTATTATTACGTCTTCTCTGTTTCTGATTTAGAGGATTCTGTTCCGAAAATCAGGTTACAAACTGCTTTGACAATTCTTAGTTTCTCTCTTAGATGTATGCTATGGTTCTCTAATTATTTCTTCTAGTTATGAGATACAAGAAAAGATTTTGGAAACAGGACCAGTCCTGCAGTGAGTCTTATCATAGTAATAGAATTGTTTGGAAGCAATTTGATTTTTCACGTCTGTACAGATTTTTATCAGCTTTTTAACATGCAGGAATCTAAGTGCTAACTCTTTGGGTGGAAGTTTGGCAGGAGGAGTGGGTCAAAGGTTTCTTGTGAAGCTGTAAGATCATATTTTCCACGTCTGTACAGATTCTCTACTCTTCCTTTTCTTATTGAACCATTCTTTCTTCATCTTATTATCTTGTATCAGAAAATATCAGGCACTATTATGGGTGGGAAAAAAAAAAGCAAAGGGCATCACTATGTCTGATGTGATAAATAATCAGACTAGTGTATCTTCCTCTAATGCTTCGATGTCTCAGCCTACTCAACATCATTTGAGTAGGTCTCAACCTCAGTCAAAAATGCTCACACCTCAAGTCGGACTTATGCATAGCCAGTTATAGCCATTTTCCCAAACCTTATTTGGATATCACGCTAATAGTTTAGGTATGTACACACATCGGATTTAATGTCTTTTCTTTTTTTGTGCTTTTAAAGGATGTCATATAAAGTGGCTGATACAAATTTTCACTTCTATGTAAATGGTTCACTCTAAAAACACTAAACAGGAGCTAGCACAAGTGCAAATACATCCTCAATGAATGAGATGAATGACAATAAAGGCGTAAGGGGCCCGGCTAAGCAATCGAATAAGTGGAACACAAAAGAAAACCATATTGTGTACTTTACTAAGGATGGCGAGATTGACGGACCAGATGAAGCAGCATTGTACAGAAACCTTGGAATCTTGGCCCGAAATGGCTATAGGCTACCTTTGACTTACCCATCATGGTCAGAGGTACCTATTAATATTCTAGATGATCTTTGGAGGGAGGTGCAGGTTAGTCTAGTTGCTGGTTTAAAATTTTGTGGATTTTTGAGTTTTCATATACATATATGTGTTAATTTCTTTAATATATTTATATAGGTCAATACTGATTTGCCAAATGAGGCAAGAGAATTGATTCTAAGTAGTATTGGCATTAAGTAGAAGAATTGGAAATACCGGGTGAAACAAATGTATATGGCAAACAAAGACGACATTGAGATACTAGTATGCGTACCTGATGAAAGGATTGAACCTCAACAATAGAGAACCTTGATTTCATATTGGAGAAAGGAGGAAATTCAGGTTATTTCAATATTCAACTTTTGAATCATATTTTTATGGGCATTTTCTATTCTAGTTTACATATTTTGAATCATATTTTCAATATTCTACTAATTAATGGTTGGTTGCATCGATGATGAAACAACAATCACTAGTAAATTAGGTTCATAAGATGATTATTAAAAATTAATTAAAACATTCCCATATAAGGAAGTGAATTTACTGAATTATTTAGCAATTTATTACTGTACTTGAAAGGACAATTCAGGCCCCATTTGCAATTTGAAAATAGATACGCAAGGTGTAAAAAGTTTGTATTGAGATTAGTGGCTGGGAGTTAGCCTACTTCACAGTGCAATGGAATTGACTAATCAAAGTTCATTACCCGTAGTTTCTCTCATTTATTTAGTAGTACATTTGATACTATGTTTGTATGCATCACCTGAATTTAAATAAAGCTACTGTTCATGGATCATTATCAGATTAACGTGGACAAATTAGATGAAAAAAATTACAGTAAAGAAAAAGATACACACTCTGCTAAATTGCAGCCTTGAGGTCGCCACCGATACTTTAGGTAGAGGTGGTCTAGCCGGCCATTTCTCAGGCAGTTGAATTCTTTCTCTATAAAGGGACAAATGGTGGAGTTAATTTTTGTTAATGTTTAATAATATGAATGTGGTTTCTTGTGCTCTATGAAGTTGGAAGACTGTTTCTTGCACTGAAGTTTACAAGGTTACTTGCAATAGGATTGAGACCTATCTCTTTATTTTTGATCAGATGACATCTCTACTTCATTAAGAAATATACTAAGAACAGCAAGCACTGTTTAGCCCTGCAAAGCACTAATTGTTGGACATAAGAACAGCTGGAAAGCATTGCCAGTTGAAAATTGCAATCTTTATCACATTCTAATATTGGATGATCACGTAGGAAATTGCACGGAGAAACAAAGATAGCAGGACTAAATTGTATTTTCCTCATAGGACGGGAAGGACTAGCTTCAAGAATATAAAGAGGAAGGTACCTTGTTGGCTATTGAATTTCATGTTCCTCATGTAAATGATGTTCTAACTCATACTTATGGTTTAGATGGAAGCCCAAGGTATGGATACATCTCTTGTGAACCTTTTTTGTGTTACACGTGAGCCTGCCAAAGATGAAGATACACGCAATCTAATTGTAAGATTACGTATTCTTTTGTCATCATTTTCTTGTTCTTTTTGCTTGCAATGACATTGCTTATTCTTATGGATTTTCTTGTTTTCATCAATTGCTTGTAGACACAACTTAAAAATAGTTTGTCTCAAGTGCCCGAGGAAGAGCAAACTGAGACCTTCAAAAACAATGTATGGGTTGAACATAGAGGGCTCGACACACGAGGCCATATCAAACGTGTGGAGAAATATACCCCTGTGACCCAAAAGCATTTACCAGTGAATGATAGGAAGGTGATTATCCAAGAAATCAAAACTCAGATTGTTGAGGAGGTACGAGAGGAAGTACTACAGCAGGTTAGAGGAATGACACCGCATGAATCAAGAGAGAAGATAAGAGCAGAGATAATGGCAGAATTCAGCGCACAATTTGAGTATATGCAGAAGACCATTAGTTTCTTGATGACACATTTGGATGTCAATGCCTTACCCATGCTTCCGGATTGGATTTTTGGTGCTTTTCCTGGTCGACAGGTAACAAATTTTCAGAAAGTTGTAACATACATGTTTCATCTATTCCACAAGTCTAATATAAACCTTTATTTCCAAGGGTCCAGCTGCGTCTACTAACCAAGAAGGATTAAGCTTGTGATTAGATTTGGTAAGTATTTCTTGTTTCATTATTGATGTTGGATGTGTAAAGATGCTTGACGTTTGCACGATTGAAGTAATTTAACAAATATTGAATAGATTGTAATCTAATGGACAAATGTTATGTGTTTGTGTTGGTGTTAGGTCTTGATTTGGTTTAGGTGAATTTGGATTGAAATTGCCAAATGCACCAAAGTTTTATGAATTAACATAGAAAGAACTGGATTTGATATCCACCAACGAGTAGGAGGTTGCAGGACTTAAAAACTGCAAATTCCAAATCCCGAGACATCATTTGATACCGTAATCTGTTTTCCTCTACCTCACATTGCTTTTGTTAGGGGGTTTTTGCAAACTATGCTTTTGTTCTTTGTGATATTGGGGCTTGTCTTGAAATGCACGACTCTGGTCATATGCCTCAGCCATTTTGCTGCTTCTGGAAAAATAAAGATGCTGTAAAGGGCTGTTTTGGGTATTCTAGATAGTCGATTTAAAATCATTGAATAATTTCACATTGCTTTTGTTCTTTGTGCTGGAGATTTGGTGTACACATCCCATATACTTGGAATGTTGGTTATGGATATATGTTTAAGGATAACTTTTTTATACACTGTCAGTGTATAAGTTTTCATACACTAGCAGGTTTGGATTATGCCACATAATACAAATTTGAATTTGAAATTTAAATCATGCACATGTGGCGTGCATCCAAAGCTGCTAGTGTAAAAAAAAACACTACACTGACAGTGTATAAAAAGTTAATCCTATGTTTAAATGGGTTAGTTACAGAATTCTTGCATGATTGATTGGGAATTGTGATTCTTATACAGTTGCACTATAATTGGACTGATTGATTTTCTAATGCTAGCCAGGTGGTATTGATCACCGGGATTTTCTGTGCCGCAGTTTTTATATTGATCATGTCTTATGCTCGATATAAAGGACTTTTTGGATCACTAACTGCATAATTCATGGCAAGAGCAACATCCAGTTATGATGTACTATGGCAAATTATCTGGATTATCTTGGCAAACGAAATTGAAAGTTATAATAGGCACTATTATTAATAACTTGATGCAAAAAAATTCAAGTGCTGTGATTGAGAGTTGTTCAGGTTGCTGTGTAAAGAATCTTCTGCTCACAATTGCTTGTATTATTAAGCTTGGAAAGTTGCCACTGTTGTTAGCATTGTGGCATTGTATTGATCCTATCGTTCAAGCAAATTTTTATCTTTTTCTTATTTGTCCATCACATGAGAATTTCTTTTTGGTTTTGGGCTTTCCAAAAAAATTAAAAATTAAAAATTAAAAATAAAAACAGGTTGAAAAAAGGGAGGGAAAACATGAGAATTTCTTTTTGGTTTTAGGCTTTCCAAAAAAAATAAAAAAAAAAGGTTGAAAAGAAGGGGGGAAAAACAAAGCAAGATGTTTTTGTGACTTAAAATCCCGGTAGTCGCAAGGCTTTTTTGTCTCATTTTTAATGATTAATTAGTGGGTCCTTACGAAACTTGTGACCAACAAAACATGACACAAAAAATCTTTTATGACTATTATTTGTATGTCACAAATAAATTCTATTTTTTTTGACTTTTTATTACATTTAAAATGCAAGTCATAAAAGGTATTATTGCAAGTCACAATTGATAATGTGACTTTCATATACAAGTCACAAAAAGTTTGTGACTATTAAATTGGTGACACTCATATGCATGTCACAATATGGTCACAAAAAGTTTTTATGACTGTTTAAACTCTTTTATGACTATCATTAACGGGTCACAAAAAGAACTTTTTCTAGCAGTGTTCTTCTCTCCCACATATTTTCATCGGACTATTTTCCGTCAATTCTATAAGTCTTTGAGCTACCCTTAGAACTCTATATTGGAATCTACATTGCAAATTAACTTCCTATGCTTTTAGGTATTTTCAGGGCTGTATGTCTTGAGGCAATGTCTTGAGCGATAAAGCCCTCATATGCACAATCTACATAGGTTGCTCTCGGATGGATATGTGAGCAAGGAGATGTATTGTAAGGAGCTTGAGCAAGGAGAGAATGAAACAGAACCTCCAAATTTTTTATTGGGAACTAACTAATGAGGAAGTGGATCAAATTTTGCAGATTCCTCAGAGCAGGGGTCATCCAGGAGAAGGTTTTGAAATATTTTTGAGGCATTTTTAAAATTAAAAATTTATTTGGGATAATTTTTTGGGGCATTTTTAAAATTCAAAATTTATTTGGGGTAATTTTTAGAGCATTTTTAATATTACAAATTAATTTGAGATAATTTTTTGGAGCATTTTCAAAATTAAAAATTTATTTGGGGTATTTTGGGACATTTTTAAAATTAAAAATTTATTTGTGGTAATTTTTTGGGGCATTTATAAAATTAAAAATTTATTTGGGGTAATTTTTTGGGGCATTTTTAAAATTGAAAATTTATTCGGGTTATTTTTGGAACATTTTCAAAATTAAAAATTTATTTGGGGTAATATTTGGGACATTTTTAAAATTAAATATTTATTTTGGACAATTTTTTGGGGCATTTTTAAAATTAAAAATTTATTTGAGGTATTTTTAGGACATTTTTAAAATTAAAAATTTATTTGGGACAATTTTGTATGACATTTTTAAAATTAAAAATTTTTTTGGGGTATTTTTTTGAGGCATCTTTAAAATTAAAAATTTATTTGGGATATTTTTTAAATAATTGATTTGGATATTTTTTTAAATTAACCCACCAAGACCACCATCAAATAAATTTTAATTTTGAAAATACCCAAAATAAAATTTTAATTGTAAAAATCCCCAAAAATACCTAAAATTAATTTTTAATTTTAAAAATGCTCCAAAAAATTGACCCAAATAAATTTTTATATTTAAAAATACCACAAAATATTATCCCAAAAACACACTCAAAAAGTTTTTGAAAGACAGTTACAGTAGTTTTCCACATCCCAAATGCTACAGTGCTGTTTTTGAAAAATAACCCCAAAAATAACTAATCCAAACAGACCAAAAGGAAAGAAAACCAAAGGAAAAATTCGTACCTAATGCACATTTTTGTCTCTTGGAATTGCTGCATCATTAGAAATTGCATCTGCCCTGCTGCTATTTTGTATCAATGACAAGTTTCCCATTGTAAAAGGAAAAATTTCATTGACCTCTTTTGAGATTTCTCACAATATTATGTGGTACTTTTGAAATTTGAAAATCTCAATTATTCCCATATGCAAAATTCTATAACATTTGCTGCCCATTTCGAAATATAACATTAAAAACTCATTTTGAAAAAAAAATACTAATTTTATTCAAAATTTGTCCTCTGCTTATGGTCTCTTAATTGTTGTAACACACAAATTTTATTTTTTAAATAGAAGGTAAAAGTACATGATTGGTACGCAAAGGTTCCTCGGTTTTTTTTTTTTTTCAATCCACATTGACCATGGCACATCCATCGGTAGTTAAACTCTACTCATAGGAAGAGGGAGGGATTGCAAAATGTATAAGAAAGAGGGAATGTGTATTTGAGTGTGAAAATTTGCCAAAAATAATTTGTAAGCATTTTTTCAAGTGAAAGTGTGTGAAAAATATGTGTGTGAGTGTGTTAGTATGTGTGTATGTATGAGAAATAGTTTACAAGTGTATCAAAATATTTGTATAATTTGTGTACACAATAATAAAAGTGTGAATATATAAAAGTGTATAAAAATATATTGGGTCATGGTTGGATTTTGGGTTTAACTTTACCCATTAGACCCAACCAAGCTAACCCATGAAAAATTAGGCGGGTTGGGTTGTAAATTCAACTAAACCCATCTTTGACCCATCCAATAATAACCCAACCCACCAATTGCCACCACTACTTCAAACAAAACATCAGAATAGAGTTGATTCATAGTTTTAAATTGTCAGATTGATTATGAGTTTTCGCAAGATATAAGGACATAAAATCAAATGGGAAAAAAATAATATGATATAGCTATATGAATGTTTCACCAACTTATTACAAAATGTATTAACAGTTGGACAAAACGGTAAAGTACAATCACTTAAACTCATCAGTGATTAGGCTAGTTTTGCCCACCAGGGCTTAGTCGGATGGTCCAGCCAGCAGACTCTAAGAGCATGCCGCACAATGCCCGACGTCCAGGGTTCGATACTGGTGTTTGCAGTACTGTATGAAGGATTTGCTATGAGGAAAATCTAGACTAACCCTATAACAAAAATGGGGAATAACCCAACAACCCAAATATGGGTTGGGGCCTGAAGTGGGCCAGGTCCTTTTTTTCAGACAAAAAAAAAAAATTAGGCTAGTTTTCAAAATTTGGTAATTCAATACAGCCCAGTAATTGTTCCAGAGTATTGGATTCGGTTCTTGTTGTCCCCAGTCTGTTTGACAACCACTAGATCAAGTTCCAGTGACCATCAGGAGGAACTTAAACCTCTGATTGCGTTTCGGGAGAAATTCGCCCTTTATGTCTTTCAATAGATTAAATAGGTTCATTCCCCTCTTCCTCCTCTCTAGGCATGGAATGATCACTTACGGACAAATAGAACAAAACAAATCACTTCTTTAAAATAATTACTTAAGTGTTTCACAAACAAGTTACGATGTTAACAATGGAGAAGGAGAGCATTCACAAAGTGACAAAGACCAAGACTTAGATAACGACCAATTCGTGCAAGTGATTTCAAAGACAGCCAAGAAATGAAAACAATATCCAAAGGGAGGTAAGACAATGCAAACGCGACAAGATGTCAAACAATTTCACATTCTCGTAAATGTGGAGTATGTTGAGATCATTTAAATATTTGTACTTATGAAGCACATTAGGCATATTTTCTCTATCATATGCTCTTTGAATAATTTTAATAAAATTGTTGGGATCGATGCCCAACACACCACCTTTCTAGGTGGTTTTAAATAAAAAAAAAAAAAGCTTAATACCATTTGTAACATTGTTGTAGTTGAATTTGTATTTTAAATATATATATATATATATATATATATATATATATATATATATATATGTTTCACCGACCACTATCATGCTTTCCTACCACTATCAAAACAAAGGCAGGTTTGGATAAATGGTAGCATATTCCAATTTCCACCACAAAGTGGCTTTAAACATCCCCGTTACACCCCAACCAAGAAAAGCTGCTTGAGGAGTAATTCTCTATTCTAAAACTGCTTCTGCTTAATGACCATTTTGCATCCATAATTCAGACTTTGAGGACCAAGAAACTAAGTTGCTGATCACTAGGATGATTTTTAAATTCACGGGACCTGTAATTGGACATGGCTATGAAATCCACTTAAAAGGATTCTAAGTAATTAAATTGCCTCGATGCTTTCATTTTCCAAAAGGCAAAACAAATGGCTGTAGTGGCGATGTAGTATAGGTTTTCTAATTTATAGTGCACCAGAACTAATGACTTTCTTGTCCGTTGGCCTTTTCCAGAACAAAATTTCATTTTCCAATTATGTGGTGGTTCCGTGATTGAATTTCTTTCCTTCTTTTTGACCCTTTTTTGTCAAATACCAACATCTATCCTACTCCTATATTTTCAGAGAAGAATGTAACACAATTGGCCTGTTCCAGAACAAAAGTTCATTTTCCAATTATGTGGTGGTTCCGTGATTGAATTTCTTTCCTTCTTTTTGACCCTTTTTTGTCAAATACCACCATCTATCCTACTCCTATAATTTCAGAGAAGAAAGTAACACAATTGGCCTGTTCCAAAACAAAATTTCATTTTCCAATTATTGTGGTGGTTCCGTGATTGAATTTCTTTCCTTCTTTTTGACCCTTTTTTGTCAAATACCACCATCTATCCTACTCCTATAATTTCAGAGAAGAAAGTAACACAATTGGCCTGTTCCAAAACAAAATTTCATTTTCCAATTATTGTGGTGGTTCCGTGATTGAATTTCTTTCCTTCTTTTTGACCATTTTTTTGTCAAATACCAACATCTATCCTACTCCTATATTTTCAGAGAAAAATGCAACACAATTGAAGTGTACATGTGAGGTTGGACCCTCCATATATCCACCAATCAAGGGTTAAACCCTAGACCGGGACTTTAAGAAGTCTTCCCTAACCAACTTGACTAAGCCGTATTGGTTTCTTTCTGTTTTTGATTAGTGCGTGCCAATCAAGACACGTGAAGGTGAAGATAAGGTATTTACTATTCAACATTGACGGATTAAACGTACATACATAAGAGACATTGATGAACACAACCACTACAGCCCATATCTCACACCCCTCTTCCTTTCATCAATTTGAGATGAGATAACTGCCTTAGATTAAATTCTTGCATTTTCTCCATTAATTTTTCATTAGTACAATTACATTAGAGACCATGGAAAAAGCTGAAGAAACAATCCCAGAAATAGTGTTAAACACTGGCCACAAAATGCCAGTGGTGGGGTTCGGATGTGCAGCTCCTGGTCCTTTGCCACCATTAGAGCAACTAGTATCAATATTTGTTCATGCCATGGAGATTGGGTACAGGCATTTTGATACAGCAGCGGTATATGGCACAGAGGAGGCCCTTGGCAAAGCTGTGGCTAAAGCACAAGAGATTGGATTGGTTAAGAACAGGGATGAATTGTTCATCACTTCTAAACTTTGGTGCACTGATGCTGATCATGACCTTGTTCTGCCTGCCCTCAAGCAAACTCTTGGGTACTTTTCCCATTACCATCTGAATCTTTTTTTTGCCCACTTTGGGTCGAATTTTACATGCCCACTTTTTCATGCATAGATATGGGCATGTCAATATATTCTATACTATGAAATTTATGGTTTCTTGGTCATGAGTTTCATGACTGAAGACACTTGTCCTGCCTGGTTCTTCATTTGAACAAATCTTTTTTACACTTAATTCTTTGATTCTTTTGGAACTAGTACATAGTTTTCCGTCATTGTTTTTCCCCAGATTTGGACTTTTTCATTGGTTATAACTACATTAAGAGTATCTGAAGTAGAGATTATCACTTTCTATACATAAGTAGAAGTACACCGTCTCGTAGAGAGGAATTTCTGGAGAGGGAGGGGAATGAGGTTGGGGATCAAGCCAACTAATTTTTCAAGCTAATGCTTAAACATACTAATTATGGATTTTTTGTGGTGGTATGAAATATCTCAAAATCTCAACCATATTGAAGCGGCGAGATATTTCTTGATACCTCCGCCATCATTTATGTGATCTTGTTGGACTGACTACAAATTAGTATGCTTGTATCACGGGTAAATTTCACTTAACACCCTTCACATACATTTGTATTCTCATTTTGGTACCTAAACTTCAAAATGGGACATTTTAGGTATAAAATTTGTCCCACTTAAATAAAATTCTCGATGAAAGTGGGACATATTTTATATTAAAGTATGATAAATTATATATTTTAAGGACTAAAGTGGAACAAACTTATACTTTGGAGATTTAAATATGACAGATTTTGTATATTAGAGATTAAAGTAGGACAAATTTTATATTTTAGGGACTAAAATGCCATACTCTAAAGTTGAATGACCAAATTAAAAATTTAAGTATAACTGAAGATGCAAAGTGCAGTTAACCCTTGTATCATCGTATCATCTTGACTACTCAATCAGACAATCACCAGAAATTTTTTTAAAAAAAATTATTAATTTTTGGAATATGAGAGTTAGGTAATCTCTCTCTCATCTGGGACCTTACCTTGGACAAACTAGCGTAGATAAGACCATCCCAATGCGGAAAGCTGACCTTATCGATTTTGTTTTTCAGTTAAATAATGGAGTTGATCAAGGTACTTAATCTATTGCAAATACTTAGTAGTTCGAACTCCATTTTTAATGAATTTGGGATAGCAACATTTACACTAGCAACTGTTACTGAACAATTGAAATCTTTTGGAAAGGATTTTAGACGAGCATGAACACTGTATACAGAGTTAAAATTCATATATGATATTTGAATACTGTTCATATAATCCGTACCTGTCACTAAAATCAAAATTACTTGGCTACAAGAGCCTTACATTCAATAAAATTGTGGCATTATGAGTCCGGAAGGACTATGGATGTAGTTTCTTGCTATTAAGCCCATTATAAATGGATGCACATTCTAGTACTGTGTGAGGCTCATTTATCACTGATATACTATACATCTGTAACCATAGGGGAAACTCAATTTCATTCTTTTCACTGACAATGCCATGGAATATGATCAGGAGAAATTATTTGTTTCTTGGATTCATTCACCAAGATTTTTTTTTTTTTCCTGACGCATGATTGACTTTATCTTTTTTGTCGTAATTCTGCTTTGTTAGGAAGATGGGGCTAGAGTATTTGGATCTTTATTTGGTTCACTGGCCCGTGAGACTAAAGCAAGGTACTGGAATGCCCAATTTCACCAAAGATGCAATCCTCCCTTTTGATATGCATGGAACGTGGAAGGCCATGGAAGAATGCAGCAAATTGGGATTGACAAAGTCTATAGGTTTGAGCAACTTCACTTGTGAAAAAATCTCTAAACTCCTACAAATTGCTACCATCCCTCCAGCAATTAATCAGGTACTTCTTTTTTTCTTAATTTTTGAATTGGGTAAATGGGTTCAAGGAAAACTGCAAATCTTGAGAGTAAAACCAGAAATTTCATAGTTTACCAGTTACTTGAGTTTTGGGGACAATAGACATGTAATTTGATAGTGGAGTTAGTTTGAGACTTTTCTCTTTCGCTTTCTTTTACATTAACCTCCCCAATACGGGCCACTCTAGTGGAATGCATGATAGAATTTTGAAATGAAAAATTTTGCAGGTGGAGATGAATGTTGGTTGGCAGCAGCGAAAATTGGTACCATTTGCCAAAGGGAAAGGAATTCACATAAGTGCTTGGTCTCCACTTGGAGCTAATGGTACGCCCTGGGGCTCCAATGCAGTCATGGAGAATCCAATCATCAAAGATATTGCTGACTCAAGAAACAAGACCGTGGCACAGGTCCTGAATCATTAAGACATTCGAACTTAAAATTTTTAGTAGTGCATATAGTTTTCAAGAGCCCCTTAGGGTTGGCTCGGATGGTTTCGGGGTTGTCTAGTTAGGTCTCGAGATTGTGTGTTTGAGTCTCCTCTCTACCGCTTGTGTATCTTTGGGGCTTTGGGGGTCGGGGTGCACAAGTGCAAGGAGATTAGTTTGGCAAAAATATTGGGACACTCCCTGTGTTGACAAATATATATATATATATATATATATATATATATATATATAAACCCACACACCCACACCCACACACACACACACACACGGTATATTTCTAAGTGTCATATTTTTTGAAATGTAAAATTAATTAAATAAAGTAAATAAATACAAGGTAGGTAAGTAAGATTAAATAAGAAAAGTATATAGATATAAGGGAGGGTGATAATTGTCAGTATGTATATATACATGACAGGTTAGGTGAATTTTAGATGTTTTAACGCGTATTCATAGGACATCTGTTAGAAAAACATGTGCGTGCAAGTGTGTGTATGGGACACTCAATCATGTTAATTAATGTAAATAGGTTGCGTTGAGCTGGATATACCAGCAAGGAGCAAGCGTGATTGTGAAGAGCTTCAACAAGGAAAGGATGAAACAAAACCTCCAGATATTTGATTGGGAACTTACCAAGGAAGAAACGGATCAGATTCTGCAGATTCCTCAGCGTAGAGCCCCTGGAGCGGAAATGTTTGTTCATCCAACAGGGCCATACAAATCTTTAGAGGAACTTTGGGATGGCGACATCTGAATTTGTTTTCTTGCATCTTTCTGAACAATGTGAACTTCAACTCTACCTACCATGATGATCAACTTTATATATTCTTAAGCACGTTCCAATCCTGTTGAGGTATTCTCAGATTTAAGAGAGAAGCAACCCAGCCCAACCCATCATCGTAATGACTTATTTTAACCAAAACCCCATAACAAAGTGGATTATCAGTTGTAAATTGTCGGATTATTTATCATTTCTTTTTATCGAGACTTAAAAACAAATAATAAAAAGAAATAAAATGATTATGTAAAGAGTAAATAGCACGAAAGATCTCTAAGTAGTTAAAATTCCATGGTTTGGTCATAAAACCCTTTTTTAATCTAAAAAGGCCATTGAACCATTAAAGTCTAATTTTCCGGAGAGAAATTTTAACATTTTTTGTGATCATATTTCCCAATCACTCTTTTATCTCACATACATAAAATCGCTACAGTATATTAATCTACAGAAACTTTAGAAAACAGCAATCCAAATGGGATCTAATTCCTTTTGCATTTTCTCAAATTTGGGCGTTAAGGTAAAAAGTTACTTATTGACATACACGAGCACTTTCTAACTTCTAAGACTAAAAAAAAAATGATATTACGAGTAGTATTTCAAAGATATAACTATCTAAATGTCTAGAAATTTAAATGAAAAAAAAAGTTCCCCCCCCCCAAAACAATCCCACTGCCTGTGTTCAGTAAAATCACATTACTGATTGTTAACAAATTCAGTTCCTTCAATCTTAGTGAAAATACTATACTAATTGGTTGGCAATTGAATTATAGTGTCTAAGTTATAGAAAAATCACTACACTTAGAGCTTGTTTGAATTGCTATTTTCTAAAATTTTTTAAAAAATTGTATTATAGCAATTTAATAGATGTGAAATAAAAATAATTTAATATATGTTAAGTAAAAAGTTGATTGAAAAATATGTTCATAGAAAATGTAAGAATATTTTAGAAAAAAATGACTTTTCAAACAGTGCCTTATCTTTGCGAAATCAATTTCCTTGGTCTCAGAGAAACTAACTAGGGTTGCAAACGAACCGAATTGAGTTGATCTTTGGCCTAATCGAGTTAAGATTGACTTATTTTTACTGAATTGAACTCGAGTTCGAGCTCAACGAGCTCTCAAAGTGAAAATCGAATTCAAGCTCGAGTTTGAGAAAAATAAAAAATAATTATTTTATTTTTAAAAAATAAATAAAATAATTATTTTCTTAATTAATAGTAAAAATATTATGGATATATATGTAATTTAACTATTAAAATAAAAAATAAAAAATAAAAAATAATATATATATATATATATATTTGAACCTATTTAAGTCGGTTCGCGAGTTATCGAGTTTGAGAAAAATGTTACTTTTACTTTTCATTCTTTGGGCCAAATTAAATGTTGAAAGTTAAGGCCTTGCTTGCATTGAGGTTTTTCACAAAAAAAAAAATTATATTTTTTGTGATCACATTTTCTAAACACGTTTTACCTCACATGCATCACATCGCTAAAGCATATTTTTCTACAGAAAATCTAAAAAATAGCAATCCAGACAAGACCTAAGTTTTACATTTTTTTGCATCATAGTATAACCCTAACAAAAAAGCTAACTAATTAACTTTATAAAGTGCACCTACCCCTTTCCCTACTCTCAAAAATGTACTAAAACAGAAAATCAAAAGGGTTGGGACATTCAAAACAAAAGAAAATAAGAATAAATTTTAACTAAACGACAAAATTAAAAGCAGCAATTAATCAAACAAGTTGTTGTACATGTATTAGATATTAACATTCATGTGTTTAATTAGTCGTAAAAATGTGCACACGAAGAAGTGCACTTTCAATTTATCAACTATTAGATTTCTTGTGCGAGTAATTGGCCCTCAACCTAATCAGGTAATACCAATGCAAGCAATTTTGCAAAACAAATGGTAAGTAGACTTAGTACTATTTATTCAAAAAAAAACAAACAAAACAAAAAATAAAAAATATTATAAAATAATTATCTATATTGATGTGGATATCCATTTATATACTCAAGAAAACTGATACATGTATTCCCCATAAGATTCATTGGTACATTGATGTATCCTCTCGTAGTTCGTTAGTTCATCTATAGAACTACTAAATACATGTACTTGAAGTACTAAATTCATGTATAGATATTTAATAGGATTCATGTACCTTTGATCTTAGTTTACCTATAAATAGAGGGATCCTAACCTCAATTGTAACTACAACAAGAACTTCTGAGTAATACAGTTAATAATAGAAATTCTCAACTTCTCTACTCTACTTCTCTCTACTTGATATTGGCATTAGTTTTATAACACGTTATCAGCACGAGACTCTACCAAGATTTATATGAGTTGGATCAATCATCAGACGTTTTCTTAGACTACTTTTGGGCAGACTCTTGAGGTAATATTTCTTGTTCTCAACTTATTTTCATTATGTCTAATCTTGCAAAACAAGAGTTCGTACCTCTTGATATTTCTGGAAAAAATTATCTATCATGGACACTTGATGTGGAAATTTATCTTGAGGCAATGGGTTTTGGAAATACAATTGTGGCAGAAAATGAAGCATCAAACCAAGATCGTGCCAAAGTTATGATATTCCTTCATCATCATTTAGATGAAGGATTAAAAACTGAATATTTGACTGTGAAAGATTCACTGGTTTTGTGGAATGATTTGAAAGAAAGATACGATCACCTAAAGATGGTCGTTCTTCCAAAAGTCAGATATGATTGGCTTCATCTACAGTTACAAGATTTTAAATCTGTTAATGAATATAATTCAACCATGTTCACAATTACTTCTCAATTAAAGTTGTGTGGTGAAAATATTACTGATGAAGATATACTAAAGAAAACATTCTCTACTTTTCATGTCTCTAACATGCTCCTGCAGCAGCAATATAGAGAAAAGGGATTTAAGAAGTATTCTGAACTTATTGCATGTCTCCTTTTGACTGAACAAAATAATGAATTGTTGTTGAAAAATCATGAGTCCCGACCAACTGGTGCTAGTCCATTCCCTAAAGCGAATGCAATACAATTTCAAAATTTTGGTCATGGTCATGGATGTGGTCGTGGAGGCAACCTTGGAAGAGGCCGTAAACGCAGCCGTGATCGTGGATGCGGTCGTGGTAGATCTGGACCATATAATAATGATCATAATCATGTCAAGAAACAAAATATCCCCCAGAAGCGGGACAATATTGATCAGAAAAAGGAAGAAAAGAAATATTATGAAAAAAAAAGTGCTATCGGTGTGGTATGGAAGGTCATTGGTCTCGTACCTGTTGTACAACAAACCATCTTGTTGACCTTTACCAAGTATCATTAAAAAAGAAAGATCAAAACATCGAGACCAATTTTATTGATCAAAAAAATGCTTATGATGATGATGGTATTGATCTGACACATCTCGATGCAACAGATTTCTTTTGAGCATCCTGAAGATGCCAAATGATCATATGTAAATATTTATTATCTGTTTAGATGTTTTGTTATATTTAAATTATAAATTTCTATTTTTCGCATCTTTTATTAATGTTTACTTTTATTTTCTCTATCATTTCTTCCTGAAGAAGAAATGGGTACCAAACAATTGGAACTAAATAATGGTGATGATCACATTTGTCTCATTGATAGTGCTACTACGCACACTATACTACAAAGTACGAGTATTTTTTCTATTTGAAAATAGGAGAGACAAATGTTCATACAATCAGTGGTAGTGCAAAATTAATTGAAGGTTCCGGAAGAGCCACTATATTTCTCCCTAAAGGGATTAAAATTATCATACATAATGCACTACTCTCTCCCAAATCTCAACGAAATTTGTTAAGTTTTAAAGTATCCGACAAAATGGATATCACATTGAGACAATGAATGAGACAAATAGTGAATTCCTACTTATTACAAAAACTGATAATGGGAGAAAATATGTGTTAAAAAAGCTACCTTCTCTCTCGTTTGACTTATATTATGCCAAAATCAGTGCAGCTAAAATTCATTACCTAGTAGACCAGAAGTCTACTTATTCCAATGAATTTATGGTTTGGCATGATCGTCGGACACCCTGGATCTATAATGATGAGGCGAATAATTGAAAATTCACATGGCTATTCATTGAAGAATCAAAATGTGTTAAAATCAAATAAATTCTTATGTGTTGCTTGTTCCCAAGGGAAGTTAATTATTAGACCATTACCAGCTAAAATTGGAACTGAATCTCCTACATTTTTAGAACAAATTGATGGTGATCTATGTGAACCTGTAGATCCACCATATGGACCATTTAAATATTTCATGGTGCTAATTGATGCATCAACTAGATGGTCACATGTATGTTTATTATCTACTCGCAACCTAGCATTTGCGAGATTGCTTGCTCAAATAATTAAATTGCGAGCACAATTTCCAAATTATCCAATTAAATGAATTTGTCTAGATAATATTGGTGAATATTCATCACATACTTTTGATGATTGCTGCATGTCTATTGGTCTAACTGTTGAACATCCTGTAACTTATGTTCACACACAAAATGGTCTAGCCGAATCATTTATTAAACGGTTATAATTGATTGTTAGACCATTATTGATGAGGTCTAAATTTCATTTATCTCTTTGGGGACATGCTATTTTACATGCAGTAACACTAGTAAGAATTAGGTCGACAAGTTATCATACTTACTCCCCCATGCAACTAGTATTTGGATATGAGTCCAATATTTCTTGTTTAAGAATTTTCGGTTGTGCGGTTTATGTTCCTATTGCACCGCCCTAAAGTTCAAAATTGGGCCCCCAAAGAAGATTGGGGATATATGTCGGGTATGAATCACTTTCAATAATCAAATATATTGAACCATTAACAGGTGATTGATTTACTGTAAGATTTGCTGATTGTCATTTTGATGAATCCCATTTCCGATATTAGGGGGAGGTAAGGATCAACCGAAAAAGGAAATCACTTAGAAAATATTATTGGATTTCCTTGATCCTCGTACTAAAGAATGTGAACTGGAAGTTCAAAAGATTATACATTTGTAAAAAATTGTAACTCAATTACCAGATGCATTTAGTGACTCCAAAGAGTCACCAAATCACATATTCCTGCTGCAAATGCTCTGATTAAAATTAATGTCCCTGAAGGGCAAATTACAAATGCTAATGGGTCAAAAGCACGCCTGAAGCGTGGGAGACCTTTTGGTTCCAAAAATAAAAATTCTCGAAAGAAAAGAGGATTAGATATTAACAAAATTGAGGATTCAATGATCAATCAGGAATTTCAGAATAACAGTGACAAAATTCAACCTCCTAAAGAGGTCGCTCCTGAAGAGCCAATTTCTGAAGAAAATACTCCTGAAGAGAATGCAATTATAGAAAATTCAATAAACTTTGTCAATACAGAAAAAAGTTGGAACCGAAGAAAAATATTTATTGATAATATTTTTACATATAATGTAGCACTTGATATTATGTAAGAAGACAAGAATCACGAACTTAGATCGGTTGATGAATGTCGGCAAAGAAATGATTGGCCAAAATGGAAAGATGCGATCCAATCTGAATTGGATTCACTGACCAAAAGAAAAGTTTTTGGACCTGTAGTCCAAACACCTGAAGGTGTAAAATCAGTGGGATATAAATGGGTATTTGTGAGAAAAAGAAATGAAAAAAATGAAATTATAAGATATAAAACAAGACTTATAACCCAAGGATTTTCACAAAGACCTGAATTTGATTATGATGAAACGTATTCACCTGTAGTAGATGCGATCACACTTAGGTATCTTGTGGGTATAGCAGTGCATAAAAAGTTAGAAATGCGTCTAATAGACGTAATCACTGCTTATTTATATAGAAATCTTGATAAGAATATTTACATGAGAATCCCTGAAGGATTCAACATGCCTAAAGCATGTAAATCAAATCCTAAAGATGTTTATTCTATTAAATTACAAAGGTCTTTGTATGGGTTTAAACAGTTTGGACGTATGTGGTATAACCGATTCAGTGAATGCTTGATTAAAGAAGGTTATACCAATGACCCAATATGTCCATGTGTTTTTATAAAGAAAGATGGGTCAAATTTTGTGATAATTTCAGTACATGTTAATGATCTTAATTTGATCGGAACTCCTAAAGAGATCTAGAAAACTTGAAAAAAGAATTTGAGATCAAAGATTTTGGTCAGAAAAAATTTTGTCTTGGTTTACAAATTGAGCATTTAGAAGGTGAAATTTTTATCCACCAAAGTGCTTATACCCAGAAGGTATTAAAGCGGTTTTATATGGATAAAGCACATACATTAAATACCCCAATGGTCGTCAGATCATTTGATCCTAATAAAGATCCTTTTAAACCACGAGAGGAAAATGAAGAGATACTTGGTCCTAAAGTACCATATTTCAGTGCAATTGGGGCACTAATGTATCTTGCTAATTGCATACGGCCAGATATATCATTTGCTGTGAATTTATTAGCAAGATTTAGTTCCTCTCCAACTAGACGACATTGGAATGGTATTAAACACATTTTTTACTATCTCCGAGAAACAATTGATTTTGACTTATTTTATTCAAATAAATCTAGACCTGAGTTGATTGGTTATGCTAATGTTGGGCATTTATCTGACCCACATAAAGCAAGGTCTCAGACTGGTTATCTATTTACATGTGGTAGTACAACTATTTCATGGCGATCTACAAAACAATCAATAGCTGCCACTTCTTCTAATCATGTTGAAATAATAGCAATTCACGAGACCGGTCGGGAATGTATTTGGCTAAAATCAATGACCCACTATATCCGAAAGAGTTGTGGGTTATCCTCTGAAAAAGAAAATCCTCCAACTGTATTATATGAGGATAATATAGCTTGCATAACTCAATTAAAAGGAGGATATATTAAAGGAGATAGAACGAAATATATTTCACCAAAATTTTTCTTTACTCATGATTTACAAAAGAACGGTGAAATTGATGTGCATCAGATCCGATCAAGTGATAATTTGGCAGATTTATTTACTAAGGCATTACCGACTGCAACATTTGAAAAATTGGTGAAAAATACTGGAATGCATTGGTTAAAAGATCTCAAATGATGTTTGAATCAATGGGAGAAAATACACAAGAATAATGTACTCTTTTTCCTTCACTAGGTTTTTGTCCCACTGAGTTTTTCCCTAATAAGGTTTTAACGAGGCATATTCTTTGTGTAATGGACATCCAAGGGAGAGTGTTATAAAATAATTATCTATATTGATGTGAATGTCCATTTATATTCTCAAGAAGATTGATACATGTATTCCCCATAAGATTCATTGGTATATTGATGTATCCTCTCGTAGTTCGTTAGTTCATCTATAGAACTACTAAATACATATACTTGAAGTACTAAATTCATGTATAGATATTTAATAGAATTCATATACTTTGATCTTAGTTTGCTTATAAATAGAGGTATCCTAATAACTATAACAAGAACTTCTGAGTAATACAGTTAATAATAGAAATTCTCTACTTCTCTACTCTACTTCTCTCTACTTGATATTGGCATTAGTTTTATAAGAGAGAGTGAGAGAGAGAGAGAGAGAAGTAGTACTAGTGGTATACGTGTTTTAATTCGTAGCGGTCCTTATTTTTCGTCTTTTCTAGGCAATTGAATGTGGTCCTTTACTTTCCTTCTTATTGTTGCCCTTTTCTTGAAATGTCATGTTTTCATTTTCTAACGATTTGGTGGTTGATTTTCTTTCCTTCTTTGCCCAGAAGGTGCCAAATCACAATTTACGATGGTGAGTATGAATAAATTTTAGAATTCATGGTGTTACTATACTATCCAATATATAAGAAACCTTCAGGAACCCCACTTCTCCACACCCCTCTTTTCATTAACTGAAGATAAGTGCCTTTTTGACAGAAATTTCTTCTATAAAGCCTTGCATTTTTCCCCATTAATTTTCATTAATACAATTATATGTCTGAGACAATGGAAAAAGTTGAAATGAAAATCCCAGAAATAGTGTTAAATTCAGGCCACAAAATGCCAGTGGTGGGCTTAGGATGTGCCGCACATCCTTTGCCACCATTAGAGCAATTAGTATCAACTTTTGTTGATGCAATGGAGATTGGATACAGGCATTTTGATACGGCAGCATGCTATGGCACTGAGGAAGCCCTTGGAAAAGCTGTGGCTAAAGCATTGGATATTGGATTAATTAAGAGTAGATATGAATTGTTTATCACTTCTAAACTCTGGTGTACCGATGCTGATCATGACCTTGTTCTGCCAGCCCTCAAACAAACTCTTGGGTACTATTCTCGTTACCATTTGAATCCTTTTTTTTTTTTATTCCTCTTTATTTTTGGTCAAAGTTGATGTGCCTTAACTTGTCAAAATTTAAAAAAAAAATTTGACATACATTAACAAAATACACATGCATAGATGTGTGCATGTACATAAATATAATATAATTTCCAATGTATTGGTCATGACTCTTGTCCCTAATTTCTCGTTTTAGACCAGACATATACATACATACATATATACTCACACATATACATATTTGATTCTTTTTGTAGTTATATCTTGATGTTGTATTTGTTTTCCTGATTGTTTCCTCCCAAATTGGCATATATTTATTGCTTATAATTACTTTAATTATGTTTGAGATAGATGCTATGTATCACTTCTACAAGAATAACGTGTGGTAGATTGTATGAAGTCAACTCATGTAATTCCTCGAGCTGAATATGCTAATTAAGATTCCTGTGATGTGACAGATGTCATTCAAGTCTCAACCATATTTGAAGCACATTATGATGATTCTTAATCTTAATCTCTCGGCCATCAGTCCCCCACTGTCATTCCCCAACATGTATTAATTAAAGGAAGAAAATAAATGTAAATACATGCCGTGTATAAATGTAAATACATGCCCTGTATCATATTGGCTATTCAATAATATCTCGAGTGGGACGTTACCCTGGAAAAGCTAGGATTGTTGTGAGTTGTGAGTCTTGGGAGTTGGGACCATCCTCATGCAAACATTGAGTGGATTTTTTTTTTAACTTTTGGGTGTTAGATTTGTCACAATTAAATATTGAAGTTGACGAAATATGCTTCGGCAATTGCACCTTTAAGTAGTTGAGCAGCATTTCTTTTTGGGATCTTTAACCATTGATCTTTATTACAAGTAAATCAGACTCAATCTACTATGTAAATTCACATTTCATTTGTCAAGTAACTATAAATACTTATCGTCACTACTCACCCCTTTAACGAATATTCATTGAACACTCTTAATACTACTACTAAGAAGTGTAGGACTACATCCGGGCAAAAGTGTGCGGATGTAGTCTGCTGCTACTAGCACAAATTAAATTGACTATTTTCGCATTATAAATGGATGTGTCTTCTAGTACTATTGAAGCTGATTAGCCACAAATTGTTTGACTATGCATTTGCAACTATAATTAAAAGTCAATTGCATTCCTCCCACCAACAATGCAATTTGGAGAAATTATTGTATCTTCAATTTATTCACCAAGAGCTTTATTTTATTTTATTTTATTTTTTGGTTCTTAATTTTTTCTTTGTGATACGTTATGTTTGACTTACAAAACTTACTTATAATTGTACGTTTTTTAGGAAGCTGGGGCTAGAGTATTTAGATCTTTATCTGATTCACTGGCCAGTAAGGCTAAAACACGGTGCTAACGTCTTCAGTCTCACCAAAGATGAAATTCTCCCCTTTGATATGCATGGAACGTGGAAAGCCATGGAAGAATGCAGCCAATTGGGCTTGACAAAGTCTATAGGTGTGAGCAACTTCACTTGTGAAAAAATCTCTAAACTTCTAAAATTGCTACCATCCTCCCAGCAATTAATCAGGTAAACTACTGTAACTTTTCATAGCGAAACTTCATATTTACCTGATTAATATACCAACAGTAGCTGGCTCCACCATTTACTCTAATATATTTGTCCTTTTCATTTATGAAAACCTATATTATATCTTCATAAACTTTCTATGGGTACATATGTGGGATAAGATTGAAAGTTGTTTTTCAGGTGGAGATGAATGTTGGTTGGCAGCAGCGAAAACTAGTTCCATTTGCCAAAGAGAAAGGAATTCATATATGTGCTTGGTCTCCCCTTGGTTCTTACGGCAATTATTGGGGCACCAATGCAATCATGGAGAGCCCTATTACCAAAGATATTGCAGTTTCAAAAAGCAAAACCGTGCCACAGGTCCTCACATATTCGAATGAAAACTTCTAGTAGTGAATCTACATATATGGGATTTGTCTTTTCCATAATATATCATTGTCCCAGTTTCTAAATCTAAACATTCCCCACAAACTGCACACAAAATATAATTCAGTGTGTGTGTGTATGTTTTTTTTTTTTTGGGGCACTGACATGGTCACTCAATCATGTTAATTAATGTAAATAGGTTGCATTGAGATGGATCTATCAGCAAGGAGCAAGCGTGATTGTGAAGAGCTTCAACAAGGAAAGGATGAAACAAAACCTCCAAATATTTGATTGGGAACTCACCAAGGAAGAAATGGATCAAATTCTGCAGATTCCTCAGGGCAGAACCTCTAGCGCCGGAATGTCGTTTGTTCATCCAACAGGGCCATACAAATCGATAGAGGAACTTTGGGATGGCGACATCTGAATTTATCGGACTTATATTTCTGGTGTTTATCGTTTTTATAAAAGGATAAGTCATGCTAGAAGTTACAATATATGTGACCGAATTTTATTATACAACCTTTGTTCATCCAAATCTAATCGATCCAAATGCACCTTGAAGAAATTTGTGTTGGAGAAAAATGAATTCTCCTTCGCTCGCGCGCGTGTCTGTGTATGTGTGTGTGTGTGTGTGTGTGTGTGTGTTTTTTTTTTGTTTTTTTGAGTCCTTCACATTGTCGAATCTATTTATTTATATTTAGTCCTAAGCAATAGTGTGATCCTTAATTAACCAACGGGCTTCTTACAAATATGCCATACTTGCCTAATAAACCTTGTAAGGAACAGACTCTATCTATAGCATAGAACAAAAAATTAATACAATCCACGTCAATAAAAATAGATAACCGTAAAATAGTATTCTTACTAATTAATTCATCAGCAGTTAAAAAAGTAAATTCTACTTTCAACATTATAGACAAGATATGAGCAAGTGAATGGATCTTACACCAAAATTATGTCCAAAAAATAAAGTGTATATTTGGGTAGAAGGTTATTTGAGGGGAAAAAAACTTTTAGAATAATGTTGTAGTATTTTTTATGATGACCAATATGCGAGATAAAAATGTGGATAGAAAAATGAAAACATGATTAAAAAATATGTTAATAATATACGCAAAGAATTTTTTCTAAAAAATGCTATCTTAACGTAAATCCGTCATGTGCGTGATCCAATCTTCTGTAGCTATACTCTTGGCTAAGAATTATTTCTAAGAAATTGTTTGGCCTCTGAAATAAGATAAAAGTTTTTAAGCTAAAAACCCAAAAAATAACTTTAATTAATGCGAAGCAAGGTGATTGATTCATCCAACTAGGGGTGGCCATGGTTCAGATTTGAACCAGAACCGGACTGGCAGTTTATTGAACCTAAACCGGAATCGGAATTGAGAAACCGGAACCAGAACCGTAATCGTGACTAAAGGTTTAAATTCAGGTTCACAAAAAATTTGAACCGGAACAGGAACCAACGGTTCAAAACCCTTCAAACCGTTTAAAATACATTTATATCCTAAGTTGCTGGCCTTTTTTTATTCAATTTAGAATTTAATTTCAATAACCAGCACCCAATATCAAAAAGTTTCAGTTTTAGTTCAATAACCTATTATCTAAATTCATTAATAAATCCAGATATAATAAAAATTTTAGGTCTAAATCCAATTTAATCAGAGTGTTAAAGTCAAACTAATCAAAGTATTAAACTAGAATTTGATGACACTTTGAGTTTGACTAGTCACTATGACAATTTTTCAATATAAGTTGAAGTATTTTTTGATAAAATTTGTATTCTTTGTCTTTCCTTGCCAGATGATAGTACAATAAAATTCATAAATTTTTCAACATTAGTTGTTATATTTGCTTAAAATTAATTTATAATACAAGTATTTATATGTAACTAGAAGAGAAACCGAAACCGGAATCGGAAGAAATCGAAACCGTAATTGAATGGAACTAGAGGTTCAAGAACCGTAACCGTACCGTCCTTGTAAGAGCCGGTTTAGATTCCACCTTTCAGTAGAACCGAAATCGTTGGTTTTTAAATCGGAACAACAGTTAAGAAGTTCATCAGACTTTTCGATAGTTTGATTGCAATATAGTATTCCTTAAAAAGACGGATGTACCTTTTTCACATTATTCGCCATAAGATCAACTGCCAATAGTGATTCTTAATTAATTGTCGCGAAGCAAATTAAATGGTAGTAATTGATTCTTAATTGATTTCCAAGCTCAAGGCAAAACAAATGGCAGTAATACTGTAGTAGTAGTAGTATAGGTTTTCCAGTGGCCCTTTATTAATTCCTTCTCGTTGTTGGACTTTATCAAAATGCCAAATTACCATTTTCTAATTATATGTGGTAATTGAATTTCTTCCGTTCCTTGCCCAGTGGGTGTCAATCACAATTTATGAAGGTCAAAATGAATCAATTCAAGCTAGGCGCCCTACTTATGTATAGGAAACCTTCATGAACACAAACACTACAATCCCACTTCTCGCAAGTGTCTAGCCAGACAAAAATTTCTTTCATAAAATTCTTGCACCTCGCACTTTGCTCCATTAATTTTCAGTCTGGAATTATGCCAGCGACTGTGAAAGAATTTGAACAACAAATCCCAGAAATAGTGTTGAATTCAGGTCACAAATGCCGGTCATGGGGCTAGGATGTGCAATCCTTTGCCCCCTTTAGAGCAATCGGCATCTAATTTTATTGATGCAATGGAAAGTGGACAAAGGCATTCTGGTACAGCATCATCTTCTGGCACTAGTGGCCCTTAGGAAGATTGTGACTAGAGCATTAGAGATTAAATTGATCAAAGAGTAGGGATGAATTATTCATCACCTCTATACTTTGGTGTACTGATGCTAATCATGGCCTTGTTCTGCCTGTCCTCAAACAAACTCCTGGATACTTTTCGCATTACCATTTTAATCTTTGTTTTTTTCCTTTTAGAATCGAATTTGATGTACCTTAATAAGAATATACATGCATAGTTGTATGCATGTACATATCTATTTTTTTATGTAATTTACGGTATATGGTCTTGACTCTTGTCTAGCCTGATTAATCTTTTCAGAATTCGGACCAGATTATTTCTATACATAGCATTGATTCTTTTCAGAGTAATATCCACCTGTCCTATCATTGTTTCCCTCAATGTTTCCCCCACAATTTGGAAAATATTTATTGGTTGTAAATTATAATTTTCATTAAGTATTTTGAAAATACTGATGCATCCAATATATTTAGTACTTTTTGAGTGATGTGTCCAATATATGGTATGTTTTGGGTATCATAACAATGAATATCAAATTCACCACCTTTTGGGTATCACATCAATGAATATCAAATTCACTATTGGATATGTCAAAAAAAAGATCTCATGGTTTTAGCATTTTAAGCTATTGAATAACATGACAAGAATTTATTGGATTAAAATCATGGGTATAGTATCCAAAAGCGATAATAGAATTTTCTATTAATTTAAACAAAATATTTAACTTGTCAAGCTAAACATGCTAAAAAGGATTTTTGTGTTGATGTGCGAGGGAAAAAAAAATGTCAACTCTCAACGATATTTGAAGCTCAAAGCAACTTTTTTACCAATTTTGCAGTTTACCCCACAACCATCTCCCCATAGTCATTAATAAATAAAAAGAAGAAATTAATCCTTTTTGGTAGACCTAATTGTGTACTTGAGCAAAAATCTCATTGTTTCATCTTGACTATTTATGAGATTTACACAACGGTATTTGTTTCTGAAATACAACAATTAAGTAATCTTTCGATTGGGATGTTATTGTGAGGAATCAGAGAAGTAATTTAACAAAGTTACGGAATAATTGAAATCAAATCTGGAAAAATAACTCAAATTGGATAATATTTCATTGAATCAGTAATTGGAATTACAAGAAATTGGAAATGGCGGATTAAGCTAAGACAATGTTCAAGAGGAAGGAAATGGGGAAAGGAAAAGAGCTTGATCTGCAAGCAATACAGATCGGAAGTGAAAATGCTGATTACATGCCTACTGCTATAACTACTTCTGCTACTTACAGTAAGATGCAACTGAATCCTTGCGCACTCCCATGTGATGAACATTACTTGTGATCTCCTGACGTCATGGGTTCTGCCAACACGCGTATTTCACCTTCACATGCTCAGTTGGTGTGCTCAGCTGAAGTCGTGATTCTGGTCTCCTCTGATTCCACGCTTTTGTAGTTTTCCCTCTCAATGTCTGCTGAAGTGGTGATTCTTTTCTTTCCTTCTTTCCACGCTTGAAGCTTCCTTCCTCACAATTACGGTGGATGAACCAAGGGTAGATGCCCTGTGACAGCCCCACTTTTCCCCAAGGCGAACTAGAGGGATCAGCGAACTGTCTGTCTAGCTCTCGCCAGGAACTCACTCAATCACTTAGTAAGTTACTTGAATAAAACCCACAAAATAACTGGTAATTCATGCTTAAGGAAATTTAACCTTATACATATCCATTTTACATACCAAAACTAAGTTCAAACCCTAGAAACTGTAGCAATAATTTACAAGTACTTAGTATCTCAAAAGTCTGTGTGCAGAGGTTTGTCCATAAAATTTCAACCACTGCCAAGCTTTAATCTGGGAAGGAAAACAATTAAAGGGGTAAACCTAATATTTAGTAAGTGTCCCGATAAACTGTAAATAAACATATAGCATTTTCCAAAAGGGGTACGTAAACAATCAATCATGTAAACCCGTTGAACGGGGTCATGTATCAGTGTCATGAATCACGTATTCCACTATTTGTGAATAAGTAAACAGTAACACTTTCAGTAAAAGGATACAGTTTAGTACAATTGCTCGTTGAGAGCCATTTCATTCATTCCGCCTACCATCCTCCTTATCCCTCCGTAAAGTTTTAGAAAACCCCTTTTGCATTATTCACTCATTCATTTCATTGGCCATTTCTCCACCTAACTTCAAGGTAATACTCGAGTATACCAAACATTATCCCAAGGTTACCAGCATCCCGACCTAGTCCTTTACTGGCTCGAGTTGGCCGATAACGAAGGGCAAGGGCCCAGTTCAGCCAGTAAAGATGGCTTACAATTATGCACAAGTAATTTACATAGGACAACATTATTTAGGGCGAGTGCAATACAAGTACACACTTGCCCGTTCAGCTTATTTGGCAAATTGTTACATAAATAAATAGACAAGTAGCATGTTGGCAGTAAGTAAACAATTAAACAAGACGGGTCCCTCACCTGTGGTAGTCTAAGTCCGCTTGTCGGTTCAGAAGCGGTCCTTCAGCTCGACCAGTCCGTGGTAATTAGGTATTAGGTATTGACTTTTAGCTTATTTTCTTACTCAAAGTAATTTGATCAATTTATTTCTATTAATAGGTTAACAGATAAATCAGGTTTAGGTTAAGGGTCGAGCAGGTTCGGGGCCGGGTCGATATCAAGGTGATGCGGTCACGCGAGGTGTGGCGTTCGGCGTCGGTATAATTGGTTACATTTAGTACGACGGTAGCGGTCGGCACGAGTTGGTAGAAACAACGATTACCGGCTGGTCGGGTCTTGTCGAGAACGCGTTAGGCACTCGTTGGTGCGGTCGCTACTAGTGGTGTGGTGGCACAATGGCAGCCGTTGGTGCGTATCGGCACCAGTCGACATCGTTTGGTGCGGGCGGCACCAGTTGGTTCCTGCAGGCGTAGGTCGTGGGCGTCTAGCACTTGTTGGGCGGTCTTGTGTGATTCAGGGGTAGTTGGTGACAGTTGGCCCAAGTCGGCACCAATCGGTGCCGATCGGGGCGTGTCGGGGACGTCGGGGTGTGTTAGGTGACTGGGTATAGGGTTGGACTGAAACGGTCAGCACCCTACGACCGGGCACGGCCGAGGCCCAGTGTTACCGTGACTTGGCTGTTCTGGGTTTGTCATGAAACCATTTATATTTAACGGGTAAGGTCGGATGTCTATGGATCGCTGGGGTCTTGAGGTGAACGGATGGTTAACGGTGGCCAATGATAGTGCGAAGTGAAACGAGGTCGGCCGGTGAATGTCACGAATGAGTAGCGGAGACGGTCGGGTGCTAGGCATGACTAGGGCATGGATGAGTAGCACGTGGCAAGGGCACGGGTCGGTTGGGCTAATGCTGCTAAGGCCACCGGCTACTGGCGTCGTACCGTAATAACGGTTGCTTAGTCAAGTGTCGGTGCCAGGCCCGTACCGGCACTGGTTAGGTGTTCGTTCTACAGGTTAAGTACGGAAACGATCGGTTCATGATTACGTGGGGGTCGGGTGCCGAGGTCGTCGGCACACTAGGACACGTTTGATAGGTTATCATCTTAATCGACATGTTTGGCCAGTGTATGCTAGGTTGGCTTACCAGCTAACCTCCCTGGGTAAGGGTCGTACCCACAGACCCAGGTAGTAGTCAGGTAGTTGGTTACCAACAGAGGTTGGTACTAGGGTCAATGTTCGTTAACCGGTTAGGGCACGTTGGCTCGGGGCTAGACAATCCGTTAATCGGTTGGGCACGAGGGTTGGCTATTCGTTAATCGGTTGGGGCATGTCGGCTAGGGTCAGGGTACTAGTATTAGGTCATTCGTTAATGGTCCGGCAAGTTAGGCTAGGCAATCTGCTAATGGGTCGGTGTGACGGCTCGACAGTCCTGCTAACGAATCGCACAAAGGCTTGGCAGTCTCGTCAGTAGATCGTACGACATCTCGTCATTTCTGCTAATGGGTGTGCACAGGATAGGCCTATCCGCTAACGGATAGCACCCCACAGTAGGCAATCCGCTAACGGACGTGCACACGGGCAGCAATGGGGGTGTGCCGACGTTTCACAAGGCGAGCCTCTGCACACCTAGCTGCACACCCACGTGCGAATCCGCACACCCGCTTGCCGAACCGCACGCCCAATGCAACGGCCCCAAGTCACCAACAAGGCGAGCACCATCCGGGGAGTCCAAGAGTATCTTCATTGGCTATTAGGCCACCCCATTACCCTTAGTCCTTTAGTTTTGTTGTATATATGTAAATAGGAGTAGAGTGCATTTTAACTATCAGTTCTAGTTTTCGAGTTTTGTTGCAGTCGCAGAGCTGCGGGCTGCCATTGGTGACATTCGCGCCGAAGTGTGCATTCTTCAATTGGCTGTGGCTAACAACAACAACGTTCATTCTTCAGTTGACTGTGGCTAACAACAACAATGTTCAACCCAATGGAGGGGGTGTGAACGGCGCAGGAGGAGCGAGAGTGAAAATCCCTAAACCGAAAGCTTTCGGTGGGGAGCGAGATGCAAAGGAAGTAGACAACTTCCTTTATGACATGAACGACTATCTAGACGCTCTGCACATAGTGGATGAAGCAGAGCGGGTAAGGACTGCGAGTCAATACTTGGTAGATGATGCCAAACTGTGGTGGCGGACGCAGAGGGAAGCCATTAACAATGGTGCACGTCCCATCAGCACTTGGGAGGAGATGAAACAGAATATCAAAGAACATTTCTTCCTTCACCACACTCAGACTAAGCTCGGGATGAACTCAATGAGTTGCGGCACACGAGCACCATTAGGACATATGTCAACAAATTCCAAGAGCTGATGCTCCAGATTGTTGACATGTAAGAAGCGAATCGAATTTACCACTTCCAAAATAAACTCAAGTTGTGGGCCAAATCGGAACTACAGAAGCGCCGGTTTGAGACCCTATCAGAAGCTATCAAAATAGTGGACGGCTTTGATGAATTGTATCAACCGAATCAAACTAGGACGACTACTGTCCCAACCCCGTCAAACCGCAACTTTCGCCCTGGCAACGGAAGAGGTGGGGGAGAGAGGACCCCAAATGAGGCCTTCCCTACTCAGCAAGGGAGGGGAGGGGGAGGTAGAGCCTTCACGCCCCCGAACCAGAACCCTCCTGGTCAACCGAAAGCCCCGGCGCCTGCAAATTGACCCAATGGCAATGAGCCGCCCCGGGGATGCTTCTACTGCCAAGGACCTCACTTTGTGAGAGAGTGTCCGAAGTATCATAAGGCGGCCCATAACAGTACGCAGCCAATCCGCTAACGGATAGCACGACAGCTCGGCCACCCGTGCAGATTCTTGATCAGGCCATATCTCAGAATCCACTCATGCGTTTTTAGCCCATTTTATACCGTTGGAAACAGAATTTAGAGCACTACATTTTCTCAGAAGACAACATTTCCATATTCAGGCCACAGTGGGTTCGAATTCCAGCTTAAACATTCAGCAAGAACACAGTTCAGGTTTAGCAGGTTCAGAAAATCAGTCAACTTCACATGCCTACTGCAGACTGTAGGAACAGAATCTGGGGGTGTGTGACCTACCAACGGAAAGCCCTATGAATCTAGTTTCTAACGCCACCAACAGTGCTCAAATCCAACATTCCTAAAGTGAGATATGGCCAATCTCCTAAGACTGATTTTGTGCAACTGTGATTACCCGAAATATGAATTTTTGGCATAAACGTGGATTCTACTTGTTCTAGGGTTCTTTTTTTTCCACATATATAGTTCAGCATATATAACAAGTTTATGATCATAATTACAGCAATAATCAATCAAGACAAAGCATCCAAGACAAACTACAAAAGCTGGAAATTCTAAACATACTCAACTTGTCCTAGCCTTGATTTTGAGCATGCAAATCAGAATTTTTCTTGGCATGTTAAATGAATTTTTGAATCATAACTCAAGTAAAGTTTCAGCTTCAAACTACGTCAAACAAGGGCTGAGAAATGCTGAAAAGATTGAGCAAGAGTCTCGTGGAAACCAAGCAAGTCTCAAGCAAGAATCGACCAAGCTTCCAACTTTGTTGTTTCTTGTTTTGAAGCTGTTTTATGTGAGTTGTTTGAAGGTTTTTGGGGGTGTTTTTCTTTCAACAATTCGTCCAACACTAAGAGGGCAAATGGAGTGAAGAACTGCAAATTTCCTTGTATTTATAAGCCAAAGGAAAAGCATGACAAGGATCAAACTAAGCCAAGAACATGACAAGTGTCCCTCAATTGCTTAGTCATGCTTTTGATTGGAATTTGCTTGATGATTCATGGTTATTTTGCAGCTGGAATTTCGTCCAATCCTTCAAGGTTTAAGACAAGAATTTGCTTGGCTTGGCTATTTTTAAAAAAGGGCTTAAATGCAAGAGCTTGATTATTTTCGAGTCCTTGAAGTTTAGGTATTCTTACTTTGCCCCACATATGTTTTCTAGCACTTTTTGCAAGATGTTTGGTAATCTTTTAGCATTATAAATAAACGTAGCAAGTGCTTGAAATCTTGGCAAAAACCATATTTTCATGTAAGAATTTTATCACAATCAAAACAAGGCGAAAAACGATCGTTTATTTACACAAAACGTTCAAGTACATTAACTGACAATGGCATGATTTACACAGGTGCTTACATGCCCCTCACTATGCTAATGCAAAAATAGGTTGGAATGTGGAGATTTTTTTTGGAGTTGTGTTTTGGTGTTAGATTTATCAATTTGTTGCGTCTTTTTGTGGGTGACCTGCATATTGGACTACAAATGTACTCTGTTGCTCTTAAAAACACAGAATAAGCTTGTTACTACAGATGTATCTTCTATTAAGCTGACTAATTACAAATTTTCTATTAATTCACTACTAGATTATTTAATCAACTTGTTTTTCTAATAATTCCACCTTGATAGGAAGTCGAGGTAGAGTATTTGGATTTTATTTGGTTCTCTAGCTAATGAGGGTAAAGCACAGCCCTGAGGTGTTCAATTTCACCAAAGATGAAATTCTCCCTTTTGATATGCATGGAACGTGGAAGGCCATGGAAGAATGTAGCAAATTAGGGCTGACAAGGTCTATAGAGGCGTAAGCAACTGCAATTTTTTTTTTTTTTTTTGAAAAAATCTCTTGAGCTCCCTCCTAGAAATTGCTACCATCCAGCCATCGATCCAGCAATCAGGTGATTTTTTATGTTTTATTTTTTGGATTAGGTTAGGTTTAGAGTAAACTACAAACCAATTATCAAAGATACTTCAGTCTCACACAGGTCATCACGTACTCAAAAGAAAATTTTATCAATATTTATCAATATGTGTGTATTTTGGCTCTAACAGACACTCAATTGTGTTCATGTAAATAGGTTGCACTAAGCTAGTTTCGTTGTGAAAAGCTTCAACAAGGAAAGAAAGCAACAAAATATCCAAATGTTTGATTGGGAATTTGCCAAGGGAGAAATGGATTAAATTCTGCAAATCCCTCAAGGTAGAACCTCTAGAGCGGACATATTTTTTTTCCATCTAGGCCACACAAATTGACAGAGGAACTTTGGGATGGCAGCATCTAAATTTTGTCTTATTTTGTAAACAATGTAAGCTTTAATTCTACAACATTTTAAGCTGAAATGCACATCTGATCATGTGGTCTCATCGTATTAGCTACCCTAAAAAGACCTATTATAAAGAATATGTCATAATTATTATGCACCTTTGTTAATCCAAACGTTGCTATTTTTTGTTTTATACTCTTTTCTTTTCTCTCATTTCAATCTACACTTCAATGTTCGCAAGTACTTTACTCTTATATTTGTTTAGGCAATTAAGTTGCCAAATTATATATGCTATTGATTGTGGTAAGAATGTAGTACTTTTCTCATGCCATATGGTTTGTTATAAATTAATAAGGGTACTTTTGTTAAAGAAAAATGAAAAAGTTAAAGAAAGTAATAGAAAAAAAGAAGGGAATAAGTAAAAAAAGAGTGAAAAAAATCTATCTACAGTACTTGTGTCCAAAAAACAAAAAAGGATTTAACTACAATTTACAGGGTAAAATTCAACTGCAGCCAAACTTCATGAGATTTTGTACATATAACACAAAAATAGAAACTAAAACAAAATCCAAGAGTGGAGAAAACTTGTATCAAAGTATAAATTATCAAAGAAACAAAATCTAGTACACTTACCACTATGTATTATACATACGATAATGAAATCTTTTCTCTCAACTAGAAAATATTGGTCCGTTTGGATTACTGTTTTTGAAATTGTTTTTCAAAAACAGTACTATAGCATTACTGTAGTGAAAAACAATTACTGTAGATATATTTGAGGTTGTTTTTGAAATTTCTATTTCTTTTTTCTTTTCCTTTTCTTTTTCCTTTTCACTTTTTTTTTTCCTCTCCTTCTCCCCAACCTCCCTCATCCCTCCCGTTCGATTGCCGGTGTGACCACCCGAAAAAATTTTTTTTTTCCCTCCCCTCCCACCACCTCCCTTCTCCCTCCCCTCCCCTACCGCCTCCTCCCCATCATGAAATGAAATGATATAAATGACACACAACTCATGAATCTAACGCACAAAGGGGAGCCTAAGGGTTTAGCATTGAACTAACGCATTTCTACAAGTCTTCACCAGCATTGGACTAGTAAGGAAACGAAAGGAAAAGTCACAACTAGCGTTAGACTAGTGTGGTGTTGTCATGCATTTATCATTAGAAATAAGCATATAAAACAGCTCGCAGGTGGTCATGGAGCTTCCAGCAGCGTCGCGGCCGCCGGACCACCGCAGGCGAACTTCAATCACAAAAAATCACCAAAATACACCTCTCACTCAATTTTTGGGTAGATTCTAATTCCGGAGTTACCTTTTACAAAAAATGAAGAAAACTGGCAAAATTGTCAATTTTTAGTTGACTCTTTTTCAAAAAAATTCACCAAAATCAAGTCCAAAATTCACAAAAAATGGACCAAAATGATCCTTGTGATCTCTACAATATAATCATGAACTTAGTTTAACAAGAAACAACACACATTGTATGAATTAAAAGAAAAATAGCCCTACTTTTTAAAAAAATAAGCTCACTAATTTTTAGCTAAAAAATTCCAAAACTCTAGTCAAGAAGCATCCTTAAGCCTTGAATTAACTAGAACAGCACATATTAACAAAATAAAATGCACAAAATTTATTCCACAAAAAATGGGTCTTCATTGGATCATTTTATCAAACATATGATATAATCATTACTTTTGCTTGTAAAAAACTATCATAATTAAACCATGAATTCAGCAAACAATCCAAAAGGCCATTCATCAAGACATAAATTCAAGCAAAGGTGTATAATTGTCCAGGAAAAAGAAAAGGAAACAAAATCTATGATGCATGTTGTTCGTACTATGACTTAAGCAAGAGGTTAAGAAATTTTACAATGCTATTCCTTGGGGTTTTTTCGGAGTGTAGTGACGTGATTCACCAGCAAATTCCCCGACAGTAGCAGCAGCTTCCTTTGTTCTCTTTCTCTTCTTTTCTGCTATTCTTTGCTTTTGGCCTGCGTGTGCTTGTTGTGTGCTTGTGTCTGTGTTGTGAGAGTGAGAGAGCCGAGAGTTTTGTGAGCAATTTGTGTGTGTTGTGTGCTTGTGTCTGTGTTGTCTTGTGTGAGTGAGAGCCGAGAGATTGTCAAGAGAGTTGGGGGTGAGTTCCTTTTTTATAATACTAATATTTTGAGGTTCCAAATCATTTTCCATTCATTATTTTGATTGATTTTCTTTTTCATGATTGAATTTTTTGTTTTTGACAAACCTGTAGATAAGAAAATTCACATTAAATGTAGAAAAATAAATGATCAAATAAATCAATAAAATGCTAGAAAAACATGAAAAGCTAGTTAAAATTTGGTGTCTACAGCTGCGCCTGGTGTGTGATCCGTTAGCAGAATTGATGGGGCCGTTAGCGAAATTGTTGGGGCCGTTAGCGGAATTCTTTGGAGTGCGGTGTGCGATCCATTAAGCGGAATTACTGCGCGTGCGATCCGTTAAGCGGAATTACTGCCTAGTAGCGATCCGTTAGCGAATTGAGTTAATGGAATTGTTGAGCCTGGTCTGATCCATTAGCGGAATTGCTAGGACCGTTACTGGAATTGTTGAGCCTGGTGTGTGATCTATCAGCGGAATTGCCTAGACCATTAGCAGAATTGTTGCGCCTGGTGTGTGATCCGTTAGCGGAATTGCTGGGTCTGGTGTGCAATCCGTTAGCGGAATTGCTGCGCCTGGTGTGCGATCCGTTAGCGGAATTCCTGGGACCATTAGCAGAATTGCTGCGCCTGGTGTGCGATCCGATAGCGAAATTGCTGGGTCTGGTGTGCGATCCGTTAGCAGAATTTTTGAGCCTGGCCCGATCCATTAGCGGAATTGCTGGGACCGTTAGTGGAATTGCTGCTCCTAGTGTGCGATCCGTTAGCGGAATTGCTGCGCCTGGTGTGCGATCCGTCAGCGAAATTGCCTAGACCGTTAGCGGAATTGTTGCGCCTGGTGTGTGATCCATTAGCGAAATTGATGGGTCTAGTGTGCGATTCGTTAGCGGAATTGCTGTGGCCGTTAGCAGAATTGTTGGGACCGTTAATGGAATTGCTGCTCCTGTTGCGCGATCCGTTAGGGGAATTACTGCGCTAGGGTGCGATCTGTTAGCAGAATTGCTAAGCCTGGTGTGCGATCCGTTAGCGGAATTGCTGGGACCGTTAGCGGAATTGTTGCGCCCAGTTTGCGATCCGTTAACTGAATTGTTGGGCCTTGTGTGAGATCCGTTAGTGGAATTGCTGAGTTTGGTGTGCGATTCGTTAGCGAAATTGCTAGAACTGTTAGCAAAATTGCTGCGCCTGGCGTGCGATCTGATTACGGAATTGCTGGGACCGTTAGTTGAATTGCCAAGCCTGGTATGCGATCCGTTAGCGGAATTATTGCTGTCGTGCCCCATTTTTTAGAAAAAAAGAAAAGAGGGAAATAAGGAAATAATGTTTATGAAAAAAAATGAGTTTTTGATTTTTAAGAAAACAAAAGGGCCAAAATTAAATTTTAAATGCGACAATTGAAACCCAAGAAAATAATCCAAGAAAAGGGTTTTTATTAAAAAAGAAAGTCGCCACTTGATAGTGAGTTTTGGTGTACCAAATCACCAGAAAAATTTTAGAAAAAAATAAAACAAAATAAAACCCTTTTTTAGACTATGCATAATTTAAACTATGCAAGACTCATTGTTCCATTTTAAGATAAAACCCTTTTTTAAACGACTCCAGGTCTTTGAAAAATTAGAGAAAATGGTTCGAGAGTCACGTTTGAAAAAGGGGAAGGCAAAGGCTCAAACTTAAGGCACCCTTTCAATCTAGTCTAAACTAGTTGTGAGATTTAGTCAAAACTTCCTAAAATAACCCTCAAACTTATTGCATTTGAATGTTCCTATATGGATGCAAATCTAAATCTAAAAAATGAAAATCAGGAGGGGCAAAATATCCCTTCAAGATTAGATTGGTATTATCACATTAATTGCGAAATCCAAAAAGGAAATCTCCAAAGCATCACGAGTTATGTGAACGTGAGACTCAAGAAAGTAAAAATTAGATATCATAGATATAAGTGATCAAAGAAAAATGGGATAGAACATGATGGGTACAGGAAACGCAAACTCGTGATTTCAATTTCCTTCTAATGGAGGAGGTAATGGCATGCTAAGCCTAGAGAGCCACACTCGCTCATTCTCCACGTTCAAAGGGCGACTCTACCTAACCTACACAAGCAAATGAACTACCTAATTCCTAAATTACTACGTGAAATGCAATTATAAATGTCATGATTTTTGCGCATAAGGGGATGAGGGAATATAATAGGGGGTTTAACACAAGAATGTGGAAAGAAGTTCTAAAAATAGAAAATATGCATGAAATGATATAAATGACACACAACCCATGAATCTAACGCGCGAAGAGGAGCCTAAGGGTCTAGTATTGAACTAACCCATTTCTACGAGTCTTCACTAGCATTGGACTAGTGAGGAAACGAACGGAAAAGTCACAACTAGCGTTGGACTAGTGTGGTGTTGTCATGCATTTATCATTAGAAATAAGCGTATAAAGCAGCTCCTGGTGGTCATGGAGCTTCTGGCTGCGTCGCTGTCGCCGGCGAACTTCCGGTCACAAAAAATTACCAAAATACACCTCCTCACTCAATTTTTCGCGTAGATTCCAATACCGGAGTTAGTTTTTACAAAAAATTAACGAAAAGTGGCAAAATCACCAATTTTCAGTTGGCTCTTTTTTAAAAAAAATCACCCAAATCAAGTCCAAAATTCACAAAAAATACACCAAAACGATCCTTGTGATCTCTACAATATAGCCATGATCTTAATTTAACAAGAAACAACACACATTGTATGAATTAAAAGAAAAACAACCCCAACTTTTTAAAAAAATAAGCTCACTAATTTTTCCCTAAAAAATTCCAAATCTCTAGTCAAGAAGCATCCTTAAACCTTGTATTAACTAGAACTGCTCATATTAACAAAATAAAATGCACGAAATTTATTCCACAAAAATGGGTCTTCATTGGAACATTTTATCAAACATATGATATAATCATTACTTTTGCTTGCAAAAAACTAACATAATTAAACCATGAATTCAGCAAATAATCCAAAAGGCCATTCATCAAGACATAAATTCAAGCAAAGGCGTATAATTGTTCAGGAAAAGAAAAAGGAAACAAAATCTATGATGCATGCTGTTCATACTATGACTTATGGAAGAGGTTAAGAAATTTTACAATGCTTTTCCTAGGGGTTTTTTCGGAGTACAGTGACGTGATTCAGCAGCAAATTCCCCGACAGTAGCAGCAACTTCCTTTGTTCTCTTTCTCTTCTTTTTAGCTATTCTTTGCTTTTGGCCTACGTGTGTGTGTTGTGTGCTTGAGTCTGTGTTGTGAGAGTGGGAAAGTCGAGAGTTTTGTGAGGAATTTGTGTGTGTTGTGTGCTTGTGTCTGTGTTGTCTTGTGTGAGTGAGAGCTGAGAGATTGTCAAGAGAGTTGGGGGTGAGTTCCTTTTTGATAAGGTGGTACGACTGAAAATTGATAATTTTGTGACTTTTCCTTCATTTTTTGTAAAAACTAAATTCAGAATTGGAATCCACGTGAAAAATTGATAATTCATGGTTTAATTATGATAGTTTTTTGCAAGCAAAAATGATGATTGTATCATATGTTTGATAAAATGTCCAATGAAAACCCATTTTAGAGGAATAAATTTCGTGCATTTTATTTTGTTAATATGAGCAGTTCTAGTTAATACAAGGCTTAGGGATCCTTCTTGACTAGAATTAGTGAGTTTCTTTTTTTAAAAAACAGGGGCTGTTTTGCTTTTAATTCATACAATGTGTGTTGTTTCTCGTTAAACTAAGTTCGTGGTTATATTGTAGAGATCGCAAGGATCATTTTGCAGTATTTTTGTGAATTTTTGACTTGATTTGGGTGAATTTTTTTGAAATAAAGCCGACAGAAAATTGGCAATTTTGCCGCTTTTCCTTCATTTTTTTTTGTAAAAACTAACTCCGGAATTGGAATCTACACGGAAAATCGAGTAAGGTGGCGTATTTTGGTGGTTTTTTGTGATCGAAAATTCACCGGGGTTGGTGGCGGTGGTCCGGCCGAAGTGTAATTTGCCACTTTACCTTCATGTTTTGTAACAACCGCCAGTGGAATCTACATAAGCAATCAGTGGGAGGCGTATTTAGGGATTTTTTGTGAGTTGTAGGGGGTGGCGGATTGTCCGACTGAAATTGGCAATTTTCTACTTTCCATAATTCTTTTGTAAAAGTAACTCAGAATTGAATCTACCTTGAAAAATGGTGAGGAGGTGTATTTGGGATTTTCGTGACGAGTTCCTTGGGCCGATGCGGTGGTCGAAAAATTGATAATTTCTGACTATTCCTTCATTTTTTGTAAAAACTAAATTCGGAATTCTAATCTACGTGAAAAATCGAGTGAAGAGGCATATTTTAGGGATTTTTTGTGGCCGGAAGTTCGCCGGGGACGGTGGCCGGCGGTAGTCCTACTGAAAATTGGCAATTTTTCCACTTTTCCTAATTTTTTTTGTAAAAAGTAACTCCGGAATTAGAATCTACACGAAAAATCGAGTGAGGAGGCGTATTTTGGAGATTTTCTATGACCGGAAGTTCACCGGGCCGGTGGTCGGCGGTGGTCCGACTGAAAATTGATAATTTTACCACATTTCATTCATTTTGTGTAAAAACTAAATTCGGAATTAGAATCTACGTGAAAAATCGAGTGAGGAGGCGTATTTTGGTGATTTTTTGTGACCGGAAGTTCGACGGGGGCCGGTGGAGCTCCATGACCATCGGCGAGCAATTTATGGTCATTTTAGCGAGCAATTCAGCTAACGGATGCCGCATGACGCACAATTCATGCGGTGGCAACAATTCCTAACGGATCGCACACCGGGCTTGACAATTACGCTAATGGATCGCACTAGGCGCAACAATTCCTTCGCAGTTCTGCAATTCCGCTAAGGATCACATAGCGAAGCGTGCGTTAAGCTAACGGATCACACACGAGCCGACAATTCCGCCAAACAAATCCACCGCCGGCGATGCTATAAACACCAAATTTTAACTAGTTTTTCTGGAGTTTTATGGGTTTATTTGATCATTTATTTTTCTACATTTAATGTGAATTTAGGTTTATCAAAAATAAAAAAAAAATCAATCAAGAAAAGGAAAATCTATCAAAATAATGAGTGAAAAATAATTTGGAACCTCAAAATATTAGTATTATCAGAAAGGAACTCACTCCTAACTCTCTTGACAATCTCTGGCTCTCACTCACACAAGACAACAGGACACAAGCACAACACACAAATTCCTCAGAGAACTCTGGGCTCTCCTCTCATACAAGAACAACAACACGACAGCTAACACCGACACCTTTACACTTGGGGTTGAAAGCAAAGAATAGCGAGAAGAGAAGAGAATAAAGGAAACTTCTGCTCTTCTGTCGGAATTGCCTCTTTGAATCCGTCCAACGCACTCAGAAAAAAACCCTAGAGAAAGCATTGTAAAGATTTCTTAACCTCTTGTAAACCATATATCTGCACGGCATGCATCATATATTTTGTTTCCTTTTCTCATTTCATTGGGCAATATATATGCCTTTGCTCCGAGATTTATGTCTTCATTGAATTGGCCTTCAGATTGTTTGTTGAATTCATGGTTTAATTATGATAGTTTTTGCAAGCACGAAAGTGATGATTGTATCCTATGTTTGATAAAATGTCCGATGAAGACCATTTGAGGAATAAATTCAGTGTGCATTTTATTTTGTTAATATGAGCAGTTCTAGTTAATACAAGGCTTAGGGATCCTTCTTGACTAGAGTTTTGGAATGTTTTAGCTAAAAAATAGTGAGTTTCTTTTTTTAAAAAGCAGGGGTTGTTTTGCTTTTAATTCATACAATGTGTGTTGCTTCTCGTTAAACTAAGTTCGTGGTTATATTGCAGAAGAGATCGCAAGGATCATTTTGTAGTATTTTTTTGAATTTTTGACTTGATTTGGGTGAATTTTTTTGAAATAAAGCCGACAGAAAATTGGCAATTTTTCCACTTTTCCTTCATTTTTCTTTTGTAAAAACTAACTCCGGAATTGGAATCTACGTGGAAAATCCCGAGCGTAAAGGTTGGTATTTTGGTGATTTTTTGTGGCGTGAAGGAGATTAGAGGGGTTGGTGGCGGTGTCCGAAAAAGTTGACAATTTTGCCACTTTTACTACATTTTTTGTAAAACCAACCTCCAGAATTGGAATCTGAGAGAAATCGTGAGGGAGGTGTATTTTAGATTTTGTGGAGAAAGTTCTATGGAGACTGGTGATTTGGACGTGCGGTTGTCCCATGAAAAATTTTTTTTCTACTTTTCCATAATTTTTTTGTAAAAAAAGTAACTCAGGGTGGAATCTCATAACAAATCGATGTGAGGAGTGGCGTATTTTTTGGGGATTTTAAGTGACGAGTTGTAGGGCAGGTGGTGGTAGACTAAAATTGATAATTTTGTGACTTTTCCTTCATTTTTTGTAAAAACTAAATTCGGAATTGGAATTTACGTGAAAAATCGAGTAAGGAGGCGTATTTTGGGGATTTTTTGTGACCGGAGGAGTTCATTTCAGGACCGTTGACCGCCGGTGAGGGTTCAATGCAAGATTGATAATTTTGTTACTTTTCCTTCATTTTTTTTAAAAACTAAATATGCAATTTGAATCTACGTGAAAAATCAAGTGAGGAGGCATTATTTAGGGGGTTAGGTTATTGTGTGACGGGAGGATTCGTAGGGGCAAGCGATGACCGTAGGTTGATCGATTAAAATTGACAATATTTTCACTTTTCATTAATTTTTTTTGTAAAAAGTAACTCCAGAATTGGAATCTACGCGAAAAATCGAGTGAGAGGCATATTTTAGGGGATATTACGTGATCGGAGGCTTCGCCGAGGTGGGGTGGTTGGCGGTCCGACTGAATTGATAATTTTGACTTTTCCTTCATTTCTTGTAAAATCTAAATTGAATTGGAATGTGCAGCGAAAAAAATTGAGAGAGGCGTATTTTAGAATTTTACGTGGGAAGTTCGCCAGGCCGATGTGGCGGTGGTCGACTACAAGTGATAATTTTGTGACTTTTCATTCATTTTTTTGTAAAAACTAAATTCTGAATTAAAATTTACGTGAAAAATCGAGTGAGGAGGCGTATTATGGGGATTTTTGTGACCGGAAGTCCGCCAGGGGCCGGTGGCCGGTGGTGGTCCGACTGAAAATTGATAATTTTATGACTTTTCATTTATTTTTCGTAAAAAGTAACTCCGTATTTGGAATCTACGCGAAAAATCGAATGAGAAGGCGTATTTTGGGGATTTTCTATGATCGGAATTTCGTCGGGGGCCGGTGGCCGGCGGTGGTCCGACTGAAAATTGATAATTTTGTGACTTTTCCTTCATTTTTTTTGTAGAAACTAAATTCCGAATTGAAATTACGTGAAAAATCGAGTGAGAAGGTGTATTATGGAGATTTTTTGTGAAGATCGGCTGAAGTCCGCTCGGGGGCGGCGGTGGTCCGACTGAAAATTGATAATTTTGTGACTTTTCATTTATTTTTTGTAAAAGTAACTCAGTGGAATCTAGAAAAATCGGTGAGTAAGTATTTTTTGGGATTTTACGTGTCGAGAAGTTCAGGAGCGGTGCTGATCAGTCAGACTTAAAATTGATAATTTTGCTACTTTTCCTTCATTTTCTGTAAAATCGAAATTCGGAATTGAAATATTCGCGTAGATTCCAATTCCGGAGTTACTTTTTACAAAAAAATTATGAAAAAGTGAAAAAATTGCTAATTGTCGGACCAACTGCGGCGGTTAATCTACCCGAAAAATCCCAAAATATCCTCTTTTCTGATGAATTTTTTACGTGAACAAAATTACAAATTTTCGATCGCTCTTTATGCGATCCGTTCTGGCTGCTCTCCTCTTGTCGTCGGTTAGCGGTGCTTTGCGCCTAGTGTGCGATCGTTAAGCGAATTGCCAAGCCTGGTGTGCTATCGATTAGCGGAATTACCGCTTTGGTGTGTGATACATTGGCGAAATTCTGGGTGCGGTGTGCTATCAGGTTGGCGGAATATTGCTTTGGTGTCGCGATCCATTTTGCGAATTGCTTTGGGTCGGTGTCTGCGATCCATGGCGGAATTGCTGCACACAGTGCACGATTTGTTAAGCGGAATTGTACCAAGCCTGGTGTGCTTATGTTAAGCGAATTGCTGCGCCTAGTGTGCGTCCGGTTAGCGGGTGCTTTGAGCTGGTGTCCGTCCGTTGGCGGAATTGCTGCGCCTGGTGTGCGATCCGTTGGCGGGTATGCTGCGCCTAATGTGCGATCCGTTTGTTTGGGACGGTGTGCGATCCGTTAGCGGAATTGCAGCTGGTGTCGCGGTTATTAGTGGAATTGCCGTCGGTGTCGATCCGTTAGCGGGATAGCCAAGTGTCGCGATCCGTTAAGGCGGAGTGCAAACTGGTCTCTGATCCGTTAGCGAATTACTAAGCTTTGGTGTGCTATCCGTTAGTGGAATTGCCAAGCCTGGTGTGCGATCCGGCTAGGAGGTAATGGTGTGCGATCCGTTAGCGAATTGCTACTACGGTGTGCGGTGAGTTGTGGCGTTTATCGCGTTGGTGCTAAGCTTTACTTTGCTTTGCTGGTGTGCCATCCGTTTGCGCGAGATCGTTGGGCGCCCGAATGTGCGACGTCCGTTAAGCGGAGTATTGTTACTGCGCCTGTGGTCATGGAGCTCCGGCGTTGGCGTGGCGGGACCGCGCCAAACCGACGCGACCTGCGCCGAAACTTTTCGGTCACAAAGATTACACAAAAATCACACGTCTCATGCCAAGCTCGATTTTCACTAAGATTCCAAATCCGAATTTGTTTTACAAAAGCGGGAAAAGTGGCAAAATTGATATCAATTTTCCCGGTCCGGACTAGCTGCCACGCCCACTGGCGGTAACTTTTGGTATCCCAATCGCCTCCTCGCATTTTTGCAAGCGTAAATTCCAATTTGGATACTGGGGTCAAGACAAAAGAAGGATTAAGGTGAAGTGTAAAACTTTCAAATTTTTCCGTCAGCCGCCCACTTCCGACTCCAATGAACTTCGAGTCTGGAGACAATCCTGCAATACATACTCCATCTCTCAAACGATTTTCACACATAGATCCAATTCTGAATGGTTAGTGGTTTTACAAAAAGCGAAACGCGAATATAAAACTATCAAATTTCGATTCAGAGCCACCGCTGGCTCCGTGAACTTCCGTCCTGACAAAAATCCCCGCAATCGCCTCACTACATCGAATTTTCATTATAGAGTTCCAATTCAGGGTTACTTTCTACACCAAAAAAAAATTGAGGAAAGAGTAAAATTACCAATTTTCAATCCGGACCACATGCATTGGTCCAGTAGTCAGAATACAAAAATCTCAAAACAAACCTCACTCACTCACATCCCATTTTCCGTGGATTTCAATTCCGAATTTAGCTTTTACAAAACTGAATGGAAAGTTGTAAAATTATCAATTTTCGATCAGGACAAGCCCATGGACCACACGCTGCCGGCCGAACCACGGTCCGAGAGAAATCAAAATATGCCTTCTGTCGATTTCTTCGCGTAGAATTTAATTCCAGTTACTTTTACAAAAAATTAAGTGAAAAGGAAAAAAATTGCCAATTTTCCCAGGACCATAGCAGCGATCCAGCGAGCCCACTGGCGAACTTCCAGTCTAAAATCTCTAAAATCGCCCTCCTACGCTCACGATTTTCCGCGCGTACTAGATTTAATTCAATTTAGTTTTTCAAAAAGCGAAAGGAAAAGTGCAAAACTATCAATTTTGTCCGACCTCAGCAGCCTCACTGAACTTCAGAGTCCGAAGGAAAGTCCCCGCAATGCCTATGCGCTCCTGGCTCTTTCGATTTTTGGCGTAGACTCCAATTCGGAGTTACAGTTGCTAAAAAAAGTGAGAAAAAGTTAGAATTTGTCAATTTTCAGGTCGGTTACCACCAGCAGGTACAGCCCCTGGCGGTACTTTCGGTCACTGAATAAATCTCCAAAATATGCCTCCTACTACTTTCGATTTTTCGTAGATTCCAATTTGAATTTAGTTTTATAAAAATGAAGGAAAAGCTGCCAAATTATCAAAAAAATGATCACATTAAATGTAGAAAAATAAATGATCAAATAAACCCATAAAACTCTAGAAGAACTAGTTAAAATTTGGTGTTTATAGCATCGCGGGCGTGTGATCCGTTTGCGAATAAGCTGGCTTTGGTGTGCGCGATTCGGTAAGCGGAAATTGCGCTTTCGCTGGTGTGTATGATCAGATAAGCGGAGGTACTGCGCTGGGTGTGCTATCCGGATTAAGCGAATTCAGGCAAGTGTGTCCGATCGTCCGATTAAGCGGGGTAATTTCCAAGCATGCGGTATGTGCTATCGTTAAGCGGAATTAAGGGAATTGATTGCGGTGCTGGTAATGCGATCCGCTTCGCGGAGTGGCGGAGATGCTGCGCCCCGAGGTGTGCTATCCGTTCGCGAGCTGGCTGCTAACTAGCATATGTCGTGCGTCCGTTCGCCCGATTGCTGCTTGCGCTGGTGTCGTGCGTCCGTTAGTGGATGGATTACCAAACAATGGTGTTGCTATATCTCGTTAGCGGGGTGATCGCACAGTGGTGTGTGTGATCCATGCGGAATGCTGGCGCCCGGACAGTCTGCAATCCGTTAAGCAGAATGCTGGAAGATGCAGGTGTAATCGCGATCCGTTAGCTGAATTACCGCTTTAGCGGTGTAATCGATTACGTTCGCGGAATATTGGGGCCCGGTAATGCGATCAGTTCACGCAGAATTACAGCGGGCGCCTGAATGTGGAATGATTCGTTAAGCGGTTTACCACGCTGGTGTGCGAACCGTTAAGCGGAATTGCCAATGGTGTGATATCCGTTAGCCGGGAATTGATTGTCGCTGGTGTGCGATCCGCTAAGCGAGGCTAGCTTGCAGGCCCGGTGTGTGCTATCCAGGCGGGAGCTAGCGGCTCTATTTGTCGCGATCGTTAAGCGGAATTGCCTGCACTGCGCTTTGGTGTCGCGATCACGATAGCCCAATTACCAAGCATGGTGTGCTATCCGTTGAAAGCGGGGTGATAGCCCTAGTGTGTGATCCATTAGCTGAGCGAATGCGCTGCTCTTCCGTAGAGTAAGAGCACGCAAAGCTGAGGCCGAGTTTGGCGCTATGTCGAGGCTTTCGAGCTACCGACTCAACTACTATCATTTGAACTGGTGAGCTCCGAGCTCAAGCTTCGTGCAGGTTGCACCAAAATGAAGCTGTTTCAGCTGAACCGAGCTTTCGAGTTTAAATCAATCGGTAGTAGAGATTGGACCTCGCTGTTAAAAAAATAATTTGCTTTATTTTAAAAAAAAATAAATAAAATAATTATTTTTTTAGTTGAAATTAATAAAATAAGGGATATATATAATTTCACAATTAGAATAAAATAAAAAAAATATTATATATATGGCCCAGCCGCGAAACTATGCGAATCCAGGAGAGGGAGTCGAGCTTCTGAACTGAGGCTTCAATGTAAGCGAGCGGCATTTCGAGCTCACGATGGGCCTATTACCGACCTTCAGCGAGAACTCGAACTCAAATCCCGGCTCCTCTACATTTCCAGCAATCGTTTGCGATATTTCTTTGCGAGTGGAGTCGCGTTAGCCCGAATTCTTTGGAGTGCGGTATGTGATCCACGTTTGCGAGATTGCTGCGCACTGGTTACGCCGATCAGTTAACGGAATTGCCTGCCGGTGGCGGTGGAGCTCCGGCCGTAGCGTCAGCCGGAGTGGGACCATACCTGACCCGCAGTCGAACTTTCCGTCTCACAAAAAATCACAAAAATCACGCCTCTCTCGATTTTCCGTAGATTCCAATTTGAATTTAGTTTTTTACAAAACTGAAGTAAAGTGGAAAAATTATCAATTTTCTGGACCTTGTAGGCCAGCGAACTTCGGTATCCCAAAATATGCCTAACTCGAGATTTTTCATAGATTCCAATTCGAGGTTACTTTGAAAAAAATTAAGCAAAAAGTGGAAAAAATGCCAATTTTGTCGGACCACCGTAGTCCACAAAACCCCGTGAACTTCGGTCACAAAATCCCTAAAATCGCCTCCTCGATTTTTCGCGTAGATTCCAATTTGAATTTAGTTTTACAAAAAGCGAGAAGGAAAAGTCATAAAAATCAATTTTCAATCGGACGACCCGGCTTTGGTCTCGAAAAATCCTCACAATATGCCTGAGTCAATCGATTTTCGTAGATTCCAATTTGTTACTTTCTACAAAAAAAATTAAGAAAAGTGGAATTTGCCAATTTTTCGGACCTGCCGTAGGCCCGGTGAACTTCGATCACAAAATCTCAAAATACGCCTCCTCACTCGATTTTTCACGTTGATTCAATTCAATTTAGTTTTTAAAGCGAAGAAAAGTTAAAACAATCAATTTCGATTGAGACCACCGCGCATCCCGTTGAATTCGGTCTGAAAAATCCCACAATCCTCCCTCACTTTCGATTTTTGGGTAGATTCCAATTCGGGGTTACTTTCTACAAAAGATTGAGGAAAAGGGGTAAAATTGTTAATTTCGGTCGGACCAAGCAGGCGAACTTCGGTACAAAAATCTCAAAATATGCCTCCTCACTCGATTTTTCGCGTAGATTCCAATTTAATTTAGTTTTTATAAAAAATGAAGGAAAAGTTGCCAAATTATCAATTTTCAATCGGACCATTGACAATCGGTCAGAAAATCCTAAAATATACCCTCCATTTTTTTAGTAGATTCCAATTCCAGAGTTACTTTTTGCAAAAAGATTAAGGAAAATTTGAAAAATTGCTAATTTTCAATGAACCTTTGTATCGCAGCTCCGGCGTGTTTGATCACAAAAATCCCAAAATGCCTCTTTCGATTTTTACGTAGATTCAAATTCGGTTAGTTTTACAAAGAAAAAAAAGGAAAAGTGGCAAAATTGCCAATTTTCAGTCGGCTCTATTCAAAAAATTCAAATGAAGTCCAAATTTACAAAAAATACACAAAGCGATCCTTGCGATCTCTTATAACCGAACTTAGTTTAGCGACAACATTGTATGAAACAAAACAACCCTGGTTTTGAAAAAAGAAACTAATTTTTAGTTAAAAAATTCCAAAACGCTAGTCAAGAAGGATCCTTAAGCCTTGTATTAACTAAAACTGCTGATATTAGCAAAATAAAATGCACGAAATTTATTTCTCTAAAATGGGTCATCATTGGACATTTTATCAAACATATGATACAATCATCACTTTTGCTTGCAAGAAACTATCATAATTAAACCATGAATTCAGCAAACAATCCAAAAGGCCATTCATGAAGACATAAATTCGAGCAAAGGCATATAATTGCCCATGAAAGAAAAAAAATATATGATGTATCTTTGTTATTATTATGGCTTAAGGAAGAGGTTAAGAAATTTTACAATGCTTTTTCTAGGGGTTTTCTGAGGTCTGACGTGATTGGTATGCAAATTCAAACGAGTGCTGACTTCCTTTGTTCCCTTTCTCTTCTTTTCTGCAATTCTTTGCTTTCTGCCTGTGTGTGTGCGTTGTGTGCTTGTGTCCGTGTTGTGAGAGGGAGAGTGCCGAGAGTTCTTTGAGTAATTTGTGTGTGTTGTGTATTGTAATGTGTTGTCTTGTGTGAGTGAGAGCCAAGAGATTGTCAAGAGTTAGGGGTGAGTTCCTTTTTTATAATACTATTATTTTGAGGTTCAAATTATTGTCCATTATTTTGATAGCTTTTCCTTTTCTGGACTGATTTTTTTTTTTTTTTGTAAATAAGAAAATTCACATTAAATGTAGAAAAATAAATGATCAAATAAACCCATAAAACTCTAGAAAAACTAGTTAAAATTTGGTGTTTATAGCATCGCCTGGCGTGTGATCCGTTTGCGGAATTCGGCGGCTCGGTGTGTGCGATCCGTTGGCGGAATTGGCGCGGAATGTGTGCGATCCGTTAGCGGAATTACCGGTTGTGTGCGATCCGTTAAGCGGAATTGCTATCACTGCGGGTGGTGTCCATCCGTTAAGCGGAATTGCGTGTGCGATCCGTTGCGGAATTGCGCGGTGTGCGTCCGTTAAGCGGAATTGGCGGTGTGCCATCCGTTAGCGGAATTGCTCGCCGGTGTGCGATCCGTTAGCGGAATTGCCGGTGTGCCATCCGTTAAGCGGAATTAAGCGCCAGGTGTGCCATCCGTTAGCGGAATTGCTGTGCCATCCGTTAAGCGGAATTGGTGTGCGCTGATGCCGTTAAGCCTGCCTAGCGCGATACCGTTCGGAATTGATTTGGTGTGCCATTAAGCGGTTGCTGCTGGTGTGCGTGTATCCGTTTGCTGATTTAATTGGGTTAATAGGTCGGTGCCGCCGGGGCTCCAGCCGGAGACCACCGCTCCTGAATTTCCGTTCACAAAAAATCACAAAATCGCATCCTCATCGATTTTCACGTAGATTCCAATTCCGAATTTAGTTTTACAAAAATTGAAGGAAAAGTTGCAAAATTATCGATTTTCAGTCGGACCACCGCCGTGAAAAAATCCCAAAATCTCCTCATTTTTTGCATAGATTCCAATTCCGGAGTTACTTTTGAAAAAAATTAAGAAAAAGTTGAAAAATTGCTAGTTGTCAGTCGGACCATGACCACCTCGAACTTCGGTCACAAAATCCATAAAATCGCCTCCTCGATTTTTTCGCGTAGATTCCAATTCCGAATTTAGTTTTGAAAAAAAGAAGGAAATGTCAGAAAAATATCAATTTTCAATCGCGGGGTGAACTTCGATCAGAAAATCCCAAAATACATCACTCAATTTTTCGAGTAGATTCCAATTTCGGAGTTACTTTTACAAAAAAATTAAGAAAAAGTGGAAAAATTGCCAATTTTCTGTCCGGACCACTGAACTTCGGTCTCAAAATTCCCTAAAATCGCCTCCTCGATTTTTCCGCGTAGATTCCAATTCAAATTTAGTTTTACAAAAAAATGAAGGAAAATTCATAAAACAATCAATTTTCGAGTTGAGAACATCGGTCCGAGAAAATCTCCACAAATCATACTCCTCGCTCGATTTTTATAGATTCCAATTCCGGGGTTACTTTCTACAAAAAAATTGAGGAAAAAGGAAAAATTGTAAATTTTCAATCGGACCTCCCCAGAACTTCGGTCACAAAAATCTCCAAAATATGCCTCCTCGCTCGATTTTCACGTAGATTCCATTTTCGAATTTAGTTTTTATAAAAAATGAAGGAAAAGTTGCCAAATTATCAATTTTCAATCGGACCACGACAAATTTCAGTCTGAAAAAATCCCAAAATCAGCCTCCTTGATTTTTAGCGTAGATTCAATTCGAATTACTTTTACAAAAAATTAAAAAATGGAAAAATTTGTAATTTTGAGTGGGACCACATGGGTCAGCTCCCGATTTTCGGTCTAAAAAATCCCAAAATATGCCTCCTTGCTCGATTCTTCGCGTAGATTCCAATTCCGGAGTTAGTTTTTACAAAAAAAAAATGACGGAAAAGTGGCAAAATTGCCAATTTTCAGTCGGCTCGATTTCGAAAAAATTCACCCGAATGAAGTCCATAATTTACAAAAAATACACCAAAACGATACTTGCGATCTCTACAGTATAACCGCGAACTTCGTTTAACGAGAAACGACACACGATGTATAAATTGAAAGCAAAACAGCCCACTTTTGAAAAAGAAACTAATCTTTAGCTAAAAAATTCCAAAACGCGAGTCAAGAAGGATCCTTAAGCCTTGTATTAACTAGAACTGCTCATATTAGCAAAATAAAATGCAAATTTATTCCTCTAAAATGGGTCTTCATTGGACATTTTATCAAACATATGATACAATCATCACTTTTGCTAGCAAGAAACTATCGTAATTAAACCGTGAATTCAGCAAACAATCCAAAAGGCCATTCATGAAGACATAAATTCGAGCAAAGGCATATAATTGCCCATGAAAGAGAAAAGGAAACAAAATATATGATGCATGCTGTTCGTATTATGGCTTAAGGAAGAGGTTAAGAAATTTTACAATGCTTTTTCTAGGGGTTTTCGGAGTCGAGACGTGATTCGGTAGCAAATTCCCGTAGCAGCAGCTTCCTTTGTTCCCTTTCTCTTCTTTTCTGCAATTCTTTGCTTTCTGCCTCTGTGTGTGTGTTATGTGCTTGTGTCCGTGTTGTGAGAGGGAGAGTGTCGAGAGTTCTTTGAGAAATTTGTGTGTGTTGTGTGCTTATGTCTGTGTTCTCTTGTGTGCGTGAGAGCCAAGAGATTGTCAAGAGAGTTAGGGGTGAGTTCCTTTTTTATAATACTATTATTTTGAGGTTCCAAATTATTGTCCACGCACTATTTTGATAGCTTTTCCTTTTCTGGACTGATTTTTTTTTTTTTGATAAACCTGTAAATAAGAAAATTCACATTAAATGTAGAAAAATAAATGATCAAATAAACCCATAAAACTCTAGAAAAACTAGTTAAAATTTGGTGTTTATAGCATTGCCTGGCGTGTGATCCGTTTGCGGAATTGCTGGCTCGGGTGTGCGATCCGTTAGCGGAATTGCTGCGCCTGGTGTGCGATCCGTTAGCGGAATTGCTGCGCCCGGTGTGCCATCCGTTAGCGGAATTTCTGCCCCCGGTGCGCGATCCGTTAGCGGAATTGCCAAGTCTGGTGTGCGATCCGTTAGCGGAATTGCCAAGCCTGGTGTGCGATCCGTTAGCGGAATTGCCAAGCCCGGTGTGCCATCCGTTAGCGGAATTGCCTAGCCTGGTGTGCGATCCGTTAGCGGAATTGCCAAGCCGGTGTGCCATCCGTTAGCGGAATTGCTTTGGCCGGTGTGCCATCCGTTAGCGGAATTTCTGCCCCCGGTGCGCGATCCGTTAGCGGAATTGCCAAGTCTGGTGTGCTATCCGTTAGCGGAATTGCTGCCAACCCGGTATCCGTTAAGTGCCATCCGTTAGTGCTTTGCAAACCGGTGTGCCATCCGTTAAGCGGAATTGCTGGTGTGCTATCCGTTAGCGGAATTGCGCAAGCGATTGCGCTGGTGTACATCCGTTAATGGGAATTGGGCCGGAGCTCCAGCGTCGTGGCGCCGGACCACCGGCCCGTCAATTTCCGTTCACAAAAAATCACAAAAATACGCATCCTTCGATTTTAATGCGTAGATTCCAATTCCGAATTTAGTTTTTACAAAAACTGAATGAAAAGTTGCAAAATTATCGATTTTCAATTGGGACCATGACCCGGTGTGAAAATCCCAAAATCGCCTCCTCACTCGATTTTTTGCATAGATTCCAATTCCGGAGTTACTTTTTACAAAAAAAAATTAAGAAAAATTGGAAAAATTGCTAGTTGTCAGTCGGACCACCGACCCTGAACTTCGGTCAAAAATCCATAAAATCGCCTCCTCGATTTTTCGCGTAGATTCCAATTCCGAATTTAGTTTTGACAAAAAAAAGAAGGAAATGTCAGAAAAATATCAATTTTCAATCGCGTGAACTTCGGTCATGAAAATCCCAAATATACTCAATTTTTGGTAGATTCCAATTTGGATTACTTTTACAAAAAAAAATTAAGAAAAGTGGAAAAATTGCCAATTTTCAGTGTAGGACCACCGACCCGTGAACTTCGGTCTCAAAATTAAAATCGCCTCCTCACTCGATTTTCCGTGATTCCAATTCAAATTTAGTTTTAAAAAAAATGAAGGAAATCGCAAAAACAATCAATTTTGGTCTGTGTAGAACATCGGTCTGAAAATCTCCACAATACGCCTCCTCACTCGATTTTTCGCATAGATTCCAATTCCGGAGTTACTTTCTACAGAAAAATTGAGGAAAAAGGGAAAAATTGTAAATTTTCAGTCGGACCTCAGAGACCCGTGAAACTTCGGTTACAAAAATCTCAAAATATGCCTCCTCACTCGATTTTTCACGTAGATTCCATTTTCGAATTTAGTTTTTATAAAAAATGAAGGAAAAGTTGCCAAATTATCAATTTTCAATCGGACCACCATTTCGGTCTGAAAAAATCCCAAAATCGCCTTCTCCTTGATTTTTAGGTAGATTCAATTCGAATTACTTTTACAAAAAAATTGTGAAAAAGTGAAAAAATTTGTAATTTTGAATCGGACCACCGCCGGTCACTGGCTCCCGGCGATTTTCCGGTCACAAAAAATCCCCAAAATATGCCTCCTTGCTCGATTCTTCGCGTAGATTCCAATTCCGGAGTTAGTTTTTACAAAAAAAAAAAAATGACGGAAAAGTGGCAAAATTGCCAATTTTCAGTCGGCTCGATTTCGAAAAAATTCACCCGAATGAAGTCCATAATTTACAAAAAATACACCAAAACGATACTTGCGATCTCTACAGTATAACCGCGAACTTCGTTTAACGAGAAACACACACGATGTATAAATTGAAAGCAAAACAGCCCCTGCTTTTTGAAAAAAGAAACTAATCTTTAGCTAAAAAATTCCAAACAAGAAGGATCCTTAAGCCTTGTATTAACTAGAAATGCTCATATTAGCAAAATAAAATGCACGAAGTTTATTCCTCTAAAATGGGTATTCATTGGACATTTTATCAAACATATGATACAATCATCACTTTTGCTAGCAAGAAACTATCGTAATTAAACCGTGAATTCAGCAAACAATCCAAAAGGCCATTCATGAAGACATAAATTCGAGCAAAGGCATATAATTGCCCATGAAAGAGAAAAGGAAACAAAATATATGATGCATGCTGTTCGTATTATGGCTTAAGGAAGAGGTTAAGAAATTTTACAATGCTTTTTCTAGGGGTTTTTCTAGGAATGTAGAGACGTGATTCAGTAGCAAATTCCTCGACAGTAGCAGCAGCTTCCTTTGTTCCCTTTCTCTTCTTTTCTGCAATTCTTTGCTTTCTGCCTCTGTGTGTGTGTTATGTGCTTGTGTCCGTGTTGTGAGAGGGAGAGTGTCGAGAGTTCTTTGAGAAATTTGTGTGTGTTGTGTGCTTATGTCTGTGTTCTCTTGTGTGCGTGAGAGCCAAGAGATTGTCAAGAGAGTTAGGGGTGAGTTCCTTTTTATAATACTATTATTTTGAGGTTCAAATTATTGTCCACGCACTATTTTGATAGCTTTTCCTTTTCTGGACTGATTTTTTTTATTTTTGATAAACCTGTAAATAAGAAAATTCACATTAAATGTAGAAAAATAAATGATCAAATAAACCCATAAAACTCAAGAAAAACTAGTTAAGATTTGGTGTTTAAAGCATTGCCTGGCGTGTGATCCGTTTGCGGAATTGCTGGCTCCGGTGTGCGATCCGTTAGCGGAATTGCTGCGCCCGGTGTGCGATCCGTTAGCGGAATTGCCAAGCCCGGTGTGCCATCCGTTAGCGGAATTTCTGCTGCCATCCGTTAAGCGGAATTCTGTGCTATCCGTTGGTGCGGAGGTGTGCGATCCGTTAGCGGAATTGCCGCCAGCCATCCGTTAGCGGAATTGCCGGTGTGCCATCCGTTAGCGGAATTGCCTAGGCCGGTGTGCGATCCGTTAGCGGAATTGCGCGGTGTGCCATCCGTTAGGCGGAATTCTTGCGCCCGGTGTGTCCACCCGTTAAGCGGAATTACCCGGTGTGCCATCCGTTGGCGAATTGCCAGTCGGTGTGCCATCCGTTAGCGGAATTACCAAGCGGGTGTGCGATCCGGTTAGCGGAATTACCAAGCTCCAGTGTGCCATCCGTTAGCGGAATTACTGCGGGTGAATGCGATCCGTTGGCGGAATTGCTGCGCCGGTGTACCATCCGTTAAGCGAATTGGCTGTGTCGCGATCGTTAGCGGAATTGCTGCGCCCGGTGTGCCATCCGTTAGCGGAATTGCTGCGCCCGGTGTGCCGTTAAGCGGAATTACCAAGCCGGTGTGCCATCCGTTAGCGGAATTACGCCTGTCCGGTGTGCCATCCGGCGGAATTGCCAAGCGGGTGTGCGATCCGTTAAGCGGAATTGCCAAGTCCGGTGTGCCATCCGTTAAGCGAATTACCAAATCGTTAAGCGGGTATTGCGCCCGGTGTGCCATCCGTTAAGCGAGTACTTTGCGCCCGTGTACCACCGTTAAGCGAATTACCAACCCGGTGTGCCATCCGTTAGCGGAATTACCAAGTCCGTGTGTGCCATCCGTTAGTGAGCTAACTTTGGTGTCGCGATGGCGGAGTATCGCCCTAGTGTGCCATCCGTTAAGCGACTAGGCGGTCGCGATCCGTTAAGCGGAATTGCCAAACTGTCTTGTCGTTAAGCGGAATGCTGCGCTGGTGTATATCCGTTAAGCCCAGTTCTTTGAGCCGTTAGAAAAAATTGCGCTGGTGTACAATCCGTTAATGGAATTGCTTCGCGGTGGTATCTCCGGCGGCGTCGGGGCCAGGGACCATACCGTGGACTTCGGTCACAAAAAATCATAAAAATACTCCTCCTCACTCGATTTTTAATGTAGATTAATTCAATTTAATAAAAGAGGAAAAGTTGCAAATTATCAATTTTCAATCGGACCAGCCCTGATCTGAAAATCCTCAATCGCGTATCTTCGATTTTGCGTGTAGACTCAATTCGGGTTACTTTTTTGCAAAAAAAATTTAGGTGAAAAAATTGCCAATTTTGATTGGGACCACAGTAGCCATAATACCTGCAACTTTCGGTCACAAATTCTAAAATCGCCTCATCCCGATTTTTCCGTTAGATTCCAATTCTGAATTTAGTTTTTACAAAAAATGAAGGAAAAGTCGTAAAACAATCAATTTTCAATCGGACTAGCACCGTAACTTAGGTCATGAAAATCCCAAAATACCCCTCCTCACTCGATTTTTCGCGTAGATTCCAATTCGTGGTGCTTTTACAAAAAAATTCAGGAAAAGGTGAAAAATTGAAAATTTTCAATTGGGATAACCGGCAGAGCCAGTGAACTTCGGTCACAAAAGTCCAAATATCACTCAATTTTCCATTGGATTCCAATTCTGAATTTAGTTTTTACGAAAAATGAAGGAAATGTCGCAAAACTATCAATTTTTTGGGTTGGGCATGGGCTCCCAGTGAATATCCGGTCCAGAAAATCCCAAAATCTGTACCCTCGCTCAATTTTTAGATTCTAATTAGGTTACTTTCTACAAAAAAATTGAGGAAAAGGGGAAAAAATTGTCAATTTTCAGTCGGACCACCCGACAAATTTCGGTCAAAATCTCAATATGCCTCCGCTCGATTTTCGCGTTAGATTCTAATTTCGAATTTAATTATTATAAAAAATAAAGGAAAAGTTGTCAAAGTTTCAATTTGATCGGACCACCCCCGGGCTTCGTCTTCCGGTCTGAAAAAATCCCAAAATGTGCTTTCGATTTTAGCGTAGATTCCAATTCGGATTAGTTTTGCAAAAAAAAAATGAAGGAAAAGTGGAAATTGCCAATTTTTCGACTCTATTTCAAAAATTCGAATCAAGTCAAAATTCACAAAAAGCGATCCTTGTGAGTCTCACCAGTGTGCCATCCGTTAGCGGAATTGCCAAGCCTGGTGTGCGATCCGTTAGCAAACTTCCGGTATCCCCAAAATACTGCTCCTCACTCTATTTTTCGTGTAGATTACAATTCTGGAATTATTTTTTACAAAAAAAATTAAGCAAAAGTCGAAAAATTGCCAATTTTAAGTAGGACCCGTGAACTTCGGTGCAAAAAAATCCTGAAATCGCCTCCTCACTCGATTTTTCGCATAGATTCCAATTCGAATTTAATTTTTTACAAAAGCAGAGGAAAAGCTGTCAATTTTGGTCGGACGACCCTCCAGGTCCTGAGAAAATCCATGTCGCCTCCTCATTCGATTTTTGCGTAGATTCAATTCGGTTACTTTACAAAAAAAAATTTGAGGAAAGAATAAAATTGTCAATTTCAGTCGAGTCATGCCCCGTGAACTTCGATCTAAAAAATCAAAACATGCCTCCTCACTCGATTTTTCACGTAGATTCCAATTTCGAAATTAGTTTTTATATAAAATGAAGGAAAAGTTGCCAAATTATCCATTTTCGATCGAACGAATTTCGGTAGAAAATTCACAATAATGCCTCCTGATTTTTGGCGTAGATTCCAATTAGAGATAACTTTCTACCAAAAAATTGAGGAAAAGGGGTAAAATTTTCAATTTTCGATGGACCATGGGTCCCAGTGAACTTCGGTCACAAAATCTCCAAAATATGCCTCCTCCCGATTTTTCACGTAGATTCCAATTTAATTTAGTTTTATAAAAAAATGAAGGAAAAGTTGCCAAATTATCAATTTTCGATTGAACCACCTAGGCCAGTGACAGGTAACAAAAAATCTCTAAAATATGCCTCCCTTTTCGATTTTCCGTAGATTCAATTTGAATTTACTTTTATAAAAAATGAAAGTTGCCAAATTTTCAATTTTCAGGTTGGACCACCAGGCCTGACTTCGGTCCGAGAAAATCCCAAAATACTCCTCCTCCGATTTTTTAGATTTCAATTCAAATTACTTTTACAAAAAATAAAGTGGAAGAATTGCTAATTTTGAATGGGACCACCAGGCAAGGCGATCTTAGGTCTACAAAATCCCAAAATGTGCCTCCTTGCTTTCGATTTTCTCGTAGATTCAATTCGGAGTTAGTTTTGCAAAAAAAAATGAAGGAAAAGTGACAAAATACCAATTTTCAGTCCTCTATTTCAAAAAATTAACTTGAATCAAGTCAAATTCACAAAATACACCAAAGCGATCCTTGCGATCTCTACAATATAACCATGAACTTAGTTTAACAGAAACACACATTGTATGAATTAGAGTAAAAGCACCTGCTTTTGAAAAAGAAACTAATTTTTAGCTAAAAATTCAAAGCGCTTGTCAAGAAGGATCCTTAAGCCTTGTATTAACTAGAGCTCATATTAGCAAAATAAAATGCACGAAATTTATTCCTCTAATATAGGTCTTCATTTGACATTTTATCAAACATACGATGCAAAAACTATCATAATTAAACCATGAATTGACAAACAATCAAAGGCCGTTCATGAAGACATAAATTAACAAGGCATATAATTGCCATGAAAGAGAAAAGGAAACAAAATATATGATGCATCTTGTTGTTATTATGGCTTAAGGGAGAGGTTAAGAAATTTTACAATGCTTTTCTAGGGTTTTGGTCTGAATCGTGATTGTAGCAAATTCCAAACGATGGGCGGCTTCCTTTGTTCTCTCTCTCTTCTTTTCTGCTATTCTTTGCTTTTGGCCTGCGTGTGTGTGTTGTGTGCTTGTGTCCGTGTTGTGAGAGGGAGAGTGCCGAGAGTTCTCTGAGGAATTTGTCTGTGTTGTGTGCTTGTGTCTGTGTTGTCTTGTGTGAGTGAAAGCCGAGAGATTGTCAAGAGAGATAGGGCTGAGATTCGTTTTGATAATACTAATATTTTGAGGTTCCAAATTATTGTCCACGAATTATTTTGATGAATTTTCCTTTTCTTGATTGATTTTTTTTTATTTTTGATAAACCTGTAAATAAGAAAATTCACATTAAATGTAGAAAAATAAATGATCAAATAAACCCATAAAACTCTAGAAAAACTAGTTAAAATTTGGTGTTCATAGCATCGCCTGGCGTGTGATCCGTTTGCGGAATTGTTGGCTCTGGGTGTGCGCGTTAGCGAGCTGCGCTCTGGCTGCGTCCGTTAAGCGGAATTGCTCGCCTGGTGTGCGATTCGTTAGCGGAATTGCCAAGCCTGGTGTGCTAGCCGTTAGTGGAATTGCTGCGCCTAGTGTGGCATCCGTTAGCTGAATTGCTGCGCCTGGTGTGCGATCCGTGTGCGGAATTGCCCCGCTTGGTGTGCGATCCGTTAGCGGAATTGCTGCGCCTGGTGTGCGATCCGTTGGCTGAATTTCTGCGCCTGGTGTGCGATCCGTTTGTGGAATTGCTTTGCGCCTGGCGCCTGCGTGTCGCGATCCGTTAAATGCTTATGCGCTGGTGTGCGATCCGTTTGCGAAATTGTTGGGACTGGTATGCGATCCGTTAGCGGAATTGATGCGCCTCGTGTACGATCCGTTAAGCGGAATTGCCGGTGGTCATGGAGCTCAATCGTGTCGCGACCCGGACGGCCGGCTACGTCAATTTCGGTCAAAAAATCACAAAATCGCCTCACTTTCGATTTTCCGTGATTCAATTCCGAATTTAGTTTTACAAAACGGAAAAGTGGAAAAATTATCAATTTTACTGTCGGACCATGGCATTTCGGCCCGTGAACTTCCGGTATCCCAATCTGCTTCTCATCAATTTTTCGTAGAACTCAATTCCGAGCTACACAAAAAAAATTAAGCAAAAGTGGAAAAATTACCAATTTTCGGTCCAGGACCGGCCCCCGAGCTTTCAGGTCACAAAATCCCTAAAATCGCCTCCTCGCTCGATTTTCACGTAGATTCAATTCAATTTAGTTTTACAAAAACAAAGTAAAAGTCATAAAGCTGTCAATTTTGATCGATTGCCCTTGAAGCTCAATGAACTTCAGTCAGAAAATCCCATATCCCTCCTCACTAGATTTTCGCGTAGATTCCAATTCCGGAGTTACTTTCTACAAAAAAAAATGAGGAAAAGGGACAAAATTGTCAATTTTAGATTAGACCTGGCAAATTGACAACTTCGGTCTAAAAATCTCAAAACATGCCTCCTCACTCGATTTTTCATGTAGATTCCAATTTCAAATTTAGTTTTTATAAAAAATGAAGGAAAAGTTGCCAAATTATCAATTTCAATTGGGACCACCCACGGCACTTCGGTCACAGAAAATCCCCATAATAAGCCTCCTCACTCAATTTTTCGCGTAGATTCCAATTCCGGAGTTACTTTCTACAAAAAAAATTGTGGAAAGGGGGTAAAATTTTCAATTTTTCAGGACCATGGCCCCGGCGAACTTTCTGGTCACAAAATCTCCAAAATATGCACCTCGCTCGATTTTCACGTAGATTCAATTCAAATTTGGTTTTATAAAGAATGAAGGAAAAGTTGCCAAATTATTAATTTTCGGTCACCCATGGCAATTTCGGTCCTGAGAAATCACCAAAATATGCCTCCTCCCTTGATTTTTCGCGTAGATTCCAATTCCGGAGTTACTTTTTACAAAAAAAATTAAGGAAAAGTGGAAAATTGCTAATTTTGTTCGGGACCACCACTGGGCAATCTTAGGTCAAAAAAATCCCAAAGTCCCTCCTTTTCGATTTTTCGCGTAGATTCCAATTCCGGTGTTAGTCTTTACAAATGAAAATTGAAGGAAAAGTGACAATAATGCCAATTTTCAGTGGGCTCTATTTCAAAAAAAATTAACCCGAATCAAGTACAAAATTCACAAAAAATACACCAAAACGATCCTTGCGATCTCTACAATATAACCGCGAACTTAGTTTAACGAGAAACAACACACATTGTATGAATTAGAAGCAAAACAGCCCCTGCTTTTTGAAAAAAGAAACTAATTTTTAGCTAAAAAATTCCAAAACGCTAGTCAAGAAGGATCCTTAAACCTTATATTAACTAGAACTGCTCATATTAGTAAAATAAAATGCACGAAATTTATTCCTCTAAAATGGGTCTTCATTGGACATTTTGTCAAACATATGATACAAAAACTATCATAATTAAACCATGAATTCGGCAAACAATCCAAAAGGCCATTCATGAAGACATAAATTCGAGCAAAGGCCTATAATTGCCCATGAAAGAGAAAAGGAAACAAAATATATGATGCATGTTGTTCGTATTATGGCTTAAGGAAGAGGTTAAGAAATTTTACAATGCTTTTTTTAGGGGTTTTTTTGGTCTGAGAGCGTGGTTCGTATAAAATTCCAAGCGGCAATGACCTTCCTTTGTTCTCTTTCTCTTCTACGCTATTCTTTGCTTTTGGCTGCGTGTGTGTGTTTCGTGCTTGTGTCGTGTTGTGAGAGGGAGAGGAGAGTTCTCGAGGAATTTGCGTGTTGTGTCGTGTGTCATGTTTGTCTTGTGTGAGTGAGAGATTGTCAAGAGTTAGGGGTGAGTTCCGTTTTGATAATACTAATATTTTGAGGTTCCAAATTATTGTCCACGCATTATTTTGATAACTTTTCTTTTTCTTGATTGATTTTTTTAATTTTTGATAAACCTGTAAATAAGAAAATTCACATTAAATGTAGAAAAATAAATGATCAAATAAACCCATAAAACTGTAGAAAAACTAGTTAAAATTTGGTGTTTATAGCATCGTCTGGCGTGTGATCCGTTTGCGGAATTGCTGGCTCTGGTGTGCGATTCGTTAGCGGAACTGCTGCTCCTGCTGTGCGATCCGTTAGCGGAATTACTGCGCCTGGTGTGCGATCCGTTAGCGGAATTGCCAAGCCTGATGTGCTATCCGTTAGCGGAATTGCTAAGTCTGGCGTGAAAAATCGAGTGTGGAGGCGTATTTTAGGGATTTTTTGTGATCGGAAGTTTGCCGGGGGTCCGTGGCCGGCGATGGTCCGTGAAAATTGGCAATTTTTCCACTTTTCCTTAATTTTTTTTGTAAAAAGTAACTTCGGAATCGGAATCGACGAAAAAAATCGAGTGAGGAGGCGTATTTTGGGGATTTTCTCTGACCGGAAGTTCGCCGGGGTTGGTGGCCGGCGGTGGTCCGACTGAAAATTGATAATTTTTCCACTTTTCCTTCTTGTAAAACTAAATTGAGATGGAATATCGAAAAATCGAGTGAAAGTATTTACGTGATTTTTTGTGGCCAGAAGTTTGAGGGCGATGGTTCGGCGACCGCTAAATTGCCAGAACTCCATGAACCAGTGAGTAATTCAGCCGACGGATCGCACAAAGCAATTCCGCCATCGGATCGCACACCAGGCACAGCAATTCCGCTAACCGATCGCGAGGTGCGCAATTCAGCCAACGGATTACACCGCAGGTTTAAATTCGCGGATGCGACCTTGCATGACAATTCCTAACAGACGCACATCCAAATTTTGACTATTTCAATTGTTTTCTCATGTTTTTTATCTATTAGTATTTAGTTATTTATTTTTGAATATTCTAACTTTTTTTCTTTTTTTGTAGGTTTTTATTTAAAAAAAAGGTCTCAGAACTGAAACGCGGACCGGTTATGCGGTGTGGTCAGCGTAACGGTCCGCGTAACAAGATCAGAGAGGAAAAAATATACGCGCGAATTTTTCAGCCACTTTCTTCCTAATTACCAGCTGTAATTTTGTGTCTTAGGCGTCAATAAACCTATTTAGACAATTCCCAACTTACCCTTGATCCCTTAACAGTTCATCTAATGTTCAAATTCAACCCACCTCACCTAGAAAAGATCAAGACCCTTAATGCTAGGTTTTAGTGGCTATAAATAACTCATGATAGGGTTTTCTTCAAAATGGAGAGAAGCTGGAGTTGGTTAAAAGGAGGTGAAGGAAATTAGAGAGGAAAGGATAGAGAAAAAACAGGCGAGAATCAAGAGAAAGAGAAAAAGGAGAGAAAAGAGGAAAAATTAGGTTTTCTTCCCTTAGAAGCTTGGTGGAGATCATTCTTGAAATCTTGGTCCTCCCCTTTCATTTTTTTTCATCAAGCTGCTGACTCAGGTAACCCTTCTCTACCATACCTACTATGTTTTGGTCGAAAATTGCTGAAAAATTGGACCTTTTGGTGGAACCAAGATCTTGACTATGTTCTTTGAGTTTTATTATAGTTGATAATGGTTATGTGTTGTTGTATGAGTATGTTATGTTTATATAGCCTTGGTAAGGCTCATGGGCTTGTCTTACGTTTAAAATCAGACGTTTGATGTTCCTGTGTTGAGTTTTGATGTATTTTTCTGCAAAGTTTATGGAAAATTGTTCTTTGCGTTTTGAAGATGTGAAGAAACGCGGGGTACTTGTGCGGAGTCGTCCGCGTAACTCTTCGCGTTTCTTTTTGAATGTTTGAAGATGTGAGGAAACGCGAGATAGTTGCGCGGACAAGTCCGCGTAACACCCCGCGTCTCTAGCCTGACAGTTCTTCATTTTCCCCTTTTTTTTTCTATTTGATAATATTGATGCTTAAGATTCACCCTTTTTGGCTCTGGCTTGCCTTGATATGATCTGAATGATAGTATTTATGCCTTGAAATTGATCCTGCCACCTCTGATGATTTTATTTGTGTTTTTGGTTGAAAAACTGGAAGCAATCTTCCTGGATTTTTGTGAAGATGGGAAGAGACGCGGGTAGATACGCGGTTCGATCCGCGATTCCACTCTGTGTTTCCCTTCTGATCCTCGCATTTTGCATGAAACGTGGACTAGGTTGCGGACTTATCCCACGTAACTGTCCGCGTAACCTCTCTATTCCTCAGTTTTGTTGCTATTTTCTACTCTTTTGTTCCAGAAACTTACTCTAGTGTTCATGTCTTCCAGTCTTGTCCAATTTTCTTGCATAATTTGTTTTGATATCTTTTCTTTGAATGTTTGATTGATTTTTCCTTTAAATTGGTGCCTTGATCCCTTTTTGTTGGCATTGAGTCTTAGATAACCATTCCCCTCATTTAAGGATTCAGTTGATGCATCACATTAAGGGATGGTAACTTCTTTCCCCTATTATGTGTTCTTATGTGTTCCTATGTGTTTTATGGGTTTTAAATGCTTCATTAGTTAGATTTTTATTTAAGTCATTTAATTGCGTTGCAAGTGGTTAAGAGGCCCTTGAAGGCCAAGTTGTAATAGAATAGGTAATTATTTCAGTTTTCCTTTACGTCTTTCCCTCCTTAGATTGTAATTAGGGCCCTAAATGTAATAATCTTTATGTGCTTATGTGTTTAGGTTATTTGCTTTCCTAGGGTTTTTGCATCTAAATATTATGCTTATGTGTTATGTGTTTAAGTGTTTTATATGTTTACGTGCTTTATTATCATGTCTACATGTTTTATTATGTAAATGTATTGACGTCACCACACTAGTTCAATGCTAGTCGGTGGTCCATTCCCTAACGTCGTCACACTAGTCCAACACTAGTTGTGGGCTTTCCTTCGATGTCTCACTAATCCAATGTTAGTGAGAACCTTTAGGAGGCTAGTCCAATGCTAGACCCTTAAGGCCGTTCATGCATTAGATACAAGTTTCACACACTTTCCACTTTTAGGATTTCTTTTCCATTTTGCATGTTATTTTTCTCTATCCAGTATCAGATGAAACATGTCATTTAGTTTTCTTTATAGATTAGCTTTTTTAGGGTATTACCCTTTGAATTAGGGAAAAGAGTATGGCTTCCCTAATCTTAGTAAGCTTTTATTTCCTTCTATGAGAAGGAAGATTTAAAGTCACTAACTTAGTTTCCCGCACCCATTATGTTGCATTATCCCTCTTTAGGACATACATGTGCATTATTTTAAATTCTATTAAAATCATTCTTTAAAAATCAAGTTTCTTCTTCCCTTTTAGCAATTCAAAGTCAAAATTCATTTTTTCTTAAAAATTCATCTTTTAAAAATCAAGTTTCTTTTTACACTTAAAAATTCATCTTTTCAAAAATCCAATTTCTTTTCCCTTGAGATTTTATAAAAACTGCATTTCTTTTGAAAACCCTAGTTTTCCCCTTTTTTTCGAGTCTCGTCATTTGCATTTTTCGTGACCTCCTCGAGGGATCAAATTTGGATGACACAACTAATGTGATCAATTCCAATCAAATGTCAAGGAGATATTTTGCTCCTCTCGATCCAATATTAGGTTTAAGTTTTGCATCCATATAGATAACATCCAAAGGTGATAAATTTTAAAGTTAGAATTAGGAAATTTTTAACTAAATCATGCAACTAGCTTTGGCTAGGTTAGAAGGTGCCTTAGAGGCAGTAACATCAATCTTTGCTTTCCCTTTTTCAGCCGTGACTCTCAGACCTTTTCTCTAGTTTTCAAAGACTGAGTCGTCTAAAAGGGTTTTCTTAGTTTATTTTCATTAATTAAAATTTTGGGTGACTTGGTACACCTAAAACCCATACCAAGTGGCGACTCCAAACTTATCTAAAAACCATTTTCTAGACTTTGTTTTGGGTCCAAATCGTCGCATTTTGTAGTCCATGACCCATTTCTTTTCTTTTTCAAAATCAATTTTAACTAAAAGCCTTTTCTAGAATCTACGCGAAAAATCGAGTAAGGAGGCATATTTTGGGGATCTTTAAGATCGTAGGAGCCAATGGTGGTGGTCGACTGAAAATTAGCAATTTTTCCACTTTTTCTTAATTTTTTTGTAAAAAGTTACTCCGGAATTGGAATCTACGCGAAAAATCGATGGAGGAGGCGTATTTTGGGGATTTTCCAGGATGTGAAGTGGTCCTAAATTGAAAATGATAACTTTTCCTTCATTTTTATAAAACTAAATTCAAATTGGAATCTATGAAAATCGAAAAGGCATATTTTGGAGATTTTTTGTGACCGGAAGTTTGCCGTGGCCTATGGTCAATGAAAATTGAAAATTTTTCCTCTTTTTCTCAATTTTTTTGTAGAAAGTAACTCCGGAATTGGAATCTACTCGAAAAATCGAATGAGGAGGTGTATTGTGGGATTTTTCAGACCGGAAGTTCAAGGGAGGCGTCCCGAAAATTGATAGTTTTGCGACTTTTCCTTCATTTTTTGTTAAAACTAAATTCGGAATTGGAATCTACGTGGAAAATCGAGTGAGGAGGCGTATTTTAGTGATTTTTTGTGACGGAAGTTCGCCGAGGGTCAGTGGCCGGCGGTGGTCCGACTGAAAATTAGCAATTTTTCCACTTTTCCATAATTTTTTTTTATAAAAAGTAACTCCAGAATTGGAATCTACACGAAAAATCGAGTGAGGAGGCGTATTTTGGGGATTTTCTGTGACCGGAAATTCGCCGGGGCCGGTGGCCGGCGGTGGTTCGACGGCCGCTACGCTGCCGGGAGCTCTATGACCACCGGCGAGCAATTCCGCTAACAGATCGTACACTAGGCGCAGCAATTTCGCTAACTGCCCCAACAAATCCGCTAACGTATCGCACACCAGGTGCAGCAATTCCGCTAACGGATCGCACACCAGTCCCAACAATTCCGCAAACGGATCGCACACCAGGCGCAGCAATTCGGCCAACGGATCGCACACCAGACCTAGCAATTCCGCTAACGGATCGCACACCAGGCGCAGCAATTCCGCTAGCGGATCGCACACCAGACGCAGCAATTCCGCTAACGGATCGCACACCGAGCAATTCGCGAAAGCGGATCACACGCCAGCGATGTCAGAAACACCAAATTTTAACTAGTTTTTCTAGAGTTTTTTGGGTTTATTTGATCATTTATTTTTCTACATTTAATGTGAATTTTCTTATTTACAAGTTTATCAAAATAAAAAAAAAATCAATCAAGAAAAGGAAAAGCTATCAAAATAATGCGTGGACAATAATTTGGAACCTCAAAATATTAGTATTATCAAAACGGAACTCACCCCTAACTCTCTTGACAATCTCTCGGCTCTCACTCACACAAGACAACACATACACAAGCACACAACACACACAAATTCCTCAGAGAACTCTCGACTCTCTCCCTCTCACAACACAGTGCAATTTAGATGATATTCTCTATATTGATTCAAGTGAACTGCTGCCAAAACAAATTTTTAAGAAGAATGTCAGATTATTTTTTCAAATCATGCGTAAAACCATGCCTAATTGTCTTTTCAAAGCATCTATTCATCGGACTAAAACACCGTGGAGATTTTGGGTAGATATTCATTATGTTTTGCGGACTCTTGAATTGAATAAAAATTTTAAACCAAAAAATGGTTGTTGGACATGGTTAGTTGATTTTGAGAGTGATAGATTTATTCATAACATGGATGATTTGGAAGATTTTGAATTGGCTGATAATTTTGATTTGCATACTATATTTGGAGAAATTGGAAGTGATGATTTTGTTGAAAAAGAGAAGGTGTTAATTTGACAGAGAAAGAAAAGGAAAATTTTGATATAGCAAGTCAAGGAAAAGAAATTGTTGTTGAAGAATTTATTAGTTTGGATTGTCTTCAAAGTAATGTGGAAAAGTTTGATTTGATTGATATGGATTTCATTGGAGTTGAAAAATATTTTGCTCCTGAAGAGTTAATTGACAAGGTGAAATTTTTGGGTAATTCTGGTAGTGGAGTTTTTGAATTATCTGGTGGTGATCATTTTGGTAAAAGAGATTATTATGATTTCATATTTTTGGGCACTTATGTTGGTGATACATATGGTGAATATGGTAACGAATGGGTATGCATCAATGACTATTTTGATCAAGAAGAAATTGTTGAAAAACTGTTTGCAAAGTATAAAGTGCGTTCACTACCGCGTGTAAAGATGAAACTGATAACTGGTAACAAGATGGAATTGCATATCGTGTATTCAGCAACAGAATTTTCAATGGAGATTGTTGCTCGAGATGGAATTGGATCTCATTTAATGGAGAGCTTGGTTTAAGGGAGGCAATGTTGGCAGAATAAACCAAACTGTGTAGTATTTGTTTATTTATTTATTAATCGTATTAGATTTAGGTTTTTAGTAGTTGTGTGATTTAGGAATTTGTGTCTTATTTGGTAATTACTTTTGCAAGTGATTTCTTACCCAACAAGTCTGGTAGACTATAAATAGACCATTAGATGGGGTATTTTCTTAAGAGAGTCCAAGAAGAGTCTGTAAGGTTTAATTGTGGTGAGACTTTCTTCCATTGTTTTGAGATATTAATAATAGTGTGTTTATTATTTTCTTCTTTTCCTCCTACATATATATTTGAGTGTTTTTTTTTTCATCCTTCAATCTATAACCTTGCATGCATAATTATTATTAGAACCCTAAAATTTGGGTTCTACAATTGGTTTAGAACCCTAAAATTTGGGTTCTACATGGTACGAGAATTGGACCCCCAACCTATAACTTATAAGGGTATTTTAAATAAAATAAAGAATATAAAGAGTTAATCAACTACTATATTGGAATGGGATTGATGGAATGAAATTAAAAGTTTTTTAGGTGGAGATGAATGTTAGTTGGCAGCAGCAAAAATTGTGCCATTTGCTAAAAGAGAAAGGGAGGGATTCGACTGTGTGCTTGGTCTCCTCTTGCATCTTATGTTGGTCAGTGGGGCAACAATGCAGTCATGGAGAATCCAATTATCAAAGATATTGCCGCCTCAAAAAGCAAGTCCGTGGCACAGGTCCTCAATCCTCATCACATACTAAAGTGATTTTTTTTTTTTTTTAGAAGTGAATACTAAGAACATTCAAATATCTACAGAAATGCGATTTGTCGTTTCACGAAAGATGTCCATAGATTTACACACAATACATTCATCAGTGGGTGTCAGCGTGTTTGGCACTGAGATGGACTTTTAATCATGTTAATGTAAACAGGTTGCTTTTCTATGGATATATCAGCAAAGAGCAAGCTTTGTTGTGAAGAGCTCCAACTAGGAAAGGATGAAACAAAACCTCCAAATATTTGATTGGGAACTCACCAACGAAGAGATGGATCAAATTCTGCTGAGGAATCAAATTCTGCAGATTCCTCAGCGTAGAGGCTTTACTGGGGAAGTCTTTGTTCATCAACCGGGCCACACAAACCGGTCAAGGAACTCTGGGATGGCGATATCTAAATTCATCTTCTTATTCTTCTGGACAATGTTTGGTGTTTCTTAGTCAAATTTCTGCTCAGTTGGGGTATTTTGAATCCAAAGAGAGAAACAACCCAACTCCACATTGTGATAAATTTGCTTTAATCAAAACATTAGAGCAACACTGATTATCAGTAATAAATTATTGGATTGATTATCAGTTTTTATCTGTATATTTGTTACCAAGATACAAGAACAAGACATAAAAAATGGAAAAAGGAATAATATGACTCTGTACATATGTTGCCAACTTCTAACGTACAAAAAATTAGACGACAGTACTTGTAATCGCAGTATTAATGCCACATGCGGGACGATAATCGTCCTCACACTTCTTTCTTAAACCATCCCCACCTCACCAGTCCACACCCCTGCCTGCCGCCCACGTTTTTTTTTCCCCCTTATTTTATTGTCCAATTGATATTGACTTCTTCATTCGATATTGAATATCCTAATTTGCATCCATAGTATCCTGACCTCCTTGGCATACCAATTAACCGCCTTCTAGATTAATATTCCTGAGACCAGTAAACTGGACACTGGTTTCTGAGAGATACTCCAGCAAGATGATATGATTTTATTGGTAACTTCTACTGTAAATCATACTGACAGATTCTCATGTAACTTAAATCAGGGAGAGACAAACCTATTACGACATCATGTGGCACAAAGCAATGGTATCAACTAGAGAAGGCAAGATGCGGTTATTCAACTTGTAAAATTTTGCTGATCAAGCTAGGATGTAGAAGTCCTAAACTCCCAGCTCTGCTTAGTGTTCAACATCTTGCAGAGGCTACCGCTACAGAAAAGTAATGACACAGAATACTGCGCATCACTCTCCGAAAAAACTGCTGCAGAAGGCAATATACATTCATCAAGGAGGAAAAAAGAAGCAAAAGACAACCACACCAGAAATTTTGGAACAAGAAAGTAACAGAACTTGGAATAATGTCTTGCAAATTACTCATATTAGGCAAAGTGCCTTAACTAAGATAATGCAGCCAAGCAGTCCTGCAGTCAAATATGTTATATACAACCAGCTTCTCCTATAAAAAATTTCTGAAGAGCAAAACTAGAGCAATCTATCTATGTGGACTAAATACAATACCTGGAATAAATAGTGGAACCACCTTCCCGGTTGTAACATGCAGATAACTTTTGAGCAAATACCTTGATGGGATTCAATGCGAAGCAAAACGAGATGTCAGTTCTGACAAGACATGTACTATACAATTTTCACAGGCCACTCTCAGTTAACATCACGTGGATACCTAGTTGGTGTGGAGAATCCGAATCTGAAGCCAATAGTTGACAAAAGGACATATCAAAACAGCATATCAAATGCATTGAAAACATAAACCTCCCATTGGGTCTTAAACCCCAAGCTCAAAATAAAAGACACTTGGAGACTAACTTCCAGTTTGACACAAAATGTCAAAATCAAATATCCTTTTGTTGTAAAAATCAAATCAAAATATAATTCTATGTAAAAGTCTTGGTTCAACAAAATAACGCAAGAAGAACTCAATCTAAGTACATTAACTGCAACTTTCACTTGTATTAAATTTGTGGGGATGCTGGAAAGACAAACACATGACTTGTGGAGATTAAAGGTTAGGTAATATTGACTCAAGAAAACAGTATACTGATGATTATTCCCATGCTTGTAATTTGAACCATCATCCACAAAGAATCTAAATGACTTAGAATATGCAAGCATGGCCACAAAATACCTGTGCTAATGCATAGATGGCGCGCAGGATTCTAGCATAATCAGTTCCAAGCATTTGAATGACAACATCTGCTAGAAAAGTTCCCCAAAGCCTGCAGAAGTCAAGCACAATCTAGATAACAGGTGCTAGAAACTGAGGATCCAAGCTTTAAAAGCTAACTATTTTGAAAAATTTTCTAAACTTCAACTTCATACAATCTCATATTTCTTATTAAATCATTTTTTCATTTGTATTGGCATTCAACAAACCCTTTCAACCTTATGATTTCTCTGAACACAGCTAAAATTTCTCATTGTTATTTGGCCTGCTCCCTTATTTTCCTGGTAATAGCTGTTTCCTGATTTTGCAGGACTTCTCTTGTCATGACTGTAAATAGTTTCTATATTGCGTAGCATACATCACATACAAGGACAAGGAAAAACCCACATAATACATAATCATCCTCAAAACATCCATGTCTCAAAGGAAGCCTAAATTAGTTACAAGCTGCAATCATTCATTCACTATTTTCATAAGAGGAAATAATTCTAGATGCTGGATCTATATCCAACAGCTCCACTGCCATCTCATAACTGATTACAAATGTAACTTCTGGTAAAACAGAGTAACATAATTCTTTGCACCTTTCAAGATGCTTTGGCAGCCTTACTGTGAGACCGACATTCTTCTCATTTGGTTTTTTGTTTCATATTCACAAGAGACACTGATGTTAGAACTGGTATCATCGGTATAATAACTGCCATTTATCAGCACATCATGAATCTTGTATTGTCTGTACAAATTGTGAAGAAAAAAATTATCCCCTCTCTCTGTCCAATTTTTTTCACTTTGAAGGCTTAAATCAGACTGAAAGGTACTTTCTGCTGAAAGTCAGCATATCAGAATTCTGATAATTTTAGCCATGTCTTAATTTTCTTTCAGGGACAAGATGTATGAGAACATAATGGATGCCCCAGTATCACAAGGTGAAATGAGCAATTTGAAAGAATCACCACAGGCGAGATGTTGAAATTTGCAAGATTTGAATGCATGAAATAAATAATGCAAAAATGTAGACAGAATATGTTTGCAAGCAACATAAACATAACAAATTCTCCCAGTTAAAAAGAGATATTACATTGGGCCCAAAAGTGTCATCATACTCCTAATCCCCAGATATCGGGAGGCTGCACCTGCTACACTCTGTCAACAATCACAAACGGAAACTTTAGCACAGAAACTTCATATTACTAGCATTCCTACAGTAGCTAAAATCACTTTCTCTAATTCAAACTTCAGATTACTGCATATGAGTTGAATTTACAAATGGAGATCATATTGTCCATCAAATTTTTAAAATTTATTAAGTTCATTTTAGAGATAACAAATTCATACTCATCAGAGCTAAAAGACCTAAGCCTTCATATGAACTTACATCCTCGGACCATCTTCCGAGGGTTCCTATTTACCAGAAGTAAGTAATTGAAGGGTGCTTTTGTGTATGATGAGAAAGAAGCAGACACAAAGGAACCATTTCATTCTATGTAATATTTGAAATATTTCAACAATCAATACAAGTATCACTTATTCAATCTGATGGTATATCAACAATATCCACAGGTATAACATTGTGTATAATCTGGTGAGATCCTAAATCGTTTCCAGATATACCACCCAAATGGTGCAGCTAGTTATCAGCAATTGAAAGCGTTATTTAATTAGTAAGAGAGTTGGTATAACACCTTTACCTGCTTTGCAGCGTGAAAAGCCGCTCTAGATTCAAGGTTGACAGCTGCCAGCTGTGCCCCCTGGAGACCAACATTTTTAGGAACCTTTGTCTTTAAGCCAGCAATCTTACGAAATGAGATCCATTCAATCATAATTGAAATGTTAAACAGCATAACTTCCTTTTCCTCAATTTCTTTTCCCAATTTTATCATAAGGATGATGTCACCCAAGTACACAAGGCAACTTTCATACATCTTGGCAAAAACTTTAGAACTATCAATAACCACTAATACATATAAAAGATGATGAGTCAGCAAGCTGCAAAATATTAACAAAGGTACCCAGTCAGCAAGCCAATCAGGCCACTTTTTTGCATGTCCTCAAGCTAGGTAGCACACATACAGTCTCCAAGACAAGATAGATATATATATATATATATAAATATAGCATATACTCTGGTAAGAATACCAAAATACTATAAGCCCTTTTTCTTGAGAGCTGGAAGATTATAGTAATCCAACCCTTGTCCTGAAAAGTTATAACACAACCACCAGGTAAACAATAACACCACATACATTTCTTTAGTTGGATAAGATGTCTCTTGCTAATCCAGCCATTACAATTTATTTCATAAACGTCAGTAACTCAATATTAGGCAGTCAATCAAGTATTTTGTAGCCTACAACTCCAGTTGCTAACAGTTTGCAGAATTAAGTTGCACCTTTTCCAAAAGAAAGTGACAGACTAAAATTTTGACTGCAGAAACAGTCATCAACAGTTCAAGTAGTAAGCAAACCTTTATCCCAATATCAACTAATGTAGCATGTATAGCATATAGTTGGTATGCTAAATTTTATGTGGAACAAAATATTGAGGAGCTTTTAGAGATTGAAATAGTTTTTGGTGTCTATTCCAGCACAAAATCTGAAGCTGTTCAATATCACTAAAGCATAATACCTCTTTAATCAGTTCATTTTTCAGCTGATACTTGGCAGTTTCCTCGAACATCTTTCCAGATAATCCCTTTGCTAGCTACAAGAATGAGTTACCCCATAGTAACAAATGATAAAAAAATTTGCAGCAAATAACCAAGGACTATATCTCACCAGCTCATACAATTTGCCCATTGTAAACATCCCGCCACCCTAAGATCACGATCAAATTAAGAACTATACATGGAAAAAGATAATTAAGAGAACCAAATAAAAATTAGTGCAGGTAGCAAAAACCTTCAATATCATTGATCTGAGATCTGCCGCCCCATCCCTTAAAGCAATAGCTGTTTGGACCTTCCACTGATTGAGTCCACGTTCTAAAGTACCATTGTCATCAGAATTTTTCAAATTTTCCTGTGACCCATTTAAGCTTCCAGATGCTTGTCTATATAAAGCCACAAGTAAATCATTAGTATATGTCAGTAATTAAAATTGCTATAGCGATCTCGAGGACATGAAGAAGATTATGTGTTCATAGTTTTACTTCACTGCAGATACAGAAAAAAAAAAAGAAAATTGATTGTTTACAACTAGAAAGCATTATTAGACACTTATTGATTACTTGTAGGATATCAATCTCTTTAGATTCTATTACATGTGCATCAGTGAAACACTTCAAGCTCTGACTGCAAGGCAATAAATTAATTATCATCCAACTCCAGATTACACCTTGGGAATATGACAACATCTAAGGAGAAGACTAGAGAGAAAAGAGAGAATTTAGTTCTCAAGAAGATCTAAATCACTAGATGCTTCAAAAGAAGACAAGAAAAAGAATTCCAGTTTGATCCACAGATTTTGACACCAAGGAGAAAATGAAATTATGATTGCACTATGAACGTATTTGTCAATAAATTTTGACACCAAGGAGAAAATGAAATTATGATTGCACTATGAACGTATTTGTCAATAACTTCTTTATGATCGACATAATTTCATCAGCTGGAGGCTCAGAAAGTAACACGGGGATATGTTCTAATAGAAAAGGTTCCTTTCTGTCTAGTCTTAAACATCGGTACAGGATTTCAGCTACTATTCTTGTAGTTTCAACAATAAAAATGTCCATGGCTGAATGGCTAAGGCATCATCTCATTCCTAGTAAATTCACAGGTCAAGTTCAGTTCCTAAATGAACTCTGATATCCACCACTGCAAATTTTATCAGCTATAGACTCAACCAGTGCGTTTTACGTATATCATGAATTATGAACATTAAGAACAATATTGGTATTGAGATTATATTGGACTGAGAAGAAGCTTTAGAATAATTAGGCCCAATAACTAGAGCACTGTACTTTATGGGCTTAAATTTCATTGCCAGGATATAGGCATCTATCTGTCCAATTCTTTGGCAGAAAATCTAACAGCCAGCAACAATGAGAACAGTTGGGACATTCCAAAACAAAAATTTACAAAGCAATGAAGAAGAAAAACAGAAGTCAACAAAACATTTCTTGCCACGAGTTCCGTAGCAGACTATAAGTGAAGTATGCTTGTTCAAATAGTGTCCCATCTGATGAGAACTATATTATCTGCTCAGGAAGTTAATCGAAAACTGCAAGTGTAAAAGAACTGCACCACATTAAATACCTTGAATAGTCTCGCAGCATGTGAAGAAAAATCTCTGCTTCTAGATCCTCAGTAGCCAATTTAGATGAACAAGGTATATTTAACTTTTTCCTCACTCCAAGCAGTACATTCCTGTAGGAAGGCCTCCAACCCCTACAGCAGCACAAGCCAATTTGAGTCACTCAAAGAACCTCAACATGAAATCCAGTAAACCTCTTGGGGAGGGGGCAAAAAAAGGAAAAAGAAGGAAAGAAGAAAACGAAACTTGATCAGCAATTATTACAAGCTCAACAAAAGAAGCACGAGTTCACCAAAAATTGAGGCCAGACTACATTACATACTCGACCAAAGAACACTGAATAAACCTATAGGTCGATTCACTGAACATTGCCAGAAACAGAAATACACAATACCACAGAAAACAAGCAACAGCAGATAGTTGAGTTCTCTTGGTTGCATTAAAAAATTTTGGCCTCACCAGACCACAAGAAATCAACATTCTCTGAACATTACCCAAAACAAAAGTACACATGCAAATTTTGTTATTCTATTCATTTAAGTAGAATAGTCCAATACGAGAGAGGGAGGGACGGATTATGATGCTCATCGACCGTATAAAACCCAATTTATTTTACTCAGCTTATTACAACATTAGTAGTAAATTTTGGCAGATAACTTAGTGAATAACAAAGGTTAATCACTTTATTGCACAGAAATTCACATTCCCAAAAATTTAACAACATTATTATAAAGTCAATTTCAATAGTAAAACGCATTAACCATAACTAGCAAGGTTAAAAAGTAACCTCAAAACAGAGCGCGCATCAGCAGCAAGGTACAAGAATCTCTTCTCCAACATGGATATATACTCATCCCTTTCCTCCGGGTCCCCTCCAATCATATAGTAATCAATGTCTTCCTTTTTTGCTATCGACTTCAATAACGGACTAAAATAACTGCAAACACACCCAAAATTCAGCCCCCAGAACCAAAAACAAGAAGTTAACACATTCTCGAATCACACACTCATGCTCAATGAAACAATGACAGTACAGAAAGGAAACAAGCAAAACGGAAAGAAAAAGCACCTTGTACCAAATAAAATTTGCTCAAGCTCATATAATTCGGCGTCTGTAGCAAGCTCAAGCACGTACCGGAGCTCTCGATCGTATGTACTATCACTAAATTCTGCAACAGGAAAACAAACCAACCATTTTTCCAGCATTTTCCTCAATGCAGCATGCAATATTACAAATATTAATCAGAGGAAAAATAGGAAAGTTCTCAACTTTTCTTATTTTTCTGACATACCTTGCGGTCTTGCTGTAATTGAGTACTGAGGACGGCGAAACAGAAGCCTCGTTGGGTAATGCTGGCCCAGCCGGAACTTCACAAAAATCTGCAAGAAACATCACTTTCATGTAACACAGAATCGTAGACAAACAAATTAAAGTACATGTTTTCGAGTGTGTGTGTGTGTGTGTGTGAAAAGTAGGCTTACTGTGGGGTGGAAGAGAGGGGAGAAGGGTGGTTTAGGGGAGGGAAGGTGCTGATGGGAAAGAGAGGAGTATTGAGGGAATTCAGGGAAGGGGAGGCTATGGAAGCTGGTGGCTGTGGCCACTGGAAGTGGAGACATATTGCTTGGGATGACGGCGGACGAAGGCGGAGGAACGCCTGGTCGGATTTGACTAAACTGGACGGACGACTGGACTTGGACCACTAAATCCACCAGCCTCCTCCACTCAAACCACTTGTTAATTGTGTTATATATGTGGTAATAAAAAAAAATCTAAAAGGACTTTTATTCGAAGGCGTAATATTTTTGACAGAGCTGGACATCACGCTTCTTTCTACGTTCGGCTGAAGACGGCAAGGCCGTTTTTGTCCGTTATTCCCAAACTACGCCATTTGAGGTCAGTAAGTACAAAGTAGAGGGCACTGTATAAACTCGTAACCTTAAGTGAACCACGCCTTGGGTTTTATATCCTTCCAAAATCACCCCGAGTTGAATTTTAGGTGTTTTAATTTTTAATGCGTGTCCTACACACACCAGTTAAAAAAACACTCTCTACATATATAAATATATACACGTATGTATATATGTATGTATATATATATATATGTACACATATATATTTATATATTTCTACGTGACCCCACCATTGAGATGTTAACATGCATAAGCTTTCCTTGAATAAGGTTGTGACCAAAATTTGCTAAGTGGATCAAATATCAATTATGGGATTCTTTGTGGAAGGCTTTCAGTCATTCATTGTATTACTTTGGGTGAACTAAGGCCCCGCTTGATAACCCAATTCAGGTCTTAATCTTAATGACTTCAGACCTTAATGGTGTTAAGACGGTTTGATAACAAAAAATACTACATCTTAATGATTAAGTGGGTCTGAATTGTCTAGGCCAAATGTAGCCCAAAAAATAAGTGATAAGTTTATCACTTATCACCACTTAATTAAAAGTATGCTCAGATGTTATGATTTAAGTACAGTTTTTAGGATATAAATAACCCTTGCCAAATAAAACACAATCACCTTATTTTTTTTCTCTTCTCTTTCTTCTACCATCTTTCTTCTCTCTCATTCTTTTCTTTCTATCATCATTCTCAGTTTATCAACCTCTTCTCCAATTTTTTTTTTTTTTGTAAGCCTTCATTCTTGAGAAGTTTATCCATTGAAGCATTCAATTTTTTAGTAAGTATTAACTTTATGCATATGCCTTATTTCTACTGTGTAGTTGTCGTTTAGACTTATATTCAACAAAAATCTATACTTCATCTATGTATTTGAACGGTTAATGGAAAAATAATCTTCCATGATAGAAATAGAAGCGTAGGCAATACAAACTGACTAGAAAAATAATCTTTGAGAATGAAGAAATTGTGGTACAAAATGAACAACATGCTGAAGATAACCCAGAAAATGCAGAACACGAAGGAGGATCTCAACAAGTTGATCAAACTTTTATGATCAACTAATGTGAGCAAATTAAAAATCATCATTTTTAGCTTTTTGATTAATTGTATTTATAACATTTGATAGACTAGCATTTATATTTTATCAAATAAATTTGTTATATTACAATTTTATTTTCATTTTTAGCTCATTCTTTTTCTTTTTTTTTATAATAGTTCATTCTTTTTCTAATAAATAATTCTTATTTTTCTGATAATAGTTCATTCATTTTTTAGTTCAGTCTTTTTCTAATAAACAATTCTTATTTTAAATAAAATTAAATCATATGTACTACTAGTAAAATATACCAATATACATCATTTATAAACTTGTCAATATAAGGACAAAATTGTAAAATATAAGAAATTCAACATTCAGTCGTCTATAATTATCAAACAAGCATAATACGTTTAGTGTTTAGATTCAGACAAAAGTTGTATTAGATTTACCACTTAACAATTCAGTGACTTAATGAATTCAGACTTCAGATTTCAGATTTCAGACTTCAGATTTCAGATTTCAGTTTTATCAAACTTAGTGAAATATATACACGTATGTATATATGTATATATATATATATATATGTACACATATATATTTATATATTTCTACGCGACCCCACCATTGAGATGTTAACATGCACAAGCTTTCCTTGAATAAGGTTGTGACCAAAATTTGCTAAGTGGATCAAATATCAATTATGGGATTCTTTGTGGAAGGCTTTCAGTCATTCATTGTATTACTTTGGGTGAACTAAGTTTGTTGGTACAAGAATAAGTAAAATTATATGCATATCTCTCACTTCAAATTTGTGCAAGATTTTGAGAATTTAAATCTTTCCTTTAGGGTAAAGCTTGCCACAGAATATTAAACTTTGGGATAATTTCAAAAACCTCCTCTAAGGTTTGTGACAGTTTCATCTGGCACTTTCAAACTTTTAAAAATCTCATTTGCCTCCCTTACTTTATGTTTTTGGTATCATTTATAACCCATTTTAAAATATAATATTAAAAAATTCATTTTGGGAAAGTAAATGCAATCTCATCCCAAAATTACCCTTTGTTGTCTTACTTTTTATTGTCTAAATATATTAATAACAAAATAAATGAAAGTTCATGTCGATTGGAAAAAATATAATACATTTTTATATAGCAAACATTAATATTTATATTTTGCAAGTGAAACCCAGTTCAAAATATAATGTTAAAAAACTTATTTTGTGTAAGAGGATATAATTATATTCCAAGTTTGCCCTTTTATTAGAATTTCTTAATTACTAGTACACCAAATGTATCTTTTTAATTTTTGTAAATAGATGGACGTAGTTTTTTAATGAACATTTAGGACTTGGTAACACTATTAAAAAAACTCTTTAGTAGTTTTATGGCATTGGTTTGGACAAGAAATGTTAAATTACTCAAAATTATGAATAATTTATAATACTCTTATAATAATCTTATGATCCCACGATCCGGATTATGGCTTTCGATTTCGATCTGATTTTGATACAATCCTACCATTTAAAGATATTATGATAAAAATTTTAATAATTTGATCATAATTTTGTATAGAAAATTATGCTATTTGTTGCATTAGAAACTAGATTCAAAAAACTTTAAAACCACATAATTATGTTATGCTAATTCATTACCTATAAAAATTGGCATTTAATTGTCTCATTAATAAATACTTAAATGATATACACACAGAAACACACACATACACCGACACATATATAAAGTCAATTTTTCCAACTACCTTGTCCAATAATTGCATTTGGACTCAAAATTGAGAAAGGACAATATTTTTAGTTTAATCAGATTCATTTACAACATGTCACATATAGTTCTAAAATTTTTATTTAATTTTTAGATTATTCCAAATATTTTAGATAATACGATTGTAATCTCAATTAATAATACTATTATATTGATTGTACATGAATTGCATTATTTATTGCTGTATATGTGAATTGCAAACATCAAAATTACTTGTAAGATTATTTTTTACGGCTTTTGTAGGATCGATCGATCTCACGATCCGATCCTGTAAAGTAAAAAACGATCCAAGATAGAATTCCGATTTTAAAAACCTTCCTTTTTCCCTGGCAAAAGCCTCTGGTCTGTCAAAGGCAAGATGTTATAGGGTTTTTTCCATGACCAGCCTCGCTAGAGAAATGACATTGTGTTTGGATAGAATAGTGTTTAAAATATTATTTTGAATAGTTACGGTAATATTTTTTGTGATGTGATATGATACATATGAAATAAAAAAAAGGTAATTTGAAGTATAAAAAGATAATTAAAAATGTGTTTATGATAAAAAAAGAATTAAGTGATAAAAATAGCCTTAGCCAAGTGATAAAAGTGTAATGATACTTGCACACCTATGAATGTTTATTATTAAGCCAAGTGACAAGCATTGTAGTAGGCAAATATGTTAGCGTTTGCAAGAAGTTTTTTTGAATGTACAATATCATTCCCCATAATAAATAGCATAACATAAAAATGACAAAATAATATTTGTTTATAATAAAAGTTTCTTTTTTGCATAGACGTTCTGACGATTATAACATATTGGAAATAAAGTTACTTTTAATTTAAAAAATTGATAATGGATCACCAATCTTTAGATCAATTACGTGTAGTCATAAGATAGCCTATGATCAATGCTTTGTTTGCTTCATTAATAATTTCCATCCAATTATCATAATAGCTAAATGCACATGTAATTTCTATTTATAACACAAATAAGTGGGGCATAAACAAAATTATTTTTAAAAATTCGTATAACAAATGAAACTTTTTTATAGCTAGTGCCCTCATCGACTATAATTACCACCGCGTCATTAGTTGTAAACTGACAATTACAATGTACACCAAATATCACAAATATATTTTCACTAAACTGGATTCTCTATTTTGACCAATAAACATTTTATTTAGTCAAAATGATCATTCAGCTAATTACAACATACATTTTGTGAACCAAAAGTTATATGTTTTCATTAACTGAGTGACTAATTACAACATACCTTTTTTATTAGTTAAATGACTATTTAGATAAACAAAATAGGAAATTCTGAATGGCCTAATGACATTTTTTATTTTATTTTTTTTCCCCCTTGTTGGCCATTTGCTCTACAATGTACGTGTGTCACCTGGTGTGATACAGCTTCTAGTAGAAAAGCTTTTGGGGAAACTTGAAAGACATATTTTTCTATTTAGACCTTGTCTAGATTGTCATTTTCTGGATTTTTCATGGAAAAATATACTGTAACGATGCATGTATGTGAGGTTAAAAGGTGTTTAAAAAATGTGATCATGGAAAATGTAAAAATTTTTCGGTAGAAAATTGCAAACAAGAAAGTGTCACCTTTGAAATGCATGCAAACAAGAATTGCATGCCTATGAAATCAAACTGAAGAAAGTGTCATTCCCACAACTGGAAACAAGCCAAAAGAGCTTCTATTAACCAAATCAAACTCAAAGAATTAAACCCAAAAACTGAAAAAACTTCTATGAACCGAATGTTTCCATTAAAGAATTCATGCACACTATAGAATTCTAATCTTCAAAATCAAGAATTGGAGCAGACCACCCAAGCCGTTCTACAATCTGCTTCAATCTTTGCTCCTGTCCCTCAGAATCTCCAAAAGCTGTGGTGAAGGGGTAAACATAAGTCACCTTTGTGGCCATAGCTCTATATGTAACAGTAGTGTCTCCTTTTACCAAAAATTCCAAGACATCACGGCTAAATCCTCCATCAACCTCAGCCTGCAGGTATTTACCTGGATTTGTCCATTATCAGTAAAGATCAAATATTTAACACAAAAAGATCACTGTATAATCCGCCTTTTCTCTTTCTGGAACACTTTAATCCAGATAATAAGGACTCAAACCATGTCAAACTATTGGAAAGGCTCCATTTGTATAATCAAGAACAAAGATGTTATATCAGAATCATATAATCAAGAACTTCGGATATGCGTTACCATATGGAGTGTCTTCAACACTTAGGATCTTCGCATTCTTCTGTGTCATGAGGATTGCATCCTCTAATTGCTGCCATCAGAAACAGAATAAAAGAGAACCAAGTCTAAGTAAAAAAAAAAAAAAAAAGTTTCAACTAATATTATTCAGAACTTCTTAAACCTTGAATGTATCACTACACCTTAATGGCATCTTGTGAAGAACTTTCAGGGATCACCCATGGCAGTGCAAACGAAGACGAGTTGGGGTTAGTTGATATACAACCTGGATTAATGGAGGGACAAGGCCTGATTTTGCTGGGAGAAAAGAAAGTAAAACTGCCAGTAAGCAATAACAGAGGACAAGGATAAACAATCAAATCCAAATTAGGAGTACCACTAATTAAAGTGAAAGAAAGAAACAAAACACAGTCGAATTGCAGAATAGTAGGTCCTGTAATTTTTCGATACCAATTCAGGTTCTTGAAGTAACCATGTTTTTGAGATAATCCCTTTTTTAAATTGTCAACAACTGCTAGGAAACTACTGAACCACGCTGGAATACCAATTCATATTTCTCAAAAAACTAGTGCAATAAATGAAGTGACAAAACTTGAGAAAGTTGTAACAGAAATACCCGTTTTCGAGCCCAATTGGCAAGTTCTTGGCTTGAGAAAATGGGGTGATTGAAGGGAGTGAACGAGACTGAGTAGTCTGGGAACCATTGAGAACAGGGCTAGCCACGGAAGGTAATGGAGACTCGGAGGATGATAGGCTTATAGCGATAGCTAGTGAGAGCACTTTGGATAGCAAAAATGGCTTCTTTATGCTGTTGGGGGAATGTAATTGTAGCAGTCTATCGTCTGAAAATGGAGGATGAGAAGCAGAGACTTTGATGGGCAATGGGTCAGTCTTTGGGAATTTGGGATGTGAAGGAAGAAGAAGCTGACCATTGAACTTCAGTGCCATGGTAGTCGTCTTGTTCTAAGGTCACTGGTCACTAATCATCACTGTTTTCCAGGTCCAGTTTACTACCAGATTGGATGGTGAAGAATGAAACCAGTTAGTACCCAAGAAACGACGAGAAGAAACGAGCAGCAGGTGATTGAGGAGACGCCGGTGGTTTTTGACCACTCAATTTACTTCTCGTCTCTACTGCGGCACCTTAACTATTATGCACTATTGTGACCGCCAAAAAAAAATATTATATGTAGGGGTATCTTTCATCTTTTATATGCAGTGCTTTTCAAAAACAATCCCAACTCTAAAAAAGTTTTTGAAAAACAGTTACAGTGATTTTTGAAAGATAGATATAGTAGTTTTTCACGTTCCAAATGCTACCGTAGTGGTTTTTGAAAAGACAGATATAGTAGTTTTTCAGGTTCCAAATGCTACCATGTTGTTTTTGAAAAACAACCCCAAAAACAACTAATTCAAACGACCCATTATTATTATGCTTGATTGTAGTATTAGAATAAAAAGAAACACTCCAGATAATAATCTCCAAAATAAAATATCAACAACTTAGATAACTTACCATTTGACCTCAATGCAGTGGTTGGAGAACGAAAAGACATGAAATTTATGACAAGAAAGTACTAATAGAATCAGAAAGCGACATTTTATTGGCTTATTTTGAAGTTTTGCATTTCACAAAAGTTGCACATTCTCGGTTGCAAACCATAAAGGCATAAACATGAAACAAGTTGATAGACGTAGCAGCAATTCATCAACAACTGAACCAAGAAGCACCATCAGCAGATACCACATTCACCTCATAAACTCCACTGTATTGGTCATTTATAAATTTTGACATCTTTACCCGTTATTCTTGCAAAGTCTCTGCATAAAGACTAGCTGGTTTACGCTTTACCCTGTGCGAAAACTAGTAGCTGAAGATGCACACAGCTTTAAACTTTATCCTCTGTACGATGTTCGTGGAGCCACCAAGATCGATTATTGCGATTTGCCAGGATATTTTTCGAACAGAAAATGCAGTTTAGCTTGTCATTTTTTGTAATTAGTGCTTGAGCAACAGTCACAAACCAAAACACACCAGGATATTTTTCGAGCAAATAAATTAAAACAAGCAATTCTAGGGCCGCTACGGTTTGCCAGTGAAATGCCAGAATGAAAAAATTCAATAATTGGCACCGACAACCTGATGAAAGCCAGCCATGATCAAATGCTAGTATCTTACAAGCAGCAGGTATTCCAGGTTTAGAAGGTAGAAATCATTGGTTCCATCCTGATCATGCCTAAACTGAATGTGGCTTTTGATCCGATAAGAAAGAGGAAGTCCAGTTTACTGCAAATTTAGAAATTAGAATCATGAACCTCAATATTCTTCACTGGCTACAACACTATTCAGCTATGGAACTGGTAACTACACTACCATCCACAGCCTTCCTTTGCTACAAGACTAACACTAATATCCTTCAATGGCACCGAGAGTAATCATTAATAGACAGACAGATTCATCATACATGACCTCAGCTGGAGGAATGGGCAAGAATACAAAGAATGACGAGGCTATAAATAGCACAACAAATGGCAGGGGAGGAGGACAAATAAAGCAACCATTCATAACCCAGCTGAAACCAATCCGTGCAGGGTGACAATCCCGATCAAGACATTATCATGATTAACTACAGGCAAGAATTGTACTGGAGATGGTGGAGATTCCATCTTCTTCATCGCTTCAACTGCCATTGCATCAGGACCAATTGTTCTTGGATGCCTGAAATGTGACAAGGGTAAAACTGAACTAAGAACCTAAACATCCTCCCAAACCACTGCTTCCCTTCCCTTAATACAGGCAACACCTTAAAAAAACAGGTGGATGATTCAAGTAACAGGGATCTAGCACATTCCAATTTCATATCTATCCATGCACACAAAAGCTATAAAACTACCTGTTACACATTTCTCCCACAGTGAGCTTAAAGATTCCTTCGCCACTAGCTTTCAATGTGCGCCGCAGATCACCATCAGTAAAAGTACCTAACAAATGGTAATCATTATCAACAACGAGGAGGCATCCACATCCTTTACTGGTTAGCTCTACTAGTTGATCCATGATCAAGTCCTTCTCCCTGCAAACTGGAAGTTCTTCCTTTTTCTTCATGAGATCCTTTACCTGCAAAAAATAAATAAATAAAATCATTCCATTCAAATAAAGCCATCTAGTTGAGAGGTAAGTCAAAGGCAATCCTTCAATGCCAACAAAAGCTCCTTCCCTGAATCCCCTATGCTGGAGCAAAAAAGCTAAAGCTCTACGCTCATCAGCTGTTTAGCATATTTTGGCAGTAGACTGTTGATATATGTTCTACTCAAACCCACTCTCGAAGTTCAAGTATAGAATATAGTATTACCAGTGAAACAAGAAATTCACCATTTCACAATTTCAAACTGACAAGTATGTATTCACAACAATATCCCTTCAGTGAAACCAATGCAACCTTCAATACCTCGTATCTGAACATAATGCACTATATAGTCGCCACAGGAGGGGGGAAAAAAAAGTCTAGACATTTGCAAAATCCAATATACTAAATTAAGAAGATTCACAAAATCCAACTGCAGAGCACAAAAAGTAAAGTTGCTTCACACTTCCCCACCTACACTAACTGTCTTTTATCTTTAACGAACAAAAATTACTCACCAAAATAACTACATTCTCATAATCTTGTCGAGAAGAAGCACAAAACTGGGAAATTCCCCATCAAAACGTTCTTCTATCTATCCTATAACTTCGACAGATAATTTCCAACCTAGACAACATTGCAATATATATAGAATATCAAGAAAAGAATAATAACATTTTATACCTTAAAGATCAAGCTTTTCCCAATTCTCCCAGCTGGATGATTGGCAGCATACATTTCTTTGTTAAAATTCCTGGCACCCATCAGAGCAATAGCCACCGTGTCCCCAAAAACCATCTGAATCGCGGTCGACGTCACAGGGGCCAAATCAAACGGGCACAATTCTCTCTCAAGCGGCAAATTCACATTCATATCGCACAAACCCATCAAGGCATTGGGCTCCACAGACGTAATCGAGATCAAGTACGCTCCCTTAGCCTTGGCGCAAGGCGCCAGCCTGACCAACTCCTCCGTATTCCCACTCTTGCTAAACATAACCAGAATATCCGCCTTAGACAAAATGCCGATGTCCCCATGAAGCGCATCCAGAGGGGATAAGAACCCGGACCTGATCCCGAGCGAAACGAGGGTCTGCGAGATCTTCTGAGCGACGAATCCGGACTTGCCGACGCCGGTGAAGAAAATGGTGCCGGTGGAATTAAGGAGAGTTTGAGCGAACAAAAGCGTCTGAGAAAGATCGAGGTTTTGGAAGAAATGGTTGAGGTATTTTTGCTGGGTTTTGAAGAGATTGATCAAGTTTTCAGGGTTTATCGATTCTTGTTGATGATCTTTGCAATTGGGATCGGGATTCGGGACGAACTGGAGGGGTGAGAGAGATCCCATATTGGTTTTCCTTCTCTCTTTCGTTCTTTCTTTCTTTCTTTCTTTCTTTCTTGTTATCTGGGTGTGTGATTTTGAGTGTCGACTGGTGTCGGTGCATATATACGCGTTTCTTTTTCTCCCAGTTTGGGAGGGAGAGGGAGAAAATTGGAGGGAGAGGAATGAGGAATGGTCGATTGACAGTTGGTTTATCCTCTGTGCAAGAATTATGATTGGGACAGCTGATGGTGATGGGGCCGCCTATATACATTAATGGATTTTTTTTTTCTTTTTTGGTTCTTTTCTATAGAGAGACTCTAAAAGTCTAAACCTTAAGCTAAATTTGGTTCCTTTCCTCCTCAATTAAACTTTCTAATTCATTCAAGTAATAGGAAAGAGATGTCTTGGTCCTCAATGTATAATTCCTGTGCAGTTTTAACTTTCAAAGTTTTGATAAATATAAATCTGATCCTTAATATTTAGCACATGTGCAATGTTAGTCCTTTAAATTTTTGATAAGAGCAAATCTGTCCCAACATATTCGATTAAAGCAGATTCAGACCATTTGAATAGTTTTTTTTCCAATTATTGATAGAATTTATTCATATCTAGAAGCAAAATGACATTTAACTTTAGACAAGAAAATTAAGAATTGATAACTCACCCGTTAACTAATTAACCAGTAAAAAGAAGAAACTTTTTTAGCTAAAAAATATTAAAATTAATGGAGAACCAGCTCATTAGTTCATAATTTATTTTCAGTCCCCATTCCCACTGGCCCCAAGCAAAAATTTGTAGTATTTAATTTTTTGGTATAGATTAACAAGTTTCCCTTCCGTTTTTTTTTCTTTTTGGTACTTCTTGGTTAATTAGCTATTAACATGTTACCACATGAATTACATGAATTATTCTTATTGTTCAAGATTACTTGTATGTTGTTTCTTTTTAAAAAAGTTTAATTCAACAAATATGTTACTCCCATTTAATTGATCTTGTCAATATTTAAGAAAATCGGTCAAGCATTCCAAATTTGCTTCAAATTCATAATATTGGGCACCGGATCTGTTTTTATTCGCCAAAATCTCTTAGGGTGAAATGGTAATATATTCCAAGACATTTCTTTGCAAGTTCTGCTCAAATCCTTATCGAGTCTAGTTTGGCAGTCTTTTGAATCGAATACACTATAATACTTCTTAATTCCAGCTCAAAAGGTGAGTCATTTAAAGCTAACCTCTAAGTCATTTAAAGCTAACCTTTCGAGCAACAAATGCTACCACATTGCTCATTCACATGGACTATCTCTTCTTCAATTTGGACAGCTAAAAATAGTGCTTTCTTCTGTGGAGTTGCTGAACTCAAATACATCACATCAAAAAAGTGTTATAATATTTTTTTTACAAAATTATCCCAAATAATCTACTATCCAAACACACTCATGGTTTTAGATAAGTCAAGCAGACTTTTTTTCACACCTGATCTTGGAACTATGGAAGTCAAATCATACAGGTGTTGTTCCAAAAAATCGAATAGATTTGTTTAATGAATGCCCATTGAGTACTTATTAAGACGTACTTCAGATGTGAAATTTTTACAATGGTAAAGTTAATTAAGAAAAATATATACATGTAAAGAAGGATACGTGTTGTTAGTGTGTGCATATATATGGCGGGTCCGATTGAAGTGGACACCTGTAAAAAAAAAATCCAAACTAAATAAAGCAAAAAATAAAAATAAAAATAAAAAAAGGATGGTGTCCTCTTGAACTTCCCAATTAATGTCTTGCTCGCTGCCATATATCTGTATCTTTTCTTTCTACTGGATTTAGAGATTAATATGACAAAAGACCATGCATACCTTGTCATATTTTTGGTACCTTTTACTCTGCAACATTTACGAAATAGTACAGCAAAATCTCAGTACTTCCAACTTCATGTTCTCTAAAACTGATCTGATTAAACTATCAAAATAATTTTCCAGCATCTTTGCATTCCAAGATATTTATTTCTTTTAATGTTTTAAATCTTTTTGGTCCAATATTTTTATTCTCCCGAGAGTCCAATAGTCTAGAGTCCAGAGGATTTGCTTGCGAGTTGTCTTAAATGCAAGAAGGAGAGCAGAGCTTATCAGGGTGCATCAATCAGAACAGGTTAAGCCCATTCCATACGTGGCCATCAGGCCCAACAACTACGAGTCAAGATCGTTGTCGCCTCATGAACTTCACAAAAGAAACAGGGTACTTGGGTGGAGATTCAGATTTTGTACTCATGGCCGTTGGGACACACTTGTTAGGCTGTTCTCCATTTCACCCTTCTCTCTCTTTTTTTTTTTTTTGGGGTGGGGGTGGGGTGGTTTCTCAATTTCACTTGTAGCAATGCAATTTTTTAATATGAATTTCTTTTTTAATGGACAAACTTGATTACGTGGAATTAAAAACATAAAAATATTGGCCTGTTTGGCACTATGAGTTTTTTGTGAGTTTGTCTAATACTAGTTTTTTTCCTACTTTAACTACAGAAATCTCAAAAAACTTCATTCATTTTTTAACATACATCCCAAAAAAACTACACAAAAAAACTCTTTCATTCCTTTAAAAATACATACCAAAACATCTCCTTTTTCTTTTTTCTTTCTTTCTTTCTTCCCGGTGATGACTTCTTCTTCTTTTTTTTTTTTTTGGTTCCTTCCTCCCTCTCCTCTCTCCCCCTCAGGTTCTTTGGTCATCTTCTTCTAGTCCTCATCCTCCTAAGGGATGGGAAGAGGGAGGAGGGAGAGAGAGAGGAACAAAAAAAAGAAGGGGGAGAGGAGAGAGAGAGGAACAAAAAAAAAAAAGAAAAGAAGAAGAAGTCAGAAAGAGGAGAAAAAAGAAAGAAAGAAAGAAAAGGAAAAGAAAAAAGAAAAGGAAAAGAAAAGAAAAGAAAGAAAAGGAAAAGAAAAGAAAAAATAATTTATCAAAAGTTTTATATCCAACAAATTTTCTACTATTTCAAGAGAGTTTATACTCCCAAAAAACTCACCCACCAAACAGCTCGAGTTTTGGGGTTTGTATAAACTCTATTGTAATTTAGAAGTTAAAACAAAATTTTAAAGTGAAGTTTTTTATATGTTTTGGAGGTGTTATATTAAAAACTTTGGGAGTTTTTTGAGGATTCTTGCAGATAATGTAGGAAACAAACAAGTTTTATACAAACTTGCTAAAAATAGGCATTAAAACTTTGAAAGTTTTTTAAGGTTCTGTAGCAAGTAGGTAAAAAACTAACAGCATACAAACCTGACAAAAAATTCAACTGCCAAACAAGATTCGTGAAGGTTCTTAATCATTTTATCGAGGTGGGCCTTTTTATTTTGCATGAGAATCAGTTAATCACCGAAAATAAAAGGTTGAATTTCAAGAAAAAGGGAACCTTCTAATTCTGAAATTTGTTACTCCCTCTATTCTAATTTGATAGTCTTATTTTCGATTTTCACCGGTTTCAAATTATAGTTTACTTTCTAATTGAAAAATATAGTTAACATTTAAATTCTCTAAAATATCTTTATTTAATTTACTCTGTTATCCGTGAGTATAATCTATCTTACAAATAACAACTTTGATTCATCTTTTAAATGGCTTCCCATCACTATTGCTCTTGTAATTATTATAAGGTATAATGATTAGTCATACTCTTAGGGTTCATTTGGTTTACATGATTGGATGACTTATCCTGCCTCAGTTTGGTTGCAATTTATAATTGAATTAGATATCTATATTAACTAAATTAATCCTCTCTAGAGGGGATAAAGTCATCCCGTGGGGGTCTTGGTATTATTTATCCAGAGATAGTTGTGAGAGGGGATAATGACTTATTAGATTCTTTTATCCTTATTAAGAAAGACAAAATCTACAACTATATTAATAAATCAAACGCTGGATAATAAGGATGAATAATCAGGATTATTTATCCAAGGATGAGTCATCACATCTCATCTAATCAGTGAATCAAACGAACCCTTAATATTAACATAATGGTATTTTAGGAAAACAATAAGTTGGATTTACTTTTTCAACAAAGTTAACCTTATATACACTAATGGTGTATACACTATCATAGTTAGATATCGTGACACATAAGCAAAATTTAAATTTTGAAATTCAAATTTTGCACATGTTTCACATATCAAATGACTAATGGTGCACAGTGTAGATAAGGTCAACTCTTTTCTTAAACCTGTGTGAAAAAAATTAAAGTTATCAAAGTGAGACGGTTGGAGTTTTTTTCCCTCTCCTCAAACGAGACTTTGTTAGAAGTTTTGAAAACCATATTCAATTTCAAAGGTAGGTCAAGATCAATAGATAAGGAACATCAAGATCAAGAGGTGATCAGGGGAATTTCAATCTTCACCAGTTTTGACGGATTTTAGAATCTAAACCAAATCCTTTTCCTTTTTTGTGCTTTTTGGAGGTAATCTAAAAACGATTATAGAAATTTCGACTCCAAACACCACTTTGAATATAATAGAAATCTTTAGATAAGAAAAATGATGCATGGGCTTGACAGGCATATCCAGTGGACCAAATTGCCAAAAGTGACCAAAACAATAATGAAAACTGAAAGAGGAAGGAACGTTTCAGCAGTCACGGACTCATGGGGAGGTCGATGGGCACCAACTGTCCGGCCACGTGTCAGTATGTGGCCACCCCCGGTCCCGTTCTCAATTTCCCACGCTATAGCCTTAGGGCCTGTTTGGCATGATAATAATGGGATTCTGAAAGCAGCTCTGCTGTATAGTCATAAATCCTGAATGACAAAATTTTCAGGAGCCAAAAATGTTCACACAAAAATAGCTTTTTTTTCATTTTGTGCCTTAGAGATACAACATGAACACGCAAGATAAAGGGGAATGAGCCTACCATTAAATTAAAACATTAATATTGTTCTCATTCACTTCTACAATGTGCGCATAAAATTTAAACTTTTATAAATCACTAAATACCCAACGAATCTGTTCTAAAGAACTCTACAGAAATATTGGAAGTGAAACTGTTTTTCCAAACAAGACTTCTAATTGCCAATCACGGCTTCAAGAGATTTTTCAATATTTAATAGATTAATATTGAAATAATCTCTCAATATTTAAGAGATTATTTTATAAAATGAAAAGGCTATAGGCACCGGTTAAGACATTTAAAATTAACGTAACCTATTATGTATATATACATATTAACAATTATTATTTTCTCTTGCATTTATATACTTTTCCTATTTAATTTTATTTACCTCTCTAATATTTATTTACTTTTCCTAATTAATCGTATATTTTTAAAAATATAATACCGAAATATATCTTAACAAGTGCTTGTAGAGTTCTCGTAAACAGACTCATATAAAAATAATAAAATACTATTCCTATATTAATTGCTAGATAAAGTGCTAAATTATCCCAAATATATTTCACTTGTAACATAAATACATTTTCCAACTCACTTTTTTATATTTTTAATTATATTTTTATTTTACACATATTACATCATTACAATAATTCTTTCAAATAATATCTCAAATAATTCTAAACACACACCGCATAAAACAGGATGATGGTTTGGACATGATTGACATTATTGGCAAAGTGCAGGAATAATTTATCATTGGAATGTACTGTTGAAACAGTACTTCATTATTATTTTCGTGTCAAATCAAATATCATGCCTCGAGAAGATTAATCTTATCATGTTTGATCTGGCATAGAAATTTTGACGGTGGTATTTGGCTTTGGGGACTTATCATAGGGAGAAACTGCCGATGACGCATAATATCCGGACAGCAAACGCTCAGCCAAACGTGGTGCAGCTCTAGTTGCATTGCGATATAATTTCATTCTCCAACTCCGTCTTCTGTCCATACCCGTATCAGAGCCACAATCATGCAGTAGATGTAATCACCTCTAACCAATCACTACCACTGTTCTCTTCACTTCCCCAATAACTATATTTAAATATTTATGCACCCTCGTCTTCCTCAACGGATTTCCTCTTGATTCTGAATTACTAGCAGAAAGATTTCAAAAAACCAAGGATATATAAAGAGAGGAAGAGAAAAGGATCAGAAGCAGCAGGAAAAGGCAAAAATGGTGATCACAACAACCATAGTGGACTCCCAAGAGTACTTGCACTCTACCTTTGCCTCCAGATATGTGCGTGCACCCCTGCCCAGGTGCCCTTATCGTCTCCCTTTCGTTTGTTACATCAATTTTCTTTTGGGGGCTCATCACTGATTCACTCAAATATTTGCTCAGTGAAGATTGCGTCTGATCTTACAATCATTTTATCATTTTTTTTGTTAAATTTTGGTTATGGCTATAGGTTCAAGATGCCAGAGAATTCGATGCCAAAGGATGCAGCATATCAGATAGTGAATGATGAGTTGATGCTGGATGGTAATCCGAGATTGAATCTCGCATCATTTGTGACCACTTGGATGGAGCCAGAGTGTGATAAACTCATGATGGCATCCATCAACAAGAATTATGTTGACATGGATGATTACCCTGTCACCACTGAACTCCAGGTTCATCTTCATCAATCTTTCTCCGTAGTTTGATTTGTATTGATCAATCGACAATGGTTTTGATGCTCTCAGCTTGTCTGAGATTCAATATACTGATATTTATGCAGGGTTTTATTATTATTATTATTATTATTATTATTATTATTATTACAATAGCTATCTGTATTTTATCTTTTTCGTCCAAGTACTGTTTTGGTTTTCCCTATTTGTGAAACTTTCAGGGACAACTTGAGTTTATAGATGAACAACAGCAGATTGCTCAATGGAATTTCTGTTTCTTTTCATGTGAATTGCAACGTGCCTTTGTGACTGTCCCGAATTGAATGTCCCCTTCACCCTAAGGTGTTCAAGAGTGTTCAATAAGTACAAATTGTGGGTGTACCTCTTTGGACTGGGGGTACAGGTGATATTCTATAGCTTCCTTTGGTAAAAACAGGACTCGTGTTTTCCAATCCCTATCACATCCATGTTCCTTTCATCTGTTGTCAAAAAATCATGTTGTCTTTGGCTTCAGTCAAGAATTATTTCACCATTGCTTAAGAAAAACTGAAGCGAATTAGACTCTAGTCTCTTTTTCTGGAATTCTAGCCCAGGGAATCATGAGCAGTCTCCCTTGGATTGGTGATGCAAACACCAGAATATATGCATGGGCTCCCTTCATGTTAATGTCACACCAATCTAAGGGGACTCCGGATGAGGACACTCCAGGTCCCTCATTTTCCACACTTTCTGGATTTGGACATTCAACAATTAGCTTGTGCTTCCATTTTTTTCTACTATTTAGCTGCAATTGTTCTTAAAATATCTCTATATTCTTATAGGTTTTCAGCATAAGACCTCTAGGATTATTCTACATTTATGTGATACTTGTTTTATGAAAGAGAGCATAATAGGAGTAATTAGAGGAAGAGAATGCAGCAGTGCAAAGTGGCATGGTCATTGTTCTTATCCTTTACCAAACTGGGAATGATGAACAGGAAGAATGTTAGTTGTTCTTTTACCTTATTTCAACATTTGTTTTAACTCATGAAATGGATAACTTGAAGTATTAGTTGAAGGTGCTCTTGTTGCTCTGCTCATTTAGAAGTCTCGACAAAGTATATGTCTTTAATTTGGAAACTGTTCCTCATGGCTAAGACTATCCCAGTGGAGAAGATTTAGGATACTTATGAAGACCTCAACATTATATCCACTTGGTGGCTGGTGCCTAATTTGTTTCCTTATTTGCTGATTTTTGAGTTACTCGTCCACTCATAAGATTTTTATGCTTCTTTCACTTTCCAAGGATTAAACGATTGCTGATCTTGCAGAATCGGTGTGTCAATATGATAGCCCATCTTTTTCATGCCCCTGTTGGAGATGATGAAACAGCAATTGGTGTGGGCACAGTTGGATCATCGGAGGCAATAATGCTTGCAGGTCTTGCTTTTAAAAGAAAGTGGCAGGCCAAGAGAAAGGCTGAAGGCAAACCCTATGACAAGCCTAACATTGTCACTGGGGCTAATGTGCAGGTAATCTAATTAACTTGCTTATAAAATTGCTCCTATTGACACAATTAATTTGCTCATTTGTGGAAGTACAACTGTTTTCTTGGCTATGTGATGATACCATCGTTTTAATGTGAGATGGAGTGAGTCTGCAATTCTCTAATCCTGAGCAAGCTCACATTGAAAAGTTAAATTAATTTCATGGCTCACATTTCCACTTGTATCTCTTCATTTTGTCCTGCATAGAGTCATAGAGTCGCAAATCATGGATCTATTATGACCATAACCACTGAAGCAAGCGATAAGCTTGGAATTAAGAAACTAAATAAATGAGAATAATAATTGTTGTTTATACATTTCTTTATACCTGTGCAACAATTAGAATCTTTATTCAAAACCAAAAAATAAAAAAAAAAGAAAAGAAAACTGTATTGCTATTATTTCCTCAATTAAAAGAAACAGCTAATGATGCAGGCAAATGATTTTATCTTCCTGATGTTGGATATTTGGCATTACATGCAAAATATATGATGCTTGATCTGCTCCACTAGAAGAAGATGAAAAAATAAATAACAATATATCAAAGTACAGCATATAAGAAAAAACAAAAGAAACACAGCATATGTATTAAGAACCAGTACCTGGTAGCTACCTTCATTTTCTAAAAATATATATGCTTCATAGGTTTGCTGGGAGAAATTTGCAAGGTACTTTGAAGTCGAATTGAAGGAGGTGAAATTGAAGGAAGGATACTATGTGATGAATCCTAAAGAAGCAGTGGAGATGGTGGATGAGAACACTATATGCGTTGCAGCTATTTTGGGATCTACACTTACTGGTGAATTTGAGGATGTTAAGCTTCTTAATGAGCTCCTAACCGAAAAAAACAAGGAAACTGGGTGGGACACACCAATCCATGTAGATGCTGCCAGTGGAGGGTTTATTGCTCCATTCCTTTGCCCTGACCTTGAGTGGGATTTCCGTTTACCGCTGGTGAAAAGCATCAATGTCAGTGGCCACAAGTATGGCCTTGTATATGCAGGTGTCGGGTGGGTAGTGTGGCGAAGCAAGGAGGATTTGCCAGAAGAGCTCGTGTTTCATATCAACTACCTTGGATCTGATCAACCTACATTTACTCTCAATTTCTCTAAAGGTAACATCTATCTGTCACATGTTCAATCAGGAGAGAACTAGGTCTTTTCTTCTCTCAAAATGCATTGAGTATTTATGCTGTTATACTTGGGACTTATTTATGATGCATGCATTGGTTTTCTATTAATCAACATAGGGGCATATCAATCCTTTAAATGATAGGTTGTGTATTGCCTATTCTCTTTCCATGTAGAATTTGTGTAATTCATTTTTCTTTCATTCTGGCAGGATCCAGTCAAATAATTGCCCAGTACTATCAGTTCATAAGACTTGGCTATGAGGTAACTTTAGTAATGATATGACTTGTTTTGAGACATAGAAGATTGTCATGGGGTGCCTATAAAGCAAAATCAATGTACATTATCTCTGTCACATAATTGCATTGTTTTTCATTCAGAGATTTACTTTAACTTTTACAAGTTTATCACAAGTTTGTGCTTGAGTATCTTTTGGTGGTTCGCATCCTATTTCCTACGAATTGAGTGTGTGTGTCTGTCTTTGGAGGGATACCTTTAGTTTCTGTGTATATTCAGCTGATGAGGCAGCACATGTAATCTGCCTTCCACGTTGATCCACCTTACGGTAGAAAAACTTTCATTTCAGTTCTCTTTTTATTTTGCTGTTTCCTGATACTTCTTTCAGGGCTACAAAAACATAATGGAAAACTGCATGGAGAATGCAAAGGTACTCAAAGAAGGAATGCAAAAGACAGGTCGGTTTGACATTCTTTCAAAAGATGTTGGTGTTCCATTAGTGGCCTTCTCCCTGAAAGACAGCAGCAGATACACAGTTTTCCAAATAGCAGAATCTTTGAGAAGGTTTGGATGGATCGTCCCAGCATACACAATGCCAGAAAATGCAGAACACATTGCTGTGCTTCGAGTTGTAATTCGCGAAGACTTCAATTTCAGCTTTGCAGAGAGACTTGTCTCTGATATTGAGAAGGTTCTCAAGGAGTTGGATGCTCTACCACCTAGAGTATCAACTAAAACTGCTCATGTAACCGCTGTTGCAAATGAAAATGAAGGAACTAAGGCTGATAATAAGCACTTGAAGAAGGACATAGTTGAGATACAAAGAGACATAGCCAGCCACTGGAGAAGGATAACAAACAAGAAAACTAGTGGAGTCTGCTAGTGCACTCCGACGATCTTCCTGTGCCAAACTTTTCGTCTTTTGTGTGTGGTTTTTGCTGCTTATGCCTTGTATCTGATTGATTATGCGGCCTTCTGTTTTTTGAGTACGAACGCTTTTTCTTTGGACATGAGAAGAATTGCTATGTATAATCCTCTTTACTTTATGCATCCGTTTCTGCCTAATTTTTGACTTGCCCATGTGCTTATAGGCTTGAAGCTTCAACTTTAGCCCTAGCCATCAATTTTTCACACACACACACACACACACACACACACACACACATTACTTTGTTATTTTGTGTTTTATTGACATAGTAAAAACAAAATTGTTTTCTGCCTTTTGTGATGTCAATAAAATTCTAATGCATAATTCAAAATTTAAATGCAAATTCTTGTTTAATTGCATTATTCACACCAAGGAAAAGCAAATATGATGCCTGATTTTTACCCTTTGTGGACTTTGAAGGTGACGACTATTTAGTTGCTACTCTCCGTATCTTTCCAATTATTTTACACACACACTTAAAAGAAGGATGCCATTATAATCATGAAACTTGGATAAGTAAGAATACAATCTTCCACTTTAGCTATTTTGATAATTGTAGTATTTGTTAAGCTGAGACTTGCAATCGAACTTGCAGCACCAATAATTTTCTCATAGTTATATAGTACTACCAAAACTAGGGTAAATTATCTTAAGAGTCCATGAATTTTTACAAAAGGTTTTATTTGATTCTTAAACTATCAAAACTCCCTACAAGACACTTAGATCATATTCAACCAATCAACTTGTCCCTTTGGTGTAAATTAAAAAGGAAAAAAAAGAACATCTCCGGGCTTATTTGATTGATTTAACAAAATTCAAAAATTTGATAAGACATTCATATTCTCTAAGGATCAAATAAAGTTATCCATTACATAGATTTTCTAATACAAATGGAGTAGAAATTATTTCCCGATGAGATTCAAATTGGATTTTAACTTGAATATATATTTGTTAAAACAATTCAAGTTGTTAGTTGCTCTCGTATAAATGGTTTGCATAGTATTAAGTGGTCTAAACTCTCTACGAAACCTTCGATTTCACCGTCGAAATCTACGCTATGAATTACATCATAGATTATCTCATCAGCACCGTACGATTTTGCTGAGTAGTTGCCTCGGGAAATTCCCCTCTTCGGCTAACGAGCCAAAAATAGATTATATAAATGAGTTGAAAAAAAAAAGAATCCCTTTTTTTTTTTTAAGTATGACCTGATCCCAAGATGTATAAAGGAACGAAAAGGATTCCTATAAAGTGTAAACTGTAAAGTAAAGGGACACATTGACGATGAGACAGAAACTATAGGGGCTAATGTGCAAATGAGGCATAGTTAAAGGAGCCCTGTAGTTTCCCGCCATTTCCCTTCCCCGGCGGTAACCAGGATCTAAATCCAGGGCACCATCTCTCCCTCCCTCATTCACACACAGTCACACACTGATGATACAGTGATACTCCTCCATTTCCATTTCAGAACAAATCCAGAAACATTTCACCACAAATCGGGAAGGGAATTGCAAAAGAGACAAAATAATGAGCACCGTATTGAGAAGCAAAGTGCAGAGAAAATTTAAGATGAGAGGCTACACAATAAAATTAGAAGCCCTAGCTGAAATCCTCTCCTTTGTCAACCGCTTTCCCGACGCCCAAGATGACGCCATTGACCTCCTCCTCGATGAGCTCCACCACCTCTCTCGTAAGTCGCAGGCAGAAAGAAAGAAAATAAATTCTGAATTTGTTGAAGTAATTAATTCAATGTTGGTTTGATGGATTTGGCAGTGAAATCGTCGATTCTGGATAAAGAGGCGGTGAATAAAGTGGTGACCCTTTTACTTGAAGCTGAAGCCGCTGTTGAGGAAAACCCTAATAGTGCTACTCTTGGCGTTGGAGGCTCTGCTCTTCGAGTTATTAATGCTTTCGATATTCCGAAATTTCGTTATGATCTTGTTAAGAAGATTTTCTACGAGTAAGAAAAGTAGATCTCTTTTTGTCTGTGAAAATTTTAATTTTTGGTTATCTTTCTTTGGGTCAAAATGATTTTTTTTTTTTGGCTTCATAGAATATTTAAGATAATTTGAAGGCGGCAGAGGACAAATTGGATGAAATAACGGAAAAAATGCTAATTTCTGCTTTTATTATGTTTATGTTTGATGATTTCATGTTGAGTTATTGATCATATATAAAGAAACGATGAGAATTTGATGCAAAATAGACTGTTTAGCTCTTCAAGGGGTGAGGTGATCGAAAAAGTTACGGACTGTTCGGCTTAAATGTTTTAGAAAACTAAAAATGTGGATTTTATGCAGTTGTCATGAAGTAAGGAAAGAGACGTGTCAAAGAAACGCATTTTTATGGTTTAGTTAACATGAATGCAAGAGGAAAGGTACTGATGGAAAAACTGACGACTGATCATTAAGATTTAGTAGATCACCTTTCTTTATATGGGCTTCACTAGGACATGAAGAAGTGTGAGGGAATTAATTAATTGTCATTTAATTTTGTTCACTAAATTGATGAGCCTAATATGCTACTGCTGGTAATAATCTCTCTCTGTATTTTTTTTCTTTTTTTGGGGGTTGTAGACATACAGGCCGAAATCCAATTCATGGCGATGCTTCAACTAAAGCGGCTCTCTATAGGGATAGGTTTCTCTTGTTATTCCAGAGACTTTCTCGTGATCCCCATTTTTCTAGGCCCACCTTTGGTTCTGACTTCTCTGAATATGGGAGCTGTGAGGTAGATCATCCTAAATTCTCTTGCATACTGATGAGAATATATGTAAATAGTATGCCTATTTCTTTCAAATTGAATACTCGAATGCTAAGTTCTAATCTTATAAAATGGTGGTAGATATCTCCAATTCAATCTTTGGTTGGGCAAACAGGGAGAAGGTGGATCATGGGTTTAATATCTCAGCTAGAAGATGGGCATTTCTACCTGGAAGATCTAAATGCTGCTGTTGAAGTTGACTTATCTAATGCAATATCCTTTATTAGTTAAAACAACATTAGTTGCTTGGATACAAGGGCTGTTACATGGTTGAAAATGGTTTTCTCTTCTGATATATGCAAATCTTGTACACTTTTGGTCTTCTGCCAGAGACAAATCCTTTTTTCCCCCACAAAATCACGCACCTGTTTATGTTGGCATGTGCCTTTTTATTGCCAGACTTCAATTATTGTGGCTTTCTAATACTTTTTTTTGGGTAAACTTCTTGTTGAGTGTTTTTGTTGAATCATGTGATGTGGTGCCATCATTCTGCCTGAACAAGTAATGTTCTTTGAGTTCTTATCCATCTTTTCACGTTCAGGACTCGTTAAACATACAGCAACAGATAAATAGTCGGCTTTTAGTTTGCTTGTTGCTCGCTGAAACCTTATGATCCTTTCTTCTGTGCATAAAGACACAAAAGATTTCCCAGGATGCTAGTTTTCTTTGACAAACAGTACAAAATAACTACAGGGTTCTTTTCAGAAAACACTATTGTTTTAGCAGAAGGCGAGATGCTTTTGGATGGTGTTTTTCAGGTTTGCATTTGCTTTGTTTCTTGTTTAAGGACTAAAACTCTTCTGAATTTTGCTTTCCTGGACACCTTTCCAATCTCATTAAACTTGGGATCTTGCACACATTGTTGATGTTCAATTCAGCATGTACTTGTACCACTGGTCACCATTCTTTTCTCTTTTAAGTTCTTGATTAAGACTTTTGGACTTAGGAATATGTTTCCTTCAATTATTCAGTTCTATTGGCTTCCACCAACTAAAAGACAAATGAATGAGGAATGCATGTCCTTTCTCTGTTCTTTTCTTTCTTTTTATGTCTTCCTCAAAAGTAGAGAAGGGAAATGTATTTGTAGATTTTTTCTTTTAATAATTAGGGTGAGGCATTAGCATACTTGATTTTAATTTTTACCTTATAAAAAGTAAAGTATTACCTAATAACACAGGATTTTATTAAAAAACAAAAATATACAAGGTTACGAATGAGCTTGAGAACGAAGCTATTTTAGCCTTGAGGTCAGATTTGTTACAACTGCATATGGTGACTGGATTATGTGTGCTAATAATAAAGGTAGTGGGATTGGGCTCCTGCCAGTTGGAATCCTTGATTAAAGCCCAAAGAAGGTCAACAAGCTTTAGATTTTGAGCTTTTGAAGCCTTGCCTTAGAACAGTGACAACTACTTCAGACTTTAACTGCCTAGAAAATTTCATGAATTGTCTGCAGTTCACTAACTGGCCAATTTCACTTTCCATACTTGTTCATCATTTGTGTTTAAGGACTAGTTTAGCTGTGGTGTTGGTTGTACTCCTGATTAGTAACCTGATTTTCAAGTATGTTTTGCAGGTTAAAACATGTGGATTTCCTCCACTAGAGGATAGAGAAAAGTCGTTCAGCTATTTTACTGGTGTGGACTTCTTTGGTGGTGGTATACTTACCAAAGAGGAAACAGTATCCTTTGTATTTGATAAGACTTGATAAATAACTGATCATGATTGTTAGATATTTGTATTTCCCTGACTATGGAAATAGCTGAGACTTGCAGAGTTGGAGAGTAGGGCAGTGAATGACATGTTTGTTATACTTTCTGACACTTGGCTGGACAATGAGGAGGTACACATGCCTTAACTCTTGTTAATTTCTGGTCTTGAAAATATGACTGCTGCGCATCCCAAAAAGGGGAAAAAAAGAAAAAACACTGCTTAACCTGGCTATTCTCTTATCTTAGAGAAGACCATGGCAAATTTGGAGACAGTCCTCGATGGATACGAGAATGTGGATGTGGTTCCTTCTCTTTTTGTTTTCATGGGAAATTTCTGCTCTCGTCCTTGTAATCTTGCTTTCAATTCTTTCTCAAGTCTCAGGTGAGGGACCAGCTATGGTTTTCTCTAGTTATAGTGTTTTAGCTGTTATGAGTACCGGAATGAACCTGAGGATCGAAATACAACCATACTTTCAGGTTGCAGTTTGGAAAGTTAGGGCAAACAATTGCTGCTCGCCAAAGGCTAATGGAACAAAGTAGATTTCTTTTTATTCCTGGTCCAGATGATGTCGGTCAGTTGAGTAGATTGTCAAAGTATCTCCATTGTTCATATGTATAAATTCTGCAAAATGAGGCATTGTTTTTGTTTTTCCAGGTCCCTCAACTGTTTTACCTAGATGTCCTTTGCCAAAGTACATAACCGAAGAACTACGAAAGCACATTCCAAATGCAATTTTTTCTACTAATCCTTGCAGGTAAGTTTGGAGGATAGGTGCATTTGACAGCTTTCTTGTCTGCGTTGATGGCCCCTACTCTGTATTCCTTAAGATTTGGTTTTAAACTCTGGAATCAACCGGTTACACTGACACATTTCTTTTGTCTGAATCACGTCAATACAGAATCAAGTTCTATACACAAGAAATTGTATTTTTCCGCCAGGATCTGCTTTACAGGATGCGTAGATCTTGTCTCATGCCCCCTTCAACAGAAGAAACAAGTGATCCTTTTGAGCATGTGAGTGTAATCATCATAATATACTGTAGATTATTGTGGAATGTACTCCATAACTCAACTCATATCAATCTACCACATATTTTGCGTGCTGGATGTTTTTATTCAAGTGGGAGTGCAAACAACCTTGCCATATTCCTGGCTGATATAGTTGTACCTTGGAGCTCAGAATTCTACATTTGCATTTTTTTGCAGCTTGTGGCTACAATCACACATCAAAGTCATCTTTGTCCCTTACCTCTGAGTGTGCAACCGATTATCTGGACTTATGATCACAGTCTACATCTCTATCCTACCCCACATGTGGTATGCTGATTCTTCTATCTTGAACTCTAAATAGACTGCCATCTGGTTTCTTTGCCAAGTCAATTTGATGAGAACGATTTTAGTGTTTACCTGATGAATACTAATTGAGACCGCCTATATTTCAAGAATTTATATTCATGGTTGACAGTGAAGCTTGGCTGAAAACCTTGATATTGTTAAGACAATGTCTCGCCAACCAAAACCTGCATATGATTGTCAACTGTGCAGATGTAATACACGTTATAGATTCTGTTTAGGAAAGTCTTAGCTTCTCTAGCCCAAATATCACGTATTCTTATTGAAGGTTTTCAACTTTTTTTGTTTATATGTAAAACATGTACAAACGCTCCCATAGATATACTAGCTTCTCTATGCTGGGAGTCGTATAAACCTCTCGTGTCTTTGTGAAAGACATCTACTGGAATATTATTAAGTAATTTTGTTGTGCTTGCATTACCTATCTACTCATCCTTATCTGGTTGCATCCACTGGACTTTTCAGACTTGGTTATGGTGGGAGCATTTGCTGGCTTGCCATTTTAAATATCAAAGCTTCCAACTTATTTTGATATGACCACAGATTTTGTAAATCTGAGTTTAATATTAGAACTGTGCCAAGTTTCTTTTCGACGTTTCGACAAATTGCTGACCATGTCAAAAAATATTCTGCTCGCATATTTTGTATCAAAGCAAACTTTACAGTTCTGATTTCATTGGTCGCATTTCATAACAGATAGTCTTGGGAGACAGAAGTGAGCAAAAGGCTTTCAAGTACACAGGAATTACATGCTTTAATCCTGGTTCTTTCTCTAATGATAAAACATTTGTCGCCTATCGGCCCTGCACTCGTGAAGTTGAATTGTCAGCTTTGTAAACCTCAGCTCTTTTGGCCAACAATAGGGCATGTTAAGATATATCGTCTTGAAGATTTTTTTTTTTTTTTTCATTTGGTGAAGAATCCGCTTCATTTGGGAGTCTTTCAACCTCTGTATGTTGCAGTCTGCAGGAAAATTTTGATGTAAAGTTATTGTAATTGATGACCCTTGATTTTAGTTTAACTAATTGCAATCAAACAAATCAGTGTGTAACACACTAGTGGGGGTGGCTGATTAAAGTTGGATGTAAATTGTGGCCAAAAATATCGAGTGATAGAGAAGTGGGTTAACTGTAGATAGCGCTAAACAGGTCAAAGAGCAGATCGGATACAAGTCGGAAGGCAAGGTGTTTGAGAGATGGTCAATGGAATGAGAGCAGATGCATCTTTGACCGTCTGTGCAAGGACACGACTTTCTGATGAGGGAGAGGGGGTTGGTTGGAGCCTGGAGGGGGGGTTGGAGGGAGAGAGAAAAGAAGCAAATAGAGAGTGATTTCTAATGGGGCCAGAGAGTATATATCATGTATAGATATGTTGGGTTCCAGTGGTTTACACGAAATGGTTTGACACTTATTCACATAAAAATAATCACGTCTTCTCATGATTGACTTCCTCACGCATCAAAACCCACGCTTTCAGATTTCTGAAAGCCTCACTTGACCACTGCTTCTTTGATTTCATCAGGTAAATAACTTTCAAAGATGCCTCTTCTTCATCCGTGTGCCCTTGGTCAAAGCAGTTTCCCTTAAGTTGATCGAGGCTTCGTGACAGAAAAGTTTCATGAGCATAGGAGAAAAACAAAACAAAAAATCCTGAAAGATATTTTGTATTGTAGCAATGGCTAGTGTGTTTGGATATGAGTTTATTTGAAATAGTATTTGGAATAATTATGGTAGCACTTTTTGTAACGTGATATATATAAAATAAGAATATGATTGGAAAGATAAAAAGTTATGTTAAAAGATGTGTTTATGATGCAAGTAAATAATTTTTGAGCAAATAATACTTAACCAAACACAGTTTGGCCTGAGAGAAACTTTCGCACTTCGCATTGACGTTAGGCACATTCTTTCCAATGCAAAACCAATCTGAGCCTGAAAATTTTTTGGGGCTCTTCACTGGATTTCCTTATCCAGGGTTATGGGAGAAGGGCAGCAATCACATAAAATTAGCTGATCATACTACTTCCGAAATCCTGTGACCTTCTTCAGCCCTTTCAATTCCAAAGTTTGCAAGCTCTCCCTATAAAATGCACTGTACGTTCTTAACGTCATATATCAATTTAAAGCATTCTTGGTGTGGGGCAACCAATTTAGAATCTCATGTATATAGCCAGAAAAAAAAAAAGAATAAGTGAAATGCATTGATGACAGTTTCAATCACCACAGACCAACAACTTCAATTTAATTGCCTCTTTTTTTTTTTTTGAAAAAAAATCGCATGCCTAGTAAATTTAATCATAACTAGACTCTAATGTAGTTTATTATCCGTTATGTGTATTGATCTAACATGAAATTAACCAAATAATGAAGTATAAGTTTGAACCGAGTACCTATTTACACACCTGGAATTGTTTATAATGTCTCTTTATCATTTAATGAACAAGTGAACAAGAACCACACTTCAATTCACCTTAAGAAAACAAGAAGCTCTTAATTTTAGCAAAATCAGATGTTGCTGCTCATTAAGAAGAAGAACTCACATACACGATCAAATTAAAGGGCTTCATTGTCGGACCCAATGTCCTGTTAAGAAACGTAAAATTATGTTAAATTGCACAATATTGGACACAAAACTTGTAAAGTTCTATCTGCACTTTAGAACTATCCTTCCACTGTGTACATAAATATCATAATCAGCTACCTGGAAATATGGCATGAGCTGTGGCAAGCAAAAGAGCACTTCAAACCCTAGCACGGAATTTGAAGATTGAAAAGTAGAAGTTATTTCTGTTAGTGGACTTTCCTTGGTGACCGTCACAATCCATAGTCTTGAGTAGTGTTAAAGAATCCTTAGATTTCCTATATGCATTTAGCCCAGGTGTGATACTTATGAGGAAATTATGCTGAATCAATCAAATCTAATGCCGACAATGTGTAACAGTCATTTTGGACTTGGGAAATTGTTACCTTAATATCAATCTACACTTGAGCCGAAAGATATGGACTTTAGTGCCTTTGTTCTCGGTGCTATCAATTTTGATGTTAACTACTACTTGTGCCATTGGTCCAAATTAAGTTTTTCTTCATTCAACTTTTGAGTTTTGCATTAGTAGCAGTTTGAATATTATGGGATGACATCTTGCTAAGTGCTTGAAAACTTTGATTATCTCCATCATATGCTTGATGGTTTTCTCTTTAACCCTTAATGTGACAAGAATACTTTTCCGAAGCATATCTTGCCTACCATGTTTAGTCAATAAAGCTTATTATGTGCGACTTCTACTCCCAATCCACAAGGAAAAAAAAGGGAGTCATTTTCTCCATAAAATGTATTCAAAAGGCATCCACAATTTATTATTATAAAAAGCAAATGTGTTAGATGCCATCAAGGGCAGTATAACTATCGATGTAAAGTGTAAACGAATGTATTTATGTCAATAAAGACGCTAACATCTTTATCCTCTACCTAATGTCCACAATCTTAAAAGTAAGTTACACTCCAAGGACATTGTATTTCTGTGCTAGTATCTTGTTTTGTTAGCCTCCAAATCTTTGGGGAAGATCAATTTTGAATGTCCTTGCATCACGCAAGAATTTAATGAAATGACAGAGAGCATGAAATTAGAATGTACAGAGTTGCAGTTGATGGTATTTTGACCAAAACAAACAAGTTTCTAAGAAAGAAGAATTGGTCTAATTGGCAGTATCATTAGGTCAGGTTGGTGTACATATTAAGGTTAGGTGTACATCTAAGTTGATCCTAGGAAAGCCTAAGTCTGTAATTCTCAGATGGTTAGGCTGTTAGCTTCCAGCAGTTTTGCAGTTGAGAAGTTCAGAAGACTTCTCGTTTCAGAAACCTCAAAACTAGATTTTGGCAAACAATATTAGTCAATTCAGATATACTAAGCAAACACTTCTAACGATCATTAAACGAACTTATGTCCACCAAGGTCCAATCTAATGAATGAATTAGACATTATTGAAGAACAAAGCTAACTGTATCCAAGGCAAGTAATTTGGCCACGATACCACTATGACTTTTCCTATCTTGGTATCGATCACCTGCAGTATTTGCAGGTTTTTGCCTTGTCTTAGGAGGTTACAGATGAGTCCAGCTATTGTGCCTAAGCCTAATTAAAGGAGCTGGCCTGTTGTCACCAGGAAGATTAGTACTGGAATCAAAATGAGAGAAGTAGGTTTTGTGGTTAAGTTGGAGGATCCTCATCATGTCCATGAAGGAACCCAACCCGTCAGCTAAATTTGGAAAACGCAAAAAGAGCAAGGAGTTGCTATGCAACCAGTGATCCACGTTATATGAACTTCCCATGTCAGAGGTTCCTAGTTATAGTTCAATTTTTTTTTGATCGTAAATGCTATATATACATAAAAACAATTGTAAAGAATAATGTATTAACGTCTCCTCTGATTTTTGTGTGTGTGTGTGTGTGTGTGTTGGAAGCAATCAAACAGTTAATATTTCTGGTTGGTACAGAAAAAATTAGCTGATAATCAGAAGAGAATTAGGTAAAGCTGTTGAGCAGTCATCTAAAACTGCATGCGTACATGAAATGCTGCGAATGGTCTACATACGTTAAGAACCATTGGTTTTAGGCTGCTATGCAAAAAACTATCATTGCATGCATTCGCAACATAATTTATGAAGTGAGAGAACAGAACATTTGGTTTTCAATGTCAGTTTTCACTGAAAACATGCCATTAATTAAGTTTAAGATGTTCAATAGTCAGACCAAAATTACTAACAACGAGGGATGGGGGGAGAAATGGAGAGAAGGTTTGTTAGTTGAAGAAAATGGCCAAGGTTAGTAGTGACAGTTACCAATAGCATGAGGTGCAATTGTATGGTTTGTACAAATGGTGGGTGAAAAATGAAAGAAGGCTTTGGGTATCCCTTTTTAAACAAGCAAATAGTTTGTCGGAGGAAGTTTATGGGGGAAATGGTAGGCCAACAGTCAACAGAGAAGTCTATTTTTTACTGTCTAAATGTTGGAAAAGTCTGCAGGAGTTCTCTTAGGTATACAGTATTTGGATGTTAGATTGAAGTTGAATTTCTTCATTGTATAGTCTATGACAAGTCAACTGTCAACAACAGAAGATATGTTCGTTATGTTTGATCCAAAAATAAACAAATAAATAAATAAATGTCACATTTTCTTTTTCTTTTTTGCTTGTTTGAGTCTGTAGCGGGGAGATAACAAACGAATATTTGTATAATAAATATAGATATTGTCCAGCACATAACATTTTTCCTTCCTCTCATTAAATGGGGGATTTGATTCTCAACATCTTCATTCTCCTTTTTCTGTCCCTCTCTCCTTCTTATTTAAAGGGGGAAAAGGGTAACTTTATTAGAATCATAGACAATTATGTACTATTCCAATAAAAATTAGGTTAAAGTGAAAAAGTTATCCTCCAACCAGAAAATAGAATAATAGGACAAAGATATTTGTGAAATGAAGTTTCTCGAGGAAATGGTGGGCAGTTTCTGTGGTAACCCAATTGTGAAATGTATTGGCTAAATTTAAAATGTTTTCATGGGGCATTTGGATGAAGAAAAGCTCGCTACAACAATAATACAAATTATTTGGTGTTGAATGTTTAAATCAACCATTTATATATGTTGGTCCATTATTAAACCAAAATTTTTGACACCGCTTCTTTTTAAATCTCACAAATGTGATTCACGAATGAGGTAATAATTTTCAATTCAATTCTTACAGAAACATGATCCAAGAATCATAGTATTATAATATGTTTACATAGACCTATAATTGGACTTGAGCCTGGATAGTTATTCATAATTCTGATGCTTTAATTCTTTTTCAGTCCTTTCATGCTTCCTTGTAGAGTATTTACTTTTGTCGTGCATCCAACTTTTCTTTCTTTTTTAACCTTTCAAAATTTCCAAAGCCTCATGCATCCAACAGATGGAGGCATTATATTAAACCTTATATGTCTCGCCAGGCTCTGATATTACGACTCAACTTGTGTTCATAAAAATTGGAGAAAAAGAAAGACTAGATTACAGTGTCTAGCTTTAAATACTATACATATATCTACCAGCGATTCAAATATTCTGAATTATTGGTCAAGAAAATTCACATATTAGTGAAATTGTGACATTGTGATATTGTCTTTTGCTCGTTTCTTTCTTTTTTTTTTTTTTTGGATAGAAAACTGCAAATTGCCTGTTTTAAGAAAGCAAAGCATATGCATCCGTCTCCATTTTTGAGATCAATTTCGAGATTAATGTACCCTAAGTATCCATTTCCGTGAACATCAAAGTTCATCGGCCTAATTCCTGAAATCTCATCATCTTATATTAGTCATTTCTCCAGGTGCTGCCAAATTGATCTCACTCAGTGGAACCAACCTTTTTTGTAATTTTTCCTTGATGTCACTATTATCTCCTAGACACTAGAAATCAGTTATAAGCATAACTATTTTGTTTCTGTCCTAGAGCTTCAAATTTATCCAGTTTTACGTGGACGAGGAATCTTACAACCTCGAAGAATTATTAGTACTTCTATACCAAGAAAGAAAAGAGAAAAGAAACTTGTCTATATATGATTTACATCTATTGTATAACTTTTCAGGAAGGCAATAAAGCAGATGTGATTTTTCCACAGAAAACTCTATGCAGCCAAAAACATTTTAATTAAGTAAATAAATTTCTCTCAAGATAACGAAAATTGTCTTCATATGTGCCAGATTCTGGCTAATGTAGTTTAATCAAAGTGGCATTACCTTTTGCTTTGAGTAATTATTGTTGGCTTTTCACAATAATCATCTAAATTTGTGCCAAAGCAGCAAAAGTTTGGTCCAGGTGGTTAACAGCCAACCGTGTAGAAGCTATGTTGTTGATCTATGTTTCCAAGTTCCTAATCGAAAATTTTTGTTTGATATAGATCATGCAACTTGTGAACAAAAAGGTGTAATAGTGCAGACTTCAATTTATATATATGCATGTTGGGTTGGGACATGCATCAAATAGTAAATGATGCTTGATCAAACATCAACGTTTGGATAGTAGATTATTTGGGATAATTTGTTGAAAAGGATACTGTAGCACTTTTTTAATGTGATATATGTGAGATAAAAAGGTGATTGGAATTTGTATCTATTATTCAAGTAAAAATTTTTAGGCAAATTGAAGCAACCCAAACAACTAAATGAAAGAAATCAAGGGATCTCTTAACCTAGTTTCCACGTGCAGTTCTAAGATTGTAAGCCAATTTTGTTTGTTAGGTCTAGAAAGGTGATGAGAACCTAAAACGTCATTCCTACAACTTCACAAAATGGTCTAACTAGCATACCAACCTTTCCTTCAACTACAAAAGTTTACATAAATAACAATAAATCCAGTGCAAAGACTAATGCATATTAAAAAAATACTTTTGTCCCACTTGATATATATAACAAAGGAAGAAATTAACAAACTCCAATCCATATTTGGGGTTCAAGGTTTGATTATGCTTACAGTTAGCTTCTTTTAGGTTGGAAATTTTCACAAATGTAGTCAACGGCCACTGAACCATACATATACCTGGTAGGCATTTAAGTTGTTAGAACTTGGAACAAGAAAGAAGAAAATTCCCTATACAGTATACAAATGTTGCACGTAAATTTTAATCTTTTTTCCCCTTTTGGGGGGTGTGTTGGGGGTTGGGGGGGGGGGTAATATAATAGACAAGTTACTAATATTCCATGTACAGTTAGAAAGAAAAGAAAATTCTCTCTTGCTAGGTGGGTTACAAGTAGAAGTTGTAGGTTAGAATTTTGGAAGGACGTTGAAAGCAGAACCAAATTCACCCCACCAAGCAACCCTCTTATATGTATCTTTCATTTTCTCTCCCATGTATACCTCTGCTACAGTTGTAGAAGGTGAGAAGCATATATAGAGGAATATAAATATAGTTATAGTTATAGTTAAAGGGTGAGTTTTAATTAGTTAGCCTAGACGTTGCATCAATCGCTGGTGAAGGTCTGTCCAAACCTTCCCACTCCCTAACGGAAAACACTTCTCATCTTCCCCTTATTTATATTCTGCTGTTGGGATCTGCTTTTTTTCCTCTCATACTATTTCCTGTCTTCTTAAAATCCCTTTTTTTTTCTGGGGTAGGGGAAAAAGAAACAAACTCTCATATAATTGTTCAAGAATATACTTTAGGCTTTAACCCTTGATCACCATATTATCATCCAATTGTTCTCTTTGTGTTGTGTGATTTGTTTTTGTTGTATGTTAGTTTCGGTTTTTTGGGGTGGTGAGGTGGGGAGTTGTTAACTTCAATATTAGTTCATCAACATCAAAAAGATCAAGAAAGATAGATGGAAGAAAAAAAGATTTTGGAAATACCTTGATAAAGGCTGGATAGGTAGTTATCTTGCAGTGCTTTCTTGATAAAAATTGGCCGCTTATAAATATATACTGGTGATAAACAGATAGCCAGATGTGTAGCAGGGGCCATTGGAGGCCTGCTGAGGATGAGAAGCTACGAGAGTTGGTGGAAAAATATGGACCTCATAATTGGAACGCCATAGCTGAAAAGCTACAAGGAAGATCAGGTGAGAATCTTTTTGCAGCAAGCCTAATTATTTTTCATCTATTAATTCACTTGTACCATCTTACACCCCTAACACCGCCCATCCTCCAAAAATGGATACAAAATTTACGGAAGTTTAAATATATAAAAAAAAAAAAGTAACGAAGGAAGTGAAAAAGAAAAGTTGAACGCTGCTGGTAGACTTCATTTCATGAACAGTGATTAGGGTTTTGACACTCATGAAGAAAGTGTAACAGTAGTATGTTGGGTTAAGTGGAAAAGAGCAAAAGAGAGAAAGAAAGCTTCTTGACAGAGAATCAATCTTTAAGCACATAATGTATTATTGGATTTTAAGTTTATATACTAATTATAGGAGTACTATATATTGAATGCTACATTTCACCTTTGATCTGCCGTAGGTTCATCTCAACCCCATGCAATATTCGGCCTCAAGGCATCTCTATTTGCTACATAGAATTAGTAAAAGCCAATAAAAAAAAAAAAGAAGAAAGCTGTTCAATTGTGCATGTCATGGTTGCAGGTGTGTAAAATCAACTATTATTTGTTTAGTGCATTTATTTTCTAAGGATACATATTATTTGTAGAGTGGAGTTATTTTCTAAGACCTAAACAAATAAAGAATAAAATATTGTGCATGTCATGTTTACAAATATGTAATGTATGTGTAGTGGATCTATTTTCTAAAGGTTAAGTATACCAAATGTTCAATATTACATTAAACCAATCATCAACTTGTGAGGTGTATTTCTTGATCAGGGAAGAGCTGTAGGTTGAGATGGTTTAATCAGTTAGATCCAAGAATCAATCGAAGCCCCTTCACAGAAGAGGAAGAAGAACTCCTCCTTGCATCTCATCGTATACATGGGAACCGATGGGCAATAATTGCAAGACTTTTCCCTGGTAGAACTGATAATGCAGTGAAGAATCATTGGCATGTTATCATGGCTCGAAGATGCAGAGAGAGGTCAAAAATGTTCGCAAAAAGAGCTGCTCAAGCATCAAGAACTGATCAGCAGAAATCCGAGCCCCCAAAGCAAGACATGCAAACAAATAGTAATCAGATCAAATGTAGCTTCAATCCAACAATCTTTGAGAATAATTACACTCAAAGGCTTGATCGGTACCCTCTAACATTTAGCACTTGTTCTCCATATCTAAAGGAGCTTTTGTCTCAAAAACATGCTCATGATATGAACATGAGCCGCGATAAAGGTATTCAAGTTACAAACCCCTTTTTTTCTCCCTTCCTAATAGACTTGATCATTATTTGGTGATTTTATAAATTCAATTGCAGATAAAAATGAACCAGTGGAGTTTTATGATTTTCTTCAAGTGAATGCTGACTCTAACAGAAGTGAAGTGATAGACAATGTTGCAAGAAAAGAAGACGAGGAAGTGGAACAAGAATCAATAATGGAGCATGATCATCAGACAAGGACTGGCGTGCCATTCATTGACTTCTTTTCAGCCGGAGGAGATCATCACTCTGAAATTAGATCAGAAGGATGCAATTATAACCACTCTTAAGAGGTTTATAACTGATAATGATGAGAATACTTACATTTCCAATTTCTAGGTTCTAACCAAATATATTTCCTGTATCCTGATTAACTCCCTGATACATGCATTGCCTGATCAAGGTTATCTGCATGCACAAGATGTAGATAATGAGTTGTGCTAGTTAATTATATATGTATTCCAGTTTAGATGAGAGACAGAATGGAACTGATAGAAGAGTTAAATGTTGCTGAAATGATCATAGTGGAATTAAATCGTGACTTCGATCTGCAGCAATGAGATCAAAGTGTAGCTGAAAATGTTACCTTTATTCCATGACTATATATCCATTTTAATGTCATGAACACAAGAAAATGTGCAACGAGGATGTTATACATGATTCATGCATGCACAGCTTCTTTGGTATTTGCCTTTTGGGAATATAATTTTACTTGGTTTAGCATCAGGAAAAGGTTTTTGCTTCAACTCTTTTCTAATGAAAATCGATGGCTCCTTCAGTACTTGAAGAATTAATTATGGCTTAATATTAGAAACTATAGTATTTTTTGTTGCTCCTCTTCTCATATATTAGTTGGGATCCTCAGTGCCATTTAATCAGTGGCAACCCAGTGCCACCCTTATAAGTATGCCACTTGTCCAGAAAATTTAACCAAAATTGTGTTGATTTAACCTAATTTTAATTACTTTGGACAGATGGCATAATTATAGGGGTGTCACTGAATTGCCACTAGTTAAATTGCACTGAGTATCCCAATTGCTCATATATATGGATGATGATTGATGGAAACATATTTGGCTACACATATAATATTCTTAATGTATTCTTTTGTTTTGGAACAGAGATTGAAAAACAAATATCGTACAATTAAAGAGGTAATCACTTAATGAAAAACTTACAATGTAACTACGAAATGTATTTCCTTTTAACTCTTTAAGCGTGCATTAGAACTCATTCCTCACATTTTTTCCTTTAATTCTTTGCTTTATTTCCTTTTTTCATATGCTTTTTTTTTTTTTAACTTTGTTTTGGGGGCGGCGGAGAAAATAGTCTCATTTCCCTGGGACTAGAGAAAATTGAAGGTATTTATCAAAGACCAAAAAAAAAAAAAAAACAGAGAAACTTGGAGAGGAATGAGAAAATTTTCATGCTTAAAGCTGGAAGTTGTATGATCGAAAGATATAATTCAAAAGTTCTTGACTGTCTGCAATAGTGGCAGCTTTTGCTCCATCACGATTGGGAGCTTCCAATGGGAGGTTACACTTACACACACACAAAAAAAACATGGCAACAATCGCAACCTACTAATAATTTACTTAAGCTGAAAAGGGTACTGATTTTTTCTCCTCGTTCTTCAAGACTCATTGTCATGCAGATGCAGACCTTCACAAGAAAGAAGCTAACCAGAATACAATACATATTTCATTACTTATAAGGAAGGGTTTTAGTAGAGCTACAGAAATCGTTCGAAGACATTAGATCAAATCTTGTTCTAAACGAGATCCTTTGTCAAGTTTGCAAATCTTGTGGAATAGAATATGAACTATGAAGAAAGTTAGGAGTATATTCATGCAAAAATAGCTACAACTCATTTCTCTGGTTATGATGGAAAATTGGGAAGTGACATTTGAGGAATATCAGTAAATACAGTCAACTTTCAAGAAAAATCAGCTGATGGACGGTTCCAGAAATCAGCACATAGATTTTACCTCACCATTATGTGAATTCCTTAATTATGACACTAAGAATACTACCTTAATTAATCTAAGATACTTTTGAGACCTTAAACCCATGATTTTGACAGGACTCATAACCACCCCCCATACACGTCTCCCTTCAAATGGTCCAGAGGATTAGTCACAGTAGTGCAAAACTCTTGACTATTTTGTTTGTCACCGAAACAATAATGACTTTCTTAGTGGCATGCTTAATCGGCATGTGATTAAGAATTAAGCAGGGATTTATTCAACATTTAAATCATAAGTAAATAGCTTTCACGTCAAAATCCACCTTGTCATTTAACACAGCTAGCTATACAAATTTATGTACAGTTGTAAAAAGGAATCTTCAGAGATGCTATGAATTGTGGAGTAATTAATTTAAATACCCAAAAACAACTAGTTGTGGAATGTTATGTGTATATATATATATATATTTTTTAATGAATGTTCATATGCCATCAAATCGATAAATTTTTTCCCATGAAGAAACAAAATAGAAGGAAAAGGAATGCTATATTTTCCTGTCGGCAGCATAAAGTGCTTACTTTACTGCCTTCAAAAAATTAAAGAAAATCTAGAAAGGGGTGGAGGTCCATAGAAAATTGATTAACCAAAAAGCTTCAAAAAACTGCCAATTACTTTTGAGTTGGATTTTTTTTAATTCTTTAATTATATGCCTTTTCTTATTAAATCTTTGAGCAAGATGTACACCATAAGTCAAGTCCATCTTTTACTTAAAAATATATATATTTTCCCAAACTCTCAATAGCTGAAGATTAGATTTATCCACCTCTGACTCACTTCACTTGGGGGGAAAGCTCATTGATCATCTACGTTAATATCAACTCGAGTTTGTAGAAACTCAAACCCTAGTTTAAAAAGCTTTTGAGCTAGAATTGATATTTTTAGGTGGATCTTTTAAATAGGAGCCTATTCTTGTTAGTATATCTAAATTATACTTGATTTATATATACATTTATTGTACTCTATACATTCAGATAATTTTCTAAATTAAATTAAAAAAAATCATAACGAGTATTAAAGAAATCATAGGTTTCTTTTTTTTTTTTTAACTAATGAGGATCAATAGTGATTCCCCACTTACTCCTGTAATGACATGAATTCGTGACCTTTCAATTATAGATAAAGCATCTTACCAATTAGACCATGCTTCATTATCTATAATAAGTTGTAGATATGAATCTTGTTATATATATATACCTTGTGATCATATTTTTTTTGACAGTATTGTATATCTATATTTTTATTTGGTACACGATACTCCACCTGTTTCTCGTTGATTTACAAATTCTACGAAGAGGAAGGATGCCAGTAGTAAATAGTGGAGCATCATTAGCCTGGTGCAACTACCCATTCAACATGATAGACTTTTTATTGTGTTATGACTAATCTAACATAAGACTTGTCCTCAGTTCGCACCAAAAGATTTGAAGATTCAATTAGAAATATTCAAGGTGACCTTTTCTGCCTCCAAAAAAAAAAAAAAGAAAAAAAAGTGGGAAGTAATTTCTGATTGAATTAGCTTTATTGACTAGAGCATTTGAACCTTGCGCAACTTGGATAACCTTGAACCTAGGAATTTTTAGCCATATTTCACATTAATTAAAATACATGGGCCATAATTTGACTGCATTTGGCTGCTATTGAGCATTGAGCGATACATAAAACGCAGTTACATAATTTTATTAATAGGATTAAATTCTCGCTTCTGCAAAAATCTTCCTTTTTTCCTCCCCAAACATAAAATGATCTATTTTATCTGTCAGTTCTAATTACTTCTCTTATCTAACATTATCTTTTTTCAGCAATCACCGATTCAATAATTTCTAATTCTAAGATCATTGTATGAACGCAAATTTCACTGAAGTATGCAACCTGACATCTACCTGTTTCCTCATAATTGGGCTAAGAAAAATCTTCAATCACATACCTTCTTTTTTTTTTTTTCAATTTTATTCCTCTTTTAAAAAAGCACCTAGGCACCATACCCTGCGCAAAGATTTTTCATTGATTAATGACGTCTATTCTATAGACATTTTTCTAATATACTCGGCTGACACAGAAAATCTGTTCTATCATATTTACAACTTGCAAGAAAAATAGCCCATAACACCAAAGAACAACTAATTCAGCAATATGTCACAGCAGAGCTTCCCCTACTTTTGTGTGTCTTTCTTGCAAAAGCAATCTGCAGGCACCCTCTGGAAATCAGTCGTACTTGCTCACTCCATAGTTCCAGATGTGACTCGAAAATTTTCGAGTTGGCTTACACAATATGAACTCTGAGCATTCTGACAACATAAACACATGTATAGTACATTGATTTCACAGTACTTTACTCATCCTCGCCTCCCCAACTCCTCATCCCACAGTTAGCAATCATCTTTTAGATCCACCCGCCCAAAAACCACCAATGTTAGAAGAGACGGTTTCCATCTAGCACAAGTGCAACTGCAATCATAACTTATTAAGTCAACAATCTGTTGCACTTTGTCCTCATCCAAGATTGAGCTGCATCATAATTAAAATAACTCATATTTCCATCTCATCTTGTAAAAGGATCTCATAGATGTCAGTCCTCAAATTGAGTTCTTTATCTCGCATCACCTCCTGGAGGTCTGAGAGCTCCTTGGCAGTTAGAACAGAATTTAGTCTCAGGAAACCATCCAGCCATAGTTTTTTGGACCTGAGGAAAATGATGAATAGATCAGAGGACCTCTGGAGAGGCCCAGGGGGAGGGAACCCAGAAGGGGGAGGGTCTATTATCATGCAATTGACAACTCATGCGTGATGTAAATGAGTGGTTTAGTACATCCACTTTAAATGAAAAACCTGAAAACTCTTGTTTGCATGTCAGTTTCAATTATTACGATTTCTGTATGGCGTAATTATTAACTAACCCGAATCCATTGGGAAATAGCCAGCTTTCAGGATTAATCACATCAATATTCTGGAGTAACGATAAGCATTTCTATCATCAAGAGACAAAAACTTACCATGGACAAGCATGAATTGCTCGAAAGAAAACTCTTCTAGCAGCAGAGACATCATGTGCTACAACACTTTCATAGGCAATGTAGCAGCGCCAGAGTACCACTGCATTGCGAAATGCAGCATTTTCCAATGCCCTCTCAAATATTGCACGAATTCTATGCTGCAAGCCTCCTTTGCTCATCTCAAACAACAAAGAGAAGAAGCAAGCAACTATAGATGGTTTCCTGTGAGAACCAACAAATGGAAGACAAAAATTTAGAATCAATAACAATGTTAATCCTGCAGTGGGGCAAAATATGTATATGATGGTAAGAGCTATAATAATGCATGCGCTGTGTATTAAAACTTCTCCAAACTCAAAATACAATTAATCTAACTTTATATATACTCCTTTTCTTTATACAATATGTTAACAGACAAGATACAGAAGACGACAAGAAAAAAACACTAGTTTCTAAAAGAATGCAAAACGCTAAGATAAAACTGCAGTTTATCTTCTCTCTGCTTTCCCCACTCTATTCTCTCTCTTCTGTTGGTTAGAGTCACAAAAATCTCAAGACACCATCTTTCCTCTCCTCTAGCTAACAATGTAACGTGGATTATGAGACTCTACAAAACCTCAAAAAAAGCTACCAAGAAAACCCACTGCCCACAAATGAAGCATCCTACACCAAATCTCTCTCACTCACCTCCTAATAGGAGATCTGGTAGCAAGACTGGATTTCTCTTCATATGGAGATAGGCAACAGACTCCAATTAGATATTCTTTTTCCTTCTTTCTTTCTTGTATGGTTTTGTAAGTCAGAATACTCATATCATTGACAAATAAAATTAAAAAAAAAAAAAACTAGAACATTGGATGACTTTCATCTTAAATGTGATCTGTTGGATGATTATATGGTTTAGTACTTTCATTAATTCAATTTGTTGTCTTCTAAGCCTTAAACTGAGTCTAAAGTGGAGGTTATATTGGAAATCCAAGTTTTAGCTTGTGCAGGAGTAAACTGAGGTAGAGCTATGGCTTTGACAATGAGGTGAGCTCAAGCCTGACGGTGAAGTATGGATAACCTTATCCCAGTTGAACCAAGCATTTGAGCTCGAATAAATGTAAAATTTACCCCTAATCATGCTCAGAAAAATGCATGTATATCAAGTATTACTAGTGCACAACATGTCACTAAAGAATAAAGAATAAGGAATAAAGAGTTTACTTGCTACAGAAATCATCGAGAATCCAGCGCAATTTATTTGGGGAGGTATGAAGGTGGCTAATTCCAACCAAGGCACTATACAGGTAAGAACTGAAAGGATACATCTGCAACCCTTTTACAATAGCCTCCCATGTCTTTGAGAACCTCATTTCCTGGTGATATTTGCAAAGGATCTTCACATAATAGTTGAACAAAAATTCAAGCTGATAACTTTGCCGCCTCCTTTCTGCAGTGAAATAAGTTATAATATTTATTAGAAACCAATGAATAAATAGTTAGCTTAGATGATGGACAGGCAAAGAAACAAGTGCGCTATCTAGTTTAAGATTAATAAGTAGAGCAAAGAACCAATTATTCATCAGCTATCTCACGTCTTCATATGGTAAATTAATTGGGCTTCAAGCCTTAGGCATATAAACACTGCATAAAAGACCCAAGAAGTGACACTCCGGTTCCAATACTCATACGTCATATGTACTATGTCAAACCTCTAGAGGTGACAATACATCACATATGGTTCCTGGAAATTCAGTTTTCACTCAACATTCTACAAGTGTATCACCGAGAATTGGAAATGCATTATGCTTAGAGCTACAAGAAGACATAAAATTGCTAACTAAAGTAAGAATATGTATATATCTCTCACTTTCCACTCTTTATGTCATGATCCCAGCACTTAAGGCAAAGATCAAAAGCCATCTCTTCTGCCTTTGGGCCACTAGAAGGTGATGGTCTAATATCATAATGACTCATCAATTTTAACCAAAAAAACAGCAACAAAAGTTGTAATATGCGAAGAAAGATATCACAACAAAGTCATAATTTTCGATTCATGCTTGCACCATTATGAATAAACAAAGGAAAAGGAATGCTAAGTTACCAGGAAGCACCATTGTGAAGGCCTGATCCAGAATTTCAACAGCTGCAGCTGGACCAGTTGTCAGTTCTTCAAACAGAGCAGCTGAACATATGACAGCAGTTGAAAAATCATCTATTCTACCACGTGCCCATAGTGGACCTAGCATTCGTATTCGTTCTTTGAACCCTTGTCGTGCTCTCAGCTGTTGTAGACTGGAAGTTTGCCTACTATACGGAGTGTATTTTTCCCCACATCCTAAGCAAGATAGAATGTGCACAGCCCTAAGTGATGCTTCCGATCTATCAACTGATTTATTTGAAATCTCCATCTCAGCATACCACAGATACAAAAGAGATGCATTTGACTGAACATCCTGTTTGATCATATTCAGTAAATAGCAACTTAAATCCCAAGCACCTAATGAAAACAAATTCAATGACCACAAGAAATTATCAACCAACTATACAAGAGATACCACTTGGGATACAAGCAGTAAGTTGTAGTTCAAGTGCAAACAACTTCTCCTCCTCTCTTCCAGGGAGCAACTTGCAAATTTTACAACTTTAAACTAGCTCCATTGAGAAGAGAGAGGAAGGAATATCTATTAGCATGTTGGGTGTGAATATAATTACCAAGTTAGAGGTTAAACTACTACAATTTAGAGTATGATCAAGAATACAGCTAATCCAGGATAATGTGCTGCACCTGCTGGAGACACTTATGGAATCCCCAAAAAAAAAAGTTTTTGAAACAATTCATGTGACAAACTAAAATACGCTTCTCAAAAACAGGAGTATACAGTGTTTAAAAACCTTCTCAAAACAAATAAATCCTACCAATGGAAGCCCTCCAACAGATAGCAATGCCATGTCGAAAATCTTTCTTGCCTGGTCAATATTACCATAGACTGCCTCCCTTCGTGCATAGACACCACATAACAAAACATCCTGACAAAATGAGTAACAAGAAAACAACTTTAGTGTTCTACATGGTCAGAACACTGTGAAATTTCAACTGGCCATTTTCTCCAGTAGCTTGACTATCAAGAACAATCATGAAATCAAAATGACATTTTACTATGAACATAAACATATTTTCAGCTTCACATCTTTGAATCGGCTAGCAGAACTAAACTAGGAGGAGCAAACAAAAAAAAAAAAACAACAACAACAACAAAGCTACCTCCACCTAATTAACACACATTCACTAATCTCTACTAAAACATAAAATTACTTAATTTCTTTCTAGGCCTGAAAATTATCAGTAAAAAAAATTTAAGTACTCTTGGATTTCCACTTAGCATCAAGGCTAACGCCAATATCTATACTATATATAAAGGGAAAGGTGGGGGTCTGGGATAAACACCTTTTGTCACTTTATACAATGCCAACTTTATCCTTATGGAAATTACTTATTACTTTACTGCCTAAACATGAATTGGTAAAATAACTACCAGTAACTATTTTTTAACCATATATACTATATATAAAGGGAAAGGTTGGGGTATGGGGTAAACACTTTTTTCACTTTATATACGTCCAACTTTACCCCTATGAAAATACTTATTATTTCACTACCCAAACATGAATTGCTAAGATAACTACCGGTAACTATTTTTTAACCATAACTATATACAAAATAGCTGCCTCTAAGCATTGCAACTACCAAAATCACCATCATTTGATGGGGAAAAAAGGTAAAAATACCACAGTTCACTTTAGTGATGAAAATTTTATGTAAAATTAATTCGCACAAAAACCATTTCTGAGTTGTGCCCACATTGTGTGTGCCGTCAACACTAGTCAATTACATAGACGCAAACACACAAGCACGCATGCACCCATACAAATGTATAAATACTTGTCTATTAGTAACTCTGAACAAATATTCAGAAAATGTCTCATTAAATAAAAAAAAAATTCCACTAGACAAACTGCAATTTCTCGAGAATTTTCCTGAAAGCAGGAAAGAATTAGCTTTCAACCTTCAATTTATGCACTTCTCCACTTCAGAAAAGACCTGTTTTCTCCAACCAACAGCATCCAAAAAATAACTTTTCTGAATATAAACACTATGTAGCAACTCTATTGCAGACTTCAAAATCAACACTGATTAACAGGTTTGCCTACGAATTAACATGCTGCTTGCTGCTGCAGAATGTCTAAAATATAGGAAGCAGTGTCCTCTGCTTCTGGTTCTAGGCAAAAAACAGTGACCAATAGTCATACTTTTAAGGTGATCTACCTTAGTTCATTAAATGTTTGACAAGATAATCCATTTCCAAACAACAAAAATTAGTATATCTGGAAACCTGTCGTAGCCAAAGATAGCTCATTTAAAAACCTGGTCCCTCCCCAGCCCCTTATTCTCTTCTTAGTCATCTATAGGTGCTCTTCCATGTGCAGCCTCACCACAAATAATTCAACTGGACATCTAGCGAAACTTTGGTTAAATGTTCCAGTTAAATAACAAATTGGGAAAAAATCAGAAATACTGAATTTAGACATTAGAACCTCTAAAAATCCATTAAAACCTTTAGTTCCACAATTTAGCTCTTTAATCATTAAGCCTCTGTGGCAAAAAAATTTTGCTTCTTACCCTCAAGCCCAAACCTCATATCTACATCATTCCTGCTATATATATGTGTTCATCTTTATGTTCTTATTCATCGCAAGGAACAAAATGAGTAAAATCTTAATATATTGAACATTTAAGAATATTCTCCAAGTCTACTACAATTCAATTCCCAAATTATGAAACTTGTTAATACCGAAAGAATGTGCATAGTCCTCCATCAAAATAAATTTTACAAATAAGAGGCATACCTGCCGATCATTTTTCAAAAGGTTCTTTGCTAAAGCTCTGCATGGAGTAACGGGAGACACCAATGAATTCATTTGTGTGTTTGATAGCTCTTCAGCAACAAGAACAGCTTCCTCCAAAATGTAGTTTTGTGGAAAAGCAGTCAAACAAAGCAAGGACGCATTCCGAACAAATTTCATCATATTAGTCCTCATGGAGATGTCATCCGAGCTGCTTAGAAGACATTCCAAAGGCATACTCATTGGAATGCTTTGGTTTTCCGTCAGAATATCATGCACTTTTCTCAAGTTGTCCAGGATAGAATATGAAATAGCTTCTAAACTCCCTGTACTCCCATCCCAACTTGAACTATTAGTGCAAGCCCTACGACATAAGCAAAATAGTACAACAGTTGTTGCAGGATCAGGATATTTCCAATCATGACTTGATAATTTAAGTGTACATAAGAAAGGGGTACAAATAGGAGGGTGTAAAGGAGATAAAAAGACAAAACAAAAACAAAATTCTCTTTAAAAATTAGAAAATCTGAACTCTTGATCTTTAAGCATCAAAAAAGAGATAAAAAGACAAAACAAAAACCAAATTCTCTTTAAAAATTAGAAAATCTGAACTCTTGATCTTTAAGCATCAAACTTTCCAACACCAAAAGAAAATGAAAATCTAGACACAGCAAAAATTACTTTCAATAGCTTTAGAATATTTGAAAAAACAATATCTTTTAACAAAACCAGGTCCAAATAACTATGTCAAGTGCAGAAGTCCCAAGTATGCAGAAACTGAACAAGTTTAAAATCCTCTCCACAAAAATGTCCCACTGTGCTTTTAGAAGTAAAGATAAGATGCCATTCTCTGTTAATCTTGCAGAACATAAATATTCAGATACTGCACAGCCAAGAATTCCTCCTTCGGCATCACAAAACAAAAAACAATAAAATAAAAAGAACAAGTTACTTGATGACTCTTAATAGCAAAGTTCTCACTTAGAATAACATGACACAATATGAAGGAATTCCTGAACAACTTCTTGAAAAGAGAATTTCTAGACAGCAAGATTAAAGCTCAGATATGCAATCTATTTGGTTCATGACTCAATAATTGAGCCATCTTGTTTTAACACATGACAGAATTGCATAAAACAAAGCTACTCTATGGATACTAAGTTACAATTGAAGCATTGCCGTTTGATTCTAATTGTTTTATATCCTTGAACAAGTTTTTGAGGGTCCTATTCTGTTACTAAGGAGAATAGTTAGCTAGCTTCCAGGAGCCAAATAAAAAGATCTAACATAAAGAATGTAATTGATTCAGCATATTACGAACCATTGAGAAATTCGTCCACCGAAGCATTCAATGAACTGAGAAACTAGAGATAAACGAGCTTCCTCAGAAATCAACGTAAATAGGTAATCAGTCACATCCTCATATAAAATTACTCTCAACAGTTGCTCATCAGCTTCTGCATCATGGTCATGAGGAACCCCAACTGTGGCAGCCATAATCAGTAAATTTAGCTTTTGCTAACACACCTAGTATAGTCACGAAAGCAGTAAAAGATAGCATGATACAGATAGCTGAAACTTAAATCTAAATTATTCAAAGAAATGAAAGTATTAATGCAGCCCCATTAAGAATGCATCAACAAAATCCTATAAAAAACGTACAATCAAAATTAAAGTTCATGATGCAAAGGCCTTTCAGTATAATATCCCAGAAATGGAGAAACCAAAAACCACACAATCCAGCCATCAAAAGAATCTTTTTAATCAAGCCACCAACATTATTAATCTAGGGAAAACAAGAGCTCAACAGAATAAAGAAAATTCTATCACATCATGAACATGAAAAGAAAAATTAACTATCTAAGAAAAGTACTTGCTGAAGTGAAAAATGAGCAAACCAACCAATGGAAAATAGGCTATGGTATAATAAGTACTATGGTATTGCATTTTGAAACAAGGCTTATGGACTTTGTTGCAGCTTCTAATTTGTGATTTATGTTTCCAATGGTTAATTTATCATCCACTAAAAGAGCTCCAAGCTGGTTTAATAAAAGAAAAAAAAGGAGTTTCTAATGATTATAAAAGTGAGATTCTATAAGTTCACCATTCTTAGTCTATTCCAATATATTAACGTCCCTTATTGTTTCCAAAAAACCAAGTATCCAATACAATATGAAAGAACAAGAAAGTGAAACTCTTGCCCACACCCCATCATTTAGGTTCTTGTGGATATTGAAAAATAAAACACCAAAATATTCACATTAAAGAGAAAAATAAATGCGCACACACACATATAAAAGGAATAATGTTCAACCAGATGTTGTGCGGACAGGCATCCACTGATCCGAGTCCCTTGCCAACTCTTCTTCTGACCACTTAGTCCATGTCTTAGTGTCTTTGATCTCATTATTTGCAGCAGCAGAAGCATCAATGCCAAGCTTTTTCAACAAAGCTTCAGTATCATCATCATCCTGCTCATCATCTCTTGCATCAGAGACATCACCAGATTCCTCAATAGCCATGTCACTAACTCTATCATTTTCCAGAGCTTCCATTATATCCTTGGTTTTAGATGGTGGATCTGACCAACCTGTCCAACCACCTTCTTCAGCTTTATGAGATAACTCCTCACTAACAATCTTCTGCCTCTGTTCTTCCTCTTTTCCCAGCCAAGTTGACCAGCCTAGAGCACCATCTTCCCCAACTCTAGCACCGTTACTGTTCCAAAAATGCTCAAAAAGTCTTCGCTTACTTTGCTCACTAAGAAGTAAAGAAGGATAAAACAAAGTATATTCAATCTCTGCCTGAAATAAAGCAGTAGCCAACTCATGGTACCCAGCCTGCCATTCAAAATGGCAAAGGCTAAGAAATATATCAACTAAACCAAGTTCTCGACGAACAAGTTCTGCATCAGAAGAAGGTCCAGTAGTATTTCGGTGAACCTGCAGTGATCATAATCAACTCATTAAGGGTTCAACTGCATAATTTATTCAAAACAGAATGAAAAACCGAAAAATATATATATATATATATATATATTTGTTGTGGGGGAGGGGGTGTGTTTTGAGGAAGCAAGAGTTTACAAGAACAACTTAACTATGAGGTCAGTTAGAGAAAGGCCAAGAATAGAAAATTAAATAAATTATCCTCTGCTACATATTAATAGCTAATCTCACATTCCAAAGGTGTTTAGGTAAGGGATAAACCCTATGAAAGTTTGACCAAATGCTGAAACGGTTAGGAGCTGCAGAGTAGCATCTTCCAACTTCTGAATATGTGGTGAATACAAGTAGATAGGCTTTGCTGCATACGCAACAAGCAAGAACTGCCTATAGAGATCAATCCAGACAGCATAAAATGGAAGACAGCTGGTCAATTTCAGAACAGCATGCAGCATTAAAGACAATCAACTTTGACAGACAACCGAATTCAATTTCTTAATGTTTAATTCAATGCTTGCATTACGATAGTAATGCATAATCATCCTCCCAAAAAAAAAAAAGTAAATAGATCAATAAACAACCAAAGTATATTGTTCAACACAGCATGTGTTACAAATTCAGGTCATAGATTTTCAATCAAGTAGCTCTTGCAACAATCATAGATTGGCAATAGAAGTATTTGAGCATTATGTAATTTCAGCTAAAATCAGTATCAGGACTCATGTGAGAGGGAGAACCTGCCTATACTGCTTGCTACATGCACCAGATAGAGCTTGGACTGCATTGGCATACATTTTCCTCATCTCAGATACCTTAAATCTAGAGAATTCACCCTGAATAACCTGCAAAAATGCCTTCCATAATCGGTGACTCCCAGAATTCTGCACAAGTATCTTCTCCCATCTACCAATCAGAATATCAGTGCTATCCCTACTCTGATAAGCTTTCATAAGAGAAAGAACTAAATCTTCATTATCTGGATTTAGCTCTGTTGCCTTCTCCAGTATACTAATCTTCTTTTCAAGAGTCTGCAGACGAGCACCCTTCTGCGGCTGCATACTGGCCACCTTGTCTTGAAAATCAGCAAAAGCTAACCAAACTTTCTCATCATGTGGCTTTTCTCTCGTCAACTGGTTAAACTCCTTGGTTTTACGATAAACCTCATCTTCCCATGACTCCTCAACTACTTTATCCACAGAAGATCTGAAATTGGAACCTCCATCATCTGATAAAGGGATGAAATCCGCAGATACATTTGGAACAATCTTTTCAGGAGCAAGAACCCTAATTCGCTTCAAGTTCTTATGCCGCTCTAGTGCGGCATATTTTGCTGACCAATAACGACCCTCCAATCTAAGTTTACCATCCAATCCATCAACATCATCATCTCCATCCAAGATTGAACTCTTCTGACTCCATCTATAGAAGCTAAGATCAGAGAATTTTTTTGAATTCCTGAGCTTGTAGCGAGCAACATCCATCCTGCATATAGCACATAGTGTTATAATGAGAAGTTACCCAGAATATGCAATTGGTCATTGCCTCAGTCCCCATTTTATCCAGCTTACATTTACACAGTAAACGTTGTTGATGGAGTTAATTGATTCCCGATCTCAGTGAAAGAAAACAGGGCTTCAAAACTAGCAAATTTAGGATGAAAAATTGCAAATCAAACGTTTTACAGGTTCAAAATTTTAAAAACCAAGCTTTTACATCATTTCCAAAAGTAACTGACTTTTGAGAATGACTAATTTACAGGATCTAGGTAGGTCGACAAATCAAGAGTTGCTTCTTTTATACAAATGCCTATGGCATATGCCGACGACTGAAAAAACGCTTAAAAACGCCATGCAAGGACGCATTTTAATCACTTAACATGAAAACTCTTAAACTTTGTTTACCTAATGAACTGAAAACTAAAGAGCAATTTCTACAAACTCCTTAAATTTGCTATCTGCCTATCTCCAATCCGATAAGCCATGGCCAATGTATCATTATTCCCATGATAAAATTTACTTTTAATTCATCTATAGAAACCGCATAACAGTCTTGATTTTCTAAATTCCCAAACACTAAAAGGTATCCAAATTGTCCAAAATCTTGCCACACTAGGAAATCAAACCAAAATGAACCAAAAAGAAATAAAATTTAAGTGGAATTTAAGCGAGTGGATTTTAACTAATTATTTCTGTAAATACCTGTAAATACAACCGAAGGCCAAATTATCGCGGTCGCCCTTAGAATCAAAGTAATACTCTTTAGTACTACCAGTAGTATCTGAAGTAGAAGAAGCCCAAGCTCGAATATCAGGTTTCCGAGAAGAAGAAGAGGATGCGAGTCCGTAGTCATGCAATGAAGCTGCATTACTGGATAATTCCCTCCTCCTACTCTTCTTCTTCTTCCTCTTCCGATTTTTCCTCTTCGCTTTCATTTCTTCATCATCACTGTACGAGCCACGATCCGAAGCGGACGAGTCTATCAACTCGTATTGCGGACGCGCGATTTTTGCTTTACTTTTCTCTGCCCTTTCTTCGTCTTCTTCCGACGACAATTCTTCGATTTGAGATTGCTGATAGTGGGTGGAGAAGGCGTCGTTTATGACGGTGAGGTCGGTGGTGAAGCTGGTGTTCCGAAGCCATTCCGGAACGTTATCGTTGTCGCCGGCGGCGGATTGAGGAAGAACGGGGAACAGCGACGTCGTTTCGGGAGCAGTGGTTCCGGTGCTTTCTTTTCCATGTTTTAGCTTAGCTCTGTTTCAACTTGAGTGCAGAACGCAGATTTTAATAAAACAGCACCGTTTGGGGTGACAGTTTCTCCATAATTACATTTAACTCCTCAAAGTTTGCATGTTTCACAGTTTTCGATTATTAGTACCAGTGTATTTTTGTTTTCCTCCTTTTGGTCCCATTTTTGACTTAATTATCTTCCCTAACAATCTAACATATCAAACTAAACATAATAAAACAGCATCGTTTGGGGTTTTCATAAATTTGCATTTAACTCCTCAAAGTTTGCATATTTAGCAATTTTTGTGACGTTTTTGAATTAATAATTTTTCCAAATATATCAAACTAAATATAATTGGTAAATAAAAATATCAAAATAAATAACAAATAGTTAACACTGATTGGTTGTCTTATTTTGACATAGAACTGTTCACGTAATTAAGTTAATTAAAATATGGCATAACATTTTGAATAGTAACATTTTAATTGTTATTAGTGATGAATTACAATTGAAATAGTAACATTGAAGTATAGAGACAAAAATCTTATGTTCATATGACAAATGCTGAAATATCCTTAATTCGATTGGCCAAAATGCATTGTCATTGCTTATGAGCAAGGAACTTGTTAACTATTAGAAATTGCAACGATGGAGAAGTAAATAAGACGAAGATTCTTCTTGTGAAATTTGGCCTTGTTTTGATTGATAATGTTCTCCAAAAAACTGTTACGTATTTTGTGAATCGATTTTTCAATTAGTTTTTACTTTATATATATTAAATCGTTCCAGTACATTTTTCTTCTACACCCTCAGAAAATAGTAAATTTAAACAGGAATTTTTCAACTTTTTGTACATTGGCAAAGTCAAACTAATAGGAAGTAGTACAACTAACTAGAGGATACAGCTATAATTAACCAGATGACGCAAATCTAGAAAGGTTGTCATAGCTTGTGAATTGATTAATCTCATCTTAACTCAAATTTACCATCAATCAAAGCAAGAAGTAGCAACCAACCATTAGTGGCTGTATTATTTTGACCTAGAAGTGCTCATGTAATTGAGTGTTAATTAATGTATGACTTGATAGGTGTCTGTGATTAGTGGTGAATTACAATGGGACAAGATAACATTGAAATACAAAGTCAAAAAATCTTACGTATACATGATTGATGCCAAAATATATTCATTTGGATTGACCAATATGAATATTATTATTGCTAATAAGCAGCTAACTTGTTAAATAGTAAAATTTGGAACGATCTAGAAAATGGACGAGTGAGTTTAGTAAGCAAAACCCTTCTTATGAAACCTAATAAGCAGCTAACTTGTTAAATAGTAAAAATTGGAAAGATCTAGAAAATGGAAGAGTGAGTTTAGTAAGCAAAACCCTTCTTATGAAACCTAATTTTCAACTTTTTACTCCTTAACGTAGTCAAACTGATAGGAAGAGTAGTACAGCTAACTTGGATACTATTGATACACAACACAGATGATGCAGATCTAGAAATGTTACCATGGCTTGTGAAAATTAATCAAATTTCATCTTGATTTAAACGCTGGACTAAGTTATAGCAGATACTGTCATTCATTAACTATCATAAACAAAGACATGTAACGCAAAGCATTCACCAAAATGTCATTTATTCACTATCTCGAATATCTCATTCTTACATGATAAATGATAAATAAACATTCCCCTCTGAGAGCTTAGTCTTTTATATAAAACGAAAAAACCAGCTCCCCTCAACAAATACAATTAAAGGGGATGTGCAATGTGTATATGTGGTTTTTGGAGGTCCCTAATACCAAATGGTCGCGATGCTAAAGGAAAATTCTATATTAAGCGATATAATCGACAGAAACACAAGAGATAATCCACCTTCCTGTTTACAGTCCTTTTTGGTAGATTGATTCAAAGTTGTAGTGGCTAAATGATCAATGGAAGGCTCTTGAACTGTAAGAGGAAGATCCAAACATCTGCTCGAGGATGATGACAAGGGACATAGCCACGGCCGACTCAATTCTACTGCCAGGCTCGTGTACTATGAGCCGAAACACATCCGACCCGAAAACCAGCCCTCCTACGGCTTCCTTCCGCTTGATCTCCGCCACTCGCCCCGCTTGTCATCGTACACCACACAACACCGTTGCTTGTAAGAGCCTTCAATCTCGTACATTACCTTCTTCTTAGGAGGAGGAGAAGAGGGCCATGACGATGATGACCCACTGTCACAGCAACAAAGGAAGCTCACTTGAGCTAGTGATCTTGAATTCAAGAAATTCACTTGCTTCCTCACGGAAAACCGGGGATTAACAGCTTCCTCGCCCTCGAACACTAACCAATTATCCGCAAAACTCAATCTCTGCATAGCAGATTATATGGATTGAATTATACACTAGCGAGTTTAGATGCACTTAACGACATCTCCACCGCAAAATATTTCAAGATTTCCACAATCTAAATGAATCAAAGTGTGACTGATCAAATAAGTTTGATATTTCAACGTTGGTAGAACCAAAAACAATAAAGAGAGGCTATATAGTACCTTGCGTCGGATGGTTAGCAGAGACTTGCCAGACGCATCCATAAGAACAATCTCTCCTTTACCACCGGACATGTAATTGTCCACCCGAAAGACCAAATTTCCCTTAGCATCAAACACGGTAAAACCATCGCAGTTAAACAGCAAGGATTTCTTCCAGACAGTTAAAGCCACTGACCCCTCATCCAACTTCCCACCATGATCAACAGCCAGTGGTGGTTTTGGCTGATCAACCACCTTCAAGTCGAAGGAAGTTGCATTTGGGTACACCCTCGTCATTAAGAACCCAAGGAATACTGCAGAATTAGCTAGGAATGGAGAAAGAAATTGGTGTTTGGTTTGTTCTTCGTGGTGGATGGTGTGGAGTTTGGAAATTGTATGTTGAATCCTATATATATTACCGGATGGGGCTGGAAAGTCTGCTGTCCAACGCGCGTTTGCGTGTGACAACATGATAGCTAATCTGATGTGACAACATGATAGCTAATCTGATGAACGCAGACGGAAAGTAAAACAAGGGAAAACAAGGCATATGCATGGCTGGATGTTATCTGAGGCTCCCAATTTGAGCCTGATTACATTTGCTTATGTTTTCGATAAGCTTGATTACATGAATTTGTGAGGCAGTCGATAGCTATCCTTTTCTGGTCAGGCTGGAGAAGATTATGTATAACTGTTTAGCCTCGAGAAAACTTTGAATAAATGTATTTGGCGTTGCAAAATGTAAATGTTGACATAGTTTAATACAAACAAGTGGTTTTAGCGCACTCTACCTGTGTGCTTATTTGAAAAATACATAATTAATTATTTTTAAAATCAATGTCGGGTTTTTTTTTTTTTAAAAATCTATAAACACTTCTTTCTTTTTCTTTAGGATCATGGTAAATTAGTAATGGTTATTCAGAGAAACTACCTACGATGATAAGCAAGAGTGTGAATTATCCAATCAAGAGTGTAGATAGTTATGTAGAAATAGGAAATTAAGTAGATAAGATATAAATAAGTTTAGTCATTAAGATGTGGTGCAATGGCATAATTAGTAAAACAAATAATGACACTTTTTTTTTAACACTAAACCTCTGCTCAGGTTTTATATATAGAGAGATATGATAGGTTGAGATTAAGTATCAAAATTGCATAGTCCTTCACATAAATTGTATCTTTATGCTAAAATACTATGATTAATTCTTCAATTTCTATATACTAATGAGTTGATGCCTCGTTATCTTTATTCATAATTTGCAAGCATGATCATAGTCTTATATAATACCTTAAGACCAAAAACATAAATGGGAATAAGTAATAGTGGACGGGCAATTCTAATCATCCATTGTGCTCTACCATCATTACCATCATCATTACCATTATGATTATTTCGTGAACGAGAAGGGACAACCATCCAATATCCTTTTATTCCAAAGCTACTTAGACTTTTATATACATTTTCTCCAAGCAGAGAAGGTAGATATTTGCATATAAGACTAGTAAAGATTAGGTCACTGAAAAAGAAACCAAGAATAAACTAACTACTACTAGTACTACTATAGTCTCTTATAGTCTAATGATATTTTAAATTTTAACTGAGAAGAAGATGGCAGCAACAAATTCTGTGGCTGAGGACGAATTTGCGGTGGAAAAGAAAGAAGGAAAAAGCCTATCATGGTTTGCCACCTCCCTGCAGAAGATATCTCTTGAATATTATTTGGTGGGGTCGCATAATCTTCCATGCGCTGAGGCTGTTATTGTATTGGTTTCGACTTTTGGACGGCAGTGCGGGGCGGTGCCGGTGCCGCCAGATTGTGGCTTCCCCACCTATGGCCCTTCGTTTTTTTTTTTTTTTTAATGGGTTAAAAACACAGAAGTCCCCATGTGGATAGTCTAACATACAGAAAAATCCCCATGATTTAAAAAATATAATACAACACCTTGTGCTTTTAACTTAATTGAAAATGTCATAGAAATCGCTAAACTTAATGGGAGTGGACGAAATGTCAGAAATGCTCCCAGTAAGCAAACGGTGGCTAAAGAAAATCAATTTTATTAGGTGCTAAGGGGTAAAATAACTATAAAAGATAAAAATTTAGTATAAAATTTGTTTTCAGATAACAGTACCTCGGATCTGTTAAGTTTAGGGATTTTGTCGCCTTTTCAATTAAATTAAAAACACAAGGTGTCATATTATACTTTTTTAAATTATGGGGACTTTTCTTTACATTACGCTATCCACATGGGACTTCCGTATTTTTAACCCTAAAAACTATACTAAATAACTCTGTACTTGACATCAACATGACCAAAAGTGGAGTGTGCTAGTCCCCTTCCACAGCATCTCTGATTTGCTCAAATACATGCTAGTGGGTTTCAAATTTAGCCCCCCACTATCCCTTGGCTATTGGACGAGCTTGAGAGGCGAACTTCTTGTGCAGATAGACCTTGTGAAAATTGGTAGATGCCTTTTATCATTGTTTTCCCTCTTTCCTACTCCTCCCATTCCACCCTACCTTTATGTTCTTTTGTTGATGTTCTTTTTTTTTTTTTTTTTTTCTCTGAAGGCTCGTAATAGCTTAATAAAATGGCATGTAGTGATACAATTATTAAAAGTAGAAAGTTAATCAAATTAAAACATGTTTTTAATGTGGGCATTTCAGATGTATGAATAAATCTTTTTATTTATTCATTTACTTATTCTTGGAAGTATGTATGAATAGTTACTTGTTAGGAGCTGTATTTGACGGTGTAGTTAAGGTAGAACATAAATTTCAAAGAAGGCAAAAGAGGAGAATTAAAAAGGGACAAAGATTATCATGGCCACAAGGTTTTTTCTCCTCTTGTTAGGACTATCACAAGATACTATAAAACCAATATTAATGGTTGGTCAAACAAGAAGACTGTTAAGAGGTCAATTCAAAAGCTATAATATAACCCCATCTTTCGGCACCCCTCCTGCCCCACCCACCTTGCAGTTGCAAGCAGGCGGCTTAATCATCAGTTGCACTCAGGATGCTTACCGGGCCATGTTTACTTCCCAGCAGTACTTCATTGGCACCACATTTGTTGCATAAGTCGGCATCAACTTTGTTTGCTCGAGTTTGCACGTATTGCAACAGTTCAACTTCGCACTATATGCTGTATGCATTCATGCCTATTTTACCTTACAAGATTCCAACATACTCCAAACTTAGCCACCTAATACAGCAAATGTCCTATATGATTCAGAGGAAGTTCCTGCAAAATACAGTGTTTGAAGGGGGAAGGGCATATGGCGATTGAGATTCCATTTACGACTCATTCAGCTGAAAATGACCAAAAGATACTTTGAGTGAAAGTCAGGAAATAGTTTTGCCAAGGCTGCTTCATTCTAATAAGACCAGCCAACAAGTTTTAGGCCAACCAAAATTGGATAAGCCAGAGCCAGCTATTGCACAAGCTTTTACTAAATAGCCTAAAGAATTATCACACATCATGTACAACAAGATTGAAGAGTTCCCTTCCACCAAGCAAGGTTAATAAGAAAAACAAAACCTAGAGTTACATATGGCCCATCCAATCTAACATTCTCGGTTGAGATAAATCAAAATACAACTCAACACCGGGGAGGGAAAACCAGATACTACCTCTTCACACATTTCGACTGTGCAAGCACGCGGAACAGACCCCAATAAGTATGGACAAATTCATCTGGAATTTACTTGGGGATTTCCACCCTGTCAATACAGCAGCACATAAACTGAGGAGATGAGCAGCTTCATCAGATTGAACCAATGAATGATTTCCAATTTGTTCAAGATGATATTGGTTCGTAAGGGTATGATAGCCATGGGTGTTTTAGAGCCTCCGAAGCCGAAGGGCGCTTCTTTGGGTTAATTTCAAGCAGATGACCTACAAAGTCAATAAAACCTTGATCCCCCATTGGTAACCGATGCCTTAAGGATGTCTTTTTCGGAATCAAGTATTCAAGTCTGTTAGTCTCCTGAAAAAAGTAAGCAATTTGAATGAAAAAAGGGGACCTGCCGTGGCGTGCATGCTCATATAGGAGTTGAAAAGAATAAGATGACACAGCTTCATATGTTAAAAACGGTTACCAAATAGAAAGAAAAAAATAGAAATGACTACGCATGTTTTATCTAACATGCAACCAACTGATCCACAAGGCATCACCAGGGTCAAAGACTGTGAGTTCCACTCATAACCACCCAAGAAGAACTTTCTCCATTTAAGGAGAAAACAAATGAATATAGGACCCAGAATATTCATAATCATGAGATTTCAATCTAAAATCTTAATAATTTCATATCACTCTTCAAGCTGTAAACAAAAACAATCAGTTCTTTGGCCTATCAAGTGTTCAAGCCTGCCACAGTTTCTTAATCATAAATATGCAAATAAAACTTCAAATGCAATGCGCTTGAATATTTATCATGAACTTCCTGTGCCATAGAAGCAATAAAGGTTTCAGACTATAAAAGTAATCATTAACCTGAACATTTGTATTAACTTATGTTTAAATAAAGGAAATGGAAGAAACCAGGTAAAAATACTATTGAAGTTACAGACCATGGTAATGATAACAAAATTTGACCCTGATTACGCAAAAGGAAAATTAAACAGTGATATGAACATCATGAACTTCCTACACAGGGGAAGAAGAATTCTGAAAGGGGAAGTGTGATTATAGATTGTAAGTGTAATACCATGTCTGTCAATACCGTTGTAAGAAACATCAAAAAGCAAAGTTACCACCTTCTGATGAATTGCTTTTCTACCTTTTCATTTCTTTTTCTCTTTTTTTTTTTTTGGGGGGAGGGGGGGGGATGGTGGGGGAGGTTGCAGTACTCAGTTCAATACACAATGAGGGGGAAAAGGTCATAGAGCACCAGCATATTATTGGTCCAGTATCCTCAACATATAAGTGAAGATGGGGTGACGGTTGAATGTGAGGCATACCTGATTCCGCTCATAAAGCATGTGATTTTTCGTAAAGTATTTGTACGTATCTCGTCCTTTGGCAAGCAACTCCTGTTCAATGGATCCGATAATCCCAATAACTCGAGCAAGTAAAGTTGCAGGAGAATCATTTTGAAAGAGGACCTACAACAAGGCAAACTAGAATGGTTAAGAGCACAAAGATTTCCACCAAAACAAGTCACACAAAAAGATAATCAAGCAAGTTAAATTTTAACACAAGGTCAAACATAAGGCAGACATGGAATTGTAAACAAAAACAAGATCTCAAGTCATCTTTGACAAGGTCTTAGCAGTATATTAATGCAAATTAACCAAGAAACATAAACAATAAAAAGTTTAACTAAGGGGAAGATCCGAGAAAATGGTAATCCTAAAATTCTCATTCTCACACTCATCAGGGCTAAATACACAAATTCATATCCCAGCCCTTCATATTTGCTTTAGATGTTTGGTATGATGGCAATGTTCTCATTCAGTATGGACATGTTATGGCAGTATAATTTCCGCTGGGCATAATCAATCTCCAATGATCAACATGAACTTCGAGAATTTTCCACGGGAACCTCATACACCACTATAATATGTTACATTTTAGTTCTAAAGGTGGCTATTCTGGTTTTCTAAGTCTATTAACTCAATTTTTAGATTGCTACTGAAAGATCTACATGCAGCTTTACAATATAAGAAATTTAGTGTTGATTTTGCCAAAACACATGACAGGAGAGTGCAATTAACAGTAGTAGCATTTAAAAAACCTATAAAATCAGTGACAAGCAAAAATGCATTATCAGTATTGATTTCACATTGGTGCACACATGCACATGTCAGTACATGAAGGAAGGAGGAAAAGAAAGTGTGACCACCACCGTAGCAGAAGCCTTCAGGTATTGTTCCTCATCCTAAATTTTGGCTATTTTACATTCTTATGTTAAACGCCTCCATATTCAATTTTCTGACTCAATAACCAATACGCTCTATTACCAAGAGGCCAAAGTTTGGCTAGAAAAAGTTTTGGATGCGGATGGCAAAGTCTACTAGCTTTTTCCTTTCAGCGATATATGGTTCCAGAATCCAGTCTAACATGTAACCTTCTCCTAATGATCGAGATTGTGCTCAGATTCAGTTCTTCACATAGTTTTTCTTTTCACAACTTTTAGGACAAAAATAACCTTATAAACCTTCTAGCATCTTTCATGAAACATTTCATAGCAGATTTCAAAAAACTATCAAGCAAGAACCTGACAATCATAACTAAAAGGAGATTTATAAATGATAAATGTGACCACCATTACCATATATTTGTTAGTAGCTACAGTGAATATAAATACGTACATTTCCAGTACACAGTTCTGCCAAAATGCAACCAAGAGACCAGATATCGATCTTTTTATCATATGGAAGGCCCAAAATGACCTCAGGTGCACGGTAGGACCTAGATTGCACATAGGAACAAAGATGATCCGTTTCAAAACAACTGCTTCCCAGATCAATGACCTTCACCTCACATCTACTGTAGCTTTTGACAAGAATATTCTCAGGCTTCAAGTCACAGTGTATAAGGCCCAAACCATGCAAAAACTGAAGTGCCTCTAAACACTGGATGGTAATTGACTGCAGAGGTTAATTTACTATCAGTACAAACATAATGAATGTTAAGTACAAGCTCTCAGAATATCATCATGCTACAAACCTGCAGTCTTGGCATGGTAAAATAAACTTCCCCTCCAGATTCTCTATTAAATTTATGAAACTCATACAAATTAGCCTTCAGAAGTTCGCAGACAATTAACAAATGTTCCTGTAAATATAGAAAAGTCTCAGTCATAACTAATTTTATCATCCAAGAAACATTGATCAGACCCCTTCTATGAAATTTGGAAATCAACCAATAAAAAATGGAGAATAGGGTAAGAAGAAAGGACCCATAGGATGGTTCACTTACACGATAGTAGAAATAATCATACAACCGGAGGATATGGTACTTGTCACCAGGATCATGCTTGTTAACATACTTGAGAAGTTTAATTTCATCCAGGCTCTGATCAAAAAAATCTTTGTTGTTCTTAATAATCTTCACACAGACATCCATGCCAGTGTGGAGGTCATGAGCTTGAATAGCTTTACTAAATGCAGCAGATCCAAGATACTCTGTAACATGATACCGCCCAGCAATGACTGAATTCAAAACAACGTGGAAGTTTTTGTCCTCCTCAAAACCCGTCCTGTGCAATCAAAAGTTCAGTTGAAAAATAAATAAATAAAACAAAACAAAAGAAGAAAGGTTTTTGAATCAGTGAGACCTGAAGAAAATTTCTTATGAAAAATAGCAGTACAGGAGGAAAGCCCAACAATAACCAAAACAGCAATTATAGTCATAGTTACTGAAAAGAATATGCACAGTACAAGATAATAAATGGTAGAACAAAAGGAGGACACATTTAAAATGAACTCCATCAAATAGAAGCTAGCATCAAAGTATTACTGTGCATCAGTGTGTAGCATCAAATATCTTCAGCATAATAAATGCACAGAGTCTCTTCAAATCCTAAGACTTCAAGGAAACAGCTAGTGTTGTCTTGCAACGAAACTAATGCTACTTGATTAGTATAAACTATTTTTGAGGCAAAAGATTAAACTACTTCCAGTTGACAGAAAATCTATTGAAACAGGTGAAAATTCTTAGTACAACCCAGGACAGAGCCCATTATAATCGACTTCCATTGCAAATTGAAATGCTATTAATGAACCCCCCAAAACAAACACTATTAAAGGTCAATCATAATAGAAACCAAAAACAAATAAATCATGACCGTCATTAAGCCACAATAATTTAACATGGTCAGCATCCCAATAGGTACAAAGAGGAAAGAAAGAAAGAAAAAATAAAAAATAAAAACAAGACGCATATAGTGTAAGTCCCCAAAATGTGGAATCTCATGATTAGGTTGCATTACAATCAACTTGAGGAATTATGCCTACAGGGTAAAATGGAGTTGACAATATAACTCAACTAAATAATGCTCAGATGGCCAACCCATAGAAATAATGGACTTTGCACAGAAAATAAAATGTCTATGACAGAAACAAGCTTTTTCAGTCCAAAACTGGTGCCTCTAATCAACAGATAGAGGAAGAAGATGCTTACCTGTTTTTCCTGTGGACAATCTTAAGATCGAAGGTTTCAAATTCTTCCTCCTGTGCCTTTATCTGTTTAACTTGCTCTTGCACAGCTATAGCTTCCTCATCCTCCAATAATGTGCTTGGATCTTCTTCCGTTGCCCTTGCTCTGGCTATTACATCATTTTCTTTCTTAGCATGCTGTGTCTCAGTGTAACCATAATTTGAGAGTGAGGAAGCGCTAGAATTTGCTGATCCTACAATGTTAGCATTGTTTCCATCCATTGAACTCTTCACAGGTGAAGACTCACTGCTTTTCCGCCTCCATGAAGCAAGCATGTCATCATTTGTTACCAAACAGTCATCTGCTTCATCATTCATAACAGTATTGCCTGCTTCATCATTCATAACAGTATTGCCTTTCTTTGACCAGAAAGCTTTCCCTGAGCTTGTCTGGACCAACTCTTTATCTCTAGGAGGGGGAAAAGAAAACCCTCCATCTATGTGATTCTTTGCCTGTGAATATGGATCTTTGTCATTAACTGTGACAAAATTATCCAGATTGCTCTTATTTGATTTCTTTTTGCCACAGTTCGATGTTTCACCATAATTCTTATCTGAGTCACGCTGTACTCGCCCGGACACTCCGATACCTATATCTTGATCAGGAAAGTACTCTAAATCCCCCTCACTACTACCACCAACCAAACTCTCCCGCACTTCACTGCCTATATCAGCAGCATCGCTATTGATACCTACTCCAATAGATCTAACTGAACCATGCTGATCATCATCCAGGCAAATATCATCTAATCTTGGCCTTACACAATCATTCAGAACTTTCCCATCCTGTAACATAATAAGTTCATTTGACTGAGTTACAAAACCCTGCCAGACAGGTTCTGCACGCATCAAATTTAATTCCTCTTCATCCATCAACTGTCCATCATAGTGGCCAATCAAGTCATTCTCATCACTTCTCCTATACATTTTGGCTGCTGACAGCCCTATAGGATCATCAGAAGGGCCAACTGGATCAATATTTTTTGACTGGAAATACCGCTCACCAGAGAAGTAGGAATCCTCTTCTGCAAATGATTGATCATCCTCATCATTTTTGTTTTGTATTCTATCTTGAGGGTCTGGAACACTCCCATGTCCTGTTCCCTTTTCATTGTCACTGGGGTAATCAATTTCATGTGCCAAAAACCAGTTCTCATCTTCAATAGGCTGTCTCATGTAGCCAACATCATCATCATCTTCGTATTCATCAGAGTCCCAATACTCATTTGGGTAGTCAACAGTTTCACTCAATCCATCACCAATAGTTGCGAAACCAGACACTAGATCTGATGTATCCTCAGCAATGCCCTGACTTACAGATAGCCAACTGCCTCCAACAGGCCGTTTCACTCCTATAATTTTTCATGTGAAAGGTTACTCAGTATCTCAAAATTTTTAACAATTAAGATAAAACAAACAAGCTCATGGATACTGCTCAGAATAAAAGACACAAAGGGCACCATATCAATTGCAGCACCAAGAGTAAAAACGGATTATAATTTAAATAGAGCACTTCTAATCATATTATATGTGAAGATTATTATGTTAGGATGAAGGCCTTCTCGTGAAATTACTTCACGCTGGTTTCCACAGTGATGATAGCTAAATTTAAACCTTAAGTTCATGTACAAACTTGTTCAATGTTTGAAAACTTCTTAAGCCCTTTCTTGACGATGCTTGTATCTTGTTAGGCATTTCAAGAAGTGTTAAACTTCTCACTACCTGATTATATATTATCTTTGTTCATAGCGCTTCTCTTAGCTTAGTGAAGAACCGTTTATCCTCCCTTAAAAAACCAATCATAACCATCAAATTAACCTAGTGTAGCTATGCTAACCATAACAGCATCATTATAAATCAACACCATTTCTGATAGAACATGAACCTAAATATGGTGGTTTACAAAAGTGCCTTTTCTTTTTTGCCTTGGTTGAGAGCAACAACTCAAATCCATATCAGTAAATTTCAGTTGACTTGTAACCAAGACATGCACTTTCTTCAAATGTTTCTTTTCAGGAAAAAACCATCTATATACATAACATCTCAATCTCTTGGACACTAGGTAGCAATGCTCTCTAACAGAGTTTGACTGGCACTGATACTTGTCAATGAATCTAGAAGACTTTGGTGGCAGCATAGACTTCAAGTTCCAATTTAAAAGTAGACCATCACAATTCACTTGAATCAGAATCCTTAAAATTTTAGATACTCTACAATTGTGATAAACGTTATATTAAATGAGCTAATTTCTTACTAGTCTACAGCACTGTAATTATTCAAGAATATATAAGCACATCCATAATGCTCTGTGTGACTTGAAATTTTGAAGGTGGAGTGGAGGGGGAGGCACAATGCACATATTTAAGTGCTTGAACATCCCATTACCTATAAGCAATTCAGATGACACCTGGAACAACATTTCTGAAGGCCTATTGGATCATGATTGATATAACTCACTTGTGGCTCCTTAAGAATTCAGCCAAAATTTATGCCATAAATTACAACTATTTAGCATCTCAACTATGGAAAATCTGATTATACTTCAATTTACTTTCTTAAAACTACATGTGCAGCTGATACTGAATTGATACAGATTTTCAACAGGCAGTTGAATGTGCTCTCTCAAGTTTTACAGTGTCACTGCTTCCAACTTCCTACTGCAATACTTTGTCTGATATAGCTGTTTATATCAAATGGATATTCCATCAATTTGTCAACATTTTATTCTACATCACTTTGCATACTCATTGTATTACTTCCACAAGGTAAAGTTTCAATGCCTTATGTATCCATGTCATTTTGATGCATTCAGACAGTAACTACAAAAGTTTCATCATGTCTTACCAGCAACACCATCCAACAATTTCACTTCAACAAATTAACAAATTAAATAAAAAAAGTTCAAATACAACCATATGCAGGAAAATCCATTTGGCATATAAATCTGCGCGTATGTCCACAATCAACACAATTCATAATTAAGCTAGAGACAGTTGCACAAGGATAAAATAAGGCCATCTCTCTTCTCTTCCTCATATTATCCTTTTTTACTGACTAAGAATGAATTAACCATTTGACAGCTAAAGAATTCAGAGGTAAATGAGATTCTCCTCATATACTGCAATTTCATAGAGGCCATAAATGGCAACAAATCACAGGTAAAGATCACAAAATACAATGGAATCAAGTATTTCCATGCAGCTAACAGCAAGCATGCATTTCAAGTAAATAAGCAATAACCACACTCAAAAAGGAAAGGTAAACTATCAGCAATATTTATGGAACAGAGATCGCATATCAGAGTGAAAACTAGCGGCAACAGTGAACAGACCTGATGTATTAATTTCTTGTCCAATTGGAACATCCAAAAACGACCCTATAAGATATGTATTCTCATCACTTGTAGGCTTCGGGCCAGGTCCATCAATTTCATACTTCCCTTCCCAATTAATACTGAAGGGCTTTTCTTCTGACTTGAGTTTAACAGGTGGCAACCTAGGGAACTCTTCCTTCTGATTTTCAGGAGCATGAGGAAAACATAAGGCACTGAAATCTTTTGGCTCACTCCCTTGGGCCTTTCCAAAGTACAAAGATCTTCCTACCTCATCCACTTGTTCTTTTATTGCTGCCCTAATGTCATTGACCTCTGTCTTTCTCTTTATTTCCCTTTTGTCACCAATAGTAACAGTACCATCATAACTGGTTGATGTATCACCTTTGGAAAAAGGGAGAATAGTCTTTACTGAACAATCTTTCCACAATTCTGAAGATGGATGCGATTGCTCATCATTCCTAGACCATGTGTAATCCACAGAATCATCCTTACTGGATCCCCCAGTTCGCTTGTGCGGTGGGTCAGCTTCTTTAAGGTCAGTATCTTGACTTCTCTCGTTCTTCAGTCCCAAAGTTGACCTACTTGTACTTAAAGGCCAAGCTGTTCTCTTATCACTAGAAGAGGTATCTTCTTCACCAGATTTTGTATTAGCCTTGACACTGTCAAAAACCTCAACCAAACTCACCTTTGATTTCCCCGGAGCCTGAAGCCCTGAAAAGTTGCTTGCACTGCACTTCCAACATCATTCTGATGAGACACAGTTGGGCCATTACTGTGACTATACTTCCATGAATACAAATCAAGCACCATATCATCAGAACCCTTAGAAAAAGTAAAATTATTGTCACTTGTTCCAACAGATTGATCAATTTTGCTTTTGTCTCCAATATTAGAAACACCCTTCCACTTGTTCTCAGACCCGTTTCTCTCTGTTCCACACTCTATCTCTTTCACAATGAGCTCCTTTGAAACTTCACCACTACTCTGTGAACTCGAAGCCTTTGAAACTTCCCCAGTACCACGAGAACTCATTCCTAGGCTTTGCAGAACTGGTTTTCCCCCATTTGCTTCTTCTGATGGCATACTTAACCCCTTATCCTCGAGCACAAGCTTCTGAATGAACCCGTTCAAATCAGGCCGGTTAGTCAGCTCACTACGGAATGTGGCCTCGGTCCTAGTTAAATTGTTCCTTCTCAAAATTTCCAGAATAACATCAATGGAGCTCAGGTCCGCCATATGTATATCAATCACTGCAGGAACTTCCAAATCGATAAACCTCACACTAGAAAAAACTTTTTAACACACCTGGCAAAAAAAAAAATTGAAAAAACCATCAAAATCTCGGTCTAAACTCAAAAACAGTTACCAAGCTCCCAAAAGAACACAAAGTTCCAATCATTTTAACCCACATTACTCATACAAAGATAATAAGAAAGACCCAAAATTTAATTGTCTCATTGCCTCCAAAATCAAAAGAAAGGAACACAATGGTACTGTCTAAATGTTAATCCAATTAAAAGGCAACTCACATGGTGCAAAAAATGGTGAGACAAAGCACCATACACGGTGCCCAATAAAATCAGCATTCAAAAATTAATAAATTTTGGGAGGAAATACACAAAAATAACCCAACTTTCTTATCTCGGGATTTCCCCCGCATTTTCTCGATAACCCAATGGAAAAACCCTAGCAGAACTACCCATTTAGGGATTTCGAGATCTGAAAACAACCCACTACTCAAACCCTAGAAACCATTTCAATCACTCATAAAATTAGTGAAGGAAAACGAACATTTGAAGAAAGATTCGAAAATGGAATTGTAATTTTTAGTGGGGGGGAAGAAATGAGAACTTACAGATCGAAGAAGAATATGTTATCTCCACAACCAAACAGAGAATAGCTTTGCAGGGTATTATTGAATCCATCGCCATCACCTATCTGTCAGGAAAAACTATTTGTTAGCTGGTTTTAGTGTTTTGGCCAGCCAAACATTGCTTTAACCTTTTCCAGTAGGAAGTGAATGTTATGAGTCGTTTTTAGTTTTTAGCTAATGAATCTTTTGATTTTGATTTCTTTCTTTTTTCTTTTTTTAAATATCCCCAATTTTTTTGATCAGTGATATTTTTGTTTGTTTGCTACTTATTCAGGGGGCAGATGCTGTGATAGACCTGAATTTTTGTGGAAATCTCACTCTATGCCTATCTACTTTTGAATGAGTCCATTTGGTCCTTACACTTTTAAGACGTATAGGATTGCCAATTAATTATACTTAGAGGAACGAAACTGGGCCAAACTGGTTTAAGATTTGTGGATGCTCCCCCAACGGTCGAGGGTTCTATTCTTACATGGATGGCAAATATTGTTGAGCAGCAAGAGTCGTCTCTCTCCCTTCTCTCAATTTAGCTATTTTCTTTTTTAAGACGACTCCTTTTGTAATAGAATAGGATTTCAAAAAAAAAAATTATATTTCGAACTACAAGGCAAACGAAATTCATTTAGTAAGAAATCAGCCAACATTGACTCATAAATTGGGTTTGTTTGGATTGATCTAATTTGGTCAAAAATTTCTACTTGCATCATCGACATAATTTCAACCATTTTTATCTCACATACATCACAACCAAAAAAGTGCTACAGTATTTTTTTCACAAAATTATCCCAAATAATCTACTATCCATAATCACACTAAAATGAAAAAAAAGGACTACAAGGCCAATGAAATTTATTTAGTAAGAAATCATCTAATATTGGCTCATCTTATAATCATGCTAAAAAAAAAAAAAAAGATATGGTCAAGGTTTCTATTCCTACATGGATGGCAAGTATTGTCGAGCAACAGGAGGCGTCCCTCTCCCTTCCCCAATTTAGTTATTTCCTTTTCCAAGGCTCCTCCTTTTGTAATGGAATATGATTTCAAAAAAATTATATTTAGAACTACAAGGCGAATGAAATTCATTTTGTAAGAATTCAACTAACATTGGCTCATCAAATAATCATACTAAAAATTTTAAAAAAAAGAACTACAAGGCCAACGAAATTCATCAAGTAAGAAATCGTCCAACATTGGCTCATCTTATAATCATACTAAAATGAAAAAAAAGGATTTAGTATTCACTGACTTTTAAATTTAATTGAAACTCACTCATAAAAATATGAAATTGATATTTAAATATGTGTAAAGCAAGTTATTTGACTTATCTTAAATTTGGCTAAATAAGTTTATTTAAGTCCAGATTGAATAATAATTATGAGAAATTAAACTGCTCTATTAAATTCAACAGCCCAATCAGAAATATCTATGTATGGTTGGGTTTTAAAAAGCATATATCTGGTTTTTTCTTTCCCACTACTAAATGAACACTTTTAGCTGAGTATGAATAGATTTGCCAAAAGAGAAAAATATTATAGTGATGAAAGCTAATTCCTTTCAAATTAGAGAGTAAAATGCAATATTGAAAACGTTTTAAAACTCTTTCAGCCATTTGCCCCCACTCATTCACAAGAGCGGTGTTTCGCGAGCCATTCTGCTTACTGGCTTCTGCCTCCTGTTTCATTTGTTTCTTCTGGGGCCGGCAAGCCAGATTTTTCACGCCTCCACCCCAAAAAAAAAATATATATATATATATATATATATATATATATATATATAGTAATAATAATAATGATGATGAACGTATCAATTCAACAAGAATCAAGCTAAAAAAGACTTGCCAATATGAACGTAATTTGATCAAACTACTTAAAACATGGAATACATACTTTACAAGAGCAAGCAAATTATTATTTTTCCCTCGGGCTAAAAATGACAGAAAAAGAAAATGAGGAAATGACTAGGAGGACACATAATCAAGTGGATTATAGAGCAAAAGCAAGCAGTCATTTAACATTTTTCAAATATCCAAGTTGAACAAAATTTGACTATTAATTCTATTTACCAAATTCCTTAAACACAGCCTACGTATTTTATTGGAGGAGAGTTGAGTTAAATGATAAGATGGTTGAGATTATAAGTAGAAGGTCCTCAATTCAAGACCTCTCACTTGTTTTTTTTTGGCGGGGTGGGGTGGGGGGGGGGACAAATGATTCTGTATTCTTGGAAAAATGTGATAGACAAAAGAAGGAAAATACTAGGAGGCCAATCAGGATTCTGATCATGTCAACCAAGTCGAAATGAAGCAGAAGCAGGCAGTCGTTGAAGATGATTCAATTAGTTTTATACATTTTTATTTCCTTCAGAAGTTGGCATGGCATCATAGAAAAGTCAATTAAACCAACATAGTGCCTATTGAACCCAAAAAATCCCTGTTCATCCCTCCTGCAAAATATTCTTTTCCAGTAAAGCAAAGGAAGACAATGGAAATGGATTTCACATCTAGCCTTGTAATTAAACAACAATCAATGCTGTGACAGGAAAAAGCTCTTTCTCCATCATTTTAGAACATCTTCCCAGTACCCTCTTTCCGGGGAACAGATTCATGGATATCCATTTGACGCCAGTTGCCTACCAATGGAGCCATCTGTTCAACTTTGTCATACAGACCAAGCAGTCCGCCAGTATGTATGAAGAGGATCTTTCTTCCTTCCCACATTGCTGGATTCTCAGCCATGTCTTTCATCATTTGATAGGCTGCTTTTCCACTAGGGAAATAGAAAAATAATACACAAATGTCAACATAAGAGTTCTCTCAGCTGTGAAGTTTGGTCGCCACATCCATTAGACCACACTTTTGCCAGTCTAACAAGAAAACATCAATAAAAGTTTCCTAGAGAACTACCCCAACGAGGAGACTGGATAACTGAAATAACAAGATCCCAATTAACATTAGTTACTGAAGAACTTCATATCCACATATCTTGATTATGTAGAATGGAAAGGATGCGGAGCAGGGCTTTTCAAATTTCAGTACATTTACGTCTATGCACAGCCCCTGCCTCCCCATAACCACCATCTTAGACATCTCCCTCCCTCTTCTCCCTCAAAATGAGTATAAAACAAGAATATAGTTTAAACCTTGTTGCTTGTGGATAGAAATTATAGCTTATGACGGGATGAACATCAGCAAAGTAGTGGGCAGTGCCCCCTTCCTCATCCTATATGTGATGTTTTATACGTGTGAGAAACTTGGACTTCCGAGAGGTATACCAATTTCGCACTAGCCTAATGTTAAACATGGCGCCTGAATTTCTATGGCAGATCTATTTGTTTCAACCATATGTGTACACTATGGGAGCAATGAGAACTTGTATCACAATGCATATGTGATCATTCTATCTAAAAGACGATGGATTTGACTTCCGACAGCATAATGCAGACACAAGTTCGAGAGTGGCAATTTGGTGGTTGACCCAGAGATGTAGCCATCTCCAGATTCCTGGTGGCTTTTAGCAAGTGGTAGATGCATCTTCAGCTTTGAGAAGAAAATTGGACAATATTTTGAACATAAAAAGAGGCAAACTAGTCTATCAACCCAGTTATGTAAATACGCAATGCCTACAAATCATTGGAAATCAAATTGCAATATCAAGAAGTCCTTTTGCAGATTGGGAGCCATTGAGACTTAAGCAACAATGCCAAATCTGAAAGTGAATTTTAGAATATCTTAACAATGTCTTAATCTTTAAATTAGCACCTCGTGCATTTTGGCTCGTGTTATTTTATGATCTCCCACTCATCCAATTTTCATAGCACCATATTTGAACTTCAACAATTTACTGATAATGTTTAAGGAGCTTATACCTATAGACTGGGTCAAGGATAGCACCAGTCGTTTCCGCAATTTCCTTGACAAATTTTAGCTCCTCACTTGTGCTCATAGCATATCCAAGACCTTTGGCCTGAAAGAAATGAAAATAGGATCACCCACATCAGCTTCAATCAACATATCAGAATCATCCATTCACCAGCTGGAAGGGAAAACTATTGAAAATGAATTTATTGATTCAATTAGAGAAAGTATTCATCCATTTCATACGAATATGCCAGCATTTCTAATTAAATGCTCTAGGTATGACTAAAGGAGACATCAGCCAAGCCTATGCAAGAAGTTTTCTAACAGATGGTTATTTCGCTTTCAGCACATACTGATATTTCCTGAGCTTTATATGATGTAATCACACTAAGTGAAGTCAATGGCTTCAAGTGAGTCATCAGAGAGAATATTACCATTGTTGTATAATTGTTGATAATGCATCACATACTATCTTTCTGATGGTTTACATGAATGATTGCAAATAAGCAAAATAAAAGAAATCAACAACTGGTATATAATTCTTAATATGGTCACAAGGCAATGGAAGAATTGCTCACGTTTTGAATATCAACAATATCACGTGAGCTTACTCCTGCATCAAGTCCATCAAGAAGCCCTTGGACGTAATCATAGAAGTACTCAGGATCATCACAAACGCAGAATGCATGAACCTGCACACGAACCAGACATACTAGCCGAGTTTCGAAAAGACTTGCAGGTCAGAAATAGGAAAGCAAGTGGACCTTTGCTTTTAAGTTGCTCAACCAGACCCAATTGACAAACCAGCAACTGTACCCCCACTGAAAATCATGACAAAGATAATATAAATGTTGACATATCAGATGAGGTAGTGGTGTGTAAATTGTAATGCTGTACCATCTGAATTGCTAGTACAGAAACTATAGACAGAAAACAGATCGAGATTTTCTTATGTGTTTATTGATTCAACAAGTAAACAACCCAACTATAGTTAATTAGAAAAATGGAGACTCCAAGCTCCAAAGGAAGAAAGCTAATATTGTCAAACTTCTGTATCTGCTATCATTTATTATCTATTTTTTTTCATTTGTTTTTGAGCTCTTTAAACCCTTCTCCCTTTGATTTGACATGAACAGCTCCTGATTCTTTTATCAAATATCTAATCATCATTACAGAATAAAATGTAGGATTTAGTGTTACCCAATTATTGTGAATGCACAGATTTATAAAGCATATACATTCTAGAAGGAAGAAAGGGCATAGCAGAACCTGCCACATGCGACAACAATGTCATCAAATCCTGATTTACCATGCTGAAGTTGGTGATCTATCTCCCTAATTGCTTCGATGTAGCCCCTGAAAAGTAAAGAACATGTTCATTTATGCATTTATGCACAAAAGCTTACAACAGAATTTCTTTTCTATTATCTTTACCACTATTATTACATCTCCAACAGAAGAAAAAAAGGAAGAAGCAACAAAAAAAGGCACTGTCACTCGATTTTCCTTGTTCACTTATCCTATGTGCAGTACATTCCTATATCAATCTTCTCAAGACATGACGTGCAAGAAATTGTAAGCAGAATTCTACATGTGACCATAAGCACCAATCTAGACTGGTTTGGTGTGATAGATTGGACATAGCTACTTAGACGTTAACTTTGTCAACGAAAGGATAGCTTTCTCCAATCTCCTGAAGGGTCAAAGATAGTCCTTGAAGAAGTAAGCTCTACCAAAACTTTTGTTGCCACATGGACATTAAGAAGGCCAATAGTAATTTGTCATTCACCTCTAACTTTTGCTAACAACCCAGGATAATTCCAAAAGGGCTCTTCTCAACCTTAGTATTACCACCCAATATGAGATAAAGGATCCGGGCATTAGCCTAACAGATATCAAGAACATCTGAAATGTCCAAGGTTCTTCCCCACCTCCCTTTTTCTCCCCCAGAAGCAAATGAGATCTCTCAAGGACTTCAGAGATCTCCCAGTCTGTAATAAAGACTTCTAACTACCACCTAATCTAATTATGGTATATTGCACATCAACATTTCAGTCCACTTCTCTTCATATCCAAGATTTATGTAGACTTAACAATTTCTCCATTTTTTGTCTGTCACTTAAACAATTTCTCCACATAGATTTTTTCTCTGTCTGTCATGTATAAAATACCAACATAGTATAATGCAAAGAAGATATAAAGAATCAGAAATCAGCCTCACCAGGTTCCCAGAGAATTGGATCCCCCGACAGGAATAACATATGGCCTTCTCCCCTCACTCAACAGTTTTTCCTTTAAAATTTTAGTAAGTTCCTGAGAATAACAAAATCTTAAGTGTTCAGCTGTCAGAATCAACTGCAGTTAAGCAGGAATTTACATGAATTTTATACTTCAAATGCATTTTCTGAAAAGGTCTATCAGAGCCTCATCAGTTCTGCTTGAAGCACAAAGAGTTCCTGATTTTGCAATAATTGAGAGTGAGGATCTTTACTTGTCTTATATCATACTCCAGTATCAGGTAGAATACATTCTAAAAGATCAATGTTTACGAGCCAATACTTGGTTTGAATATTTGGTCAAGGAAAGTTATAAGCTGCTAGCCTTTTCGAGATATCAAATCTGTCCCTGGAGTAGCGAACATAAATTATCCAATATGTGACTAATATAATTATATGGCATCTTATAAGTGTCATTACAATACAATACCTGCTGTTGCATTTGGAAAAGGATGCTGTTTGGATTATATAATTAGTAAAATGTGTTTCTTACATTTTAAGTCTGCACTTCTTGTGATATTTTCACAATTTATGGGTACACACAACAAGAAAGTTGATTATACAAACTCAAGTATCCTATCCAGATTGAAATAAGAGTTTGACAAGCGGTAAGCATACCACACTGCCAACTTTGGCATACTCTTCTTTTGTAACAAGATTGATGTGTGCTCCAACTAATCGCTCAACCAGGAGATTTCCGGTCAACCCAGGATCTTTGTCCACAAGAACCTATAGAAACCTGAAAGATGTTATTCCAAATATGCAAACATTTCCAAGCAAACCACAAACCAACAACGGTGCAAGGATGAACAGCTATGCACCTTGGAAGTACGTAATATAAGATAGCATTCAAGATTCAAATACTTGGCAGCTACTGCAGTAGCACGGCAATGATTACTTTGGATGCCTCCTATGGTAATCACGCAGTCTGCTCCCTTTGCCACAGCATCCGCCAGTAAAAACTCGAGTTTCCTAACCTTATTGCCACTTAATTGCATGCCAGAAAGATCATCACGCTATAAGAATGGCAAAATTCCATCATCATCAGGTTTTGTTCAGCATTAAAAAGAAATATCCATTAATACACATGACTAACACATATTTCAATTGGTTCAGCTCATGAAAATGGGCACAGAAATCATTTATTTCTATAATCTCACTCATGCAATACGACAGTTATTCTCGAATTACTTGTACATAATCCAAAGAAACATCACTTGTACACAGGCATTAGCATCTCTATCTAGCAGAGACAAATTCCCAAGTTAAAAATCCTGCACTTTAATTAATCAGCTGTCCGCATTCTTTAATGTTAAACAGAATTGTAAAAAGAAAAAAATGTACCTTCAACCAGACTTCAGTATTTTTGGGTAAATTTGGAAGGCTCCACCGGTGAATTGGAGTGGGAAACTATTTTTTTTAAAGAGTAAATTCACAATTGATTAGAACATCAAAATGAAGGTAATTGATGGGAAAATAAAAGAAAAAGAAATGTTGCAACTCTGCTTACGTGGCCGAGGGAATAGACATGAGAAGGGATAGGGCTGAGGTGGGATGCCCAAGAAGGTGGATCATATGGCTTCTTTGCAAGAAAATCGAAATTGAAACCAGATTGTTGATGGGCTTTCTTGTCTGTCTCCATACCTGATTTTGTAGAGCTAATCTGGGAGTAACAAGAAAAGTACTTGAGCTCCCTCTTGTTACTTTGACCGCCAGTGCTGGCGGCTGAAGTGATGGTGATGGGGGGGAAATGCGGTGGCGGCCGGAGTGGTGGAAGGGGAGTGATGAGATTATTAAGGAATGATGCTTTGGTTCTGGTTAAGCTCCAATTGTTGCAAATCATTCTACTGCTAATATCTGATTTAACTAATTTGATTATGTGCACAGTGGTGGTAATTCACTAATTTGAAGTCTTCTGGTGTTGTCTTGACATGAGGAAGATAATTTGAGAATCCTAAACAGATAAATTGGCCTCATTGGTTTTATCTGTTTGTTTGTTTGTCTTCTGCACTACAATAGTTGGATTGCTTTTTTTGGCCTAAAAATCTATACTTTCATTATCAACCTTTTGTCACATTTTTCAAATCACATTTTTATCCGCGTACATATAAATTAAAAATATCTTTTCGAAAATATCCCATAATATTATCTATCCAAAGTGATGCTTTCATGATTCCATTCATCAACTCTTTCTCAATTTAACAAGGGGATATTACAAATTTGCCCGCTTAAATATGTATTTAGCCTGTTACCACCCTCCTCTGACCTCTCCAAATCAAGAACTTGCAGTCCAATCCGCTTGTGCAGAGATGACAGAGAACTTTAAACAGGAATGTATGCAAAAATTTTGATCACAATGCATCATTGCCATCTCTTGATCAATAGAAACATCCAACTGGCAGAATTGGTGACTCTGCAAATTATGTACTTCCAGACATGCCCAGGTAAGATCTCAGCAGAGCATCCAAAGCAAACATATCAATGACATTTGAAAGGAAATTCTCGTAACAGATTTTAACCCAAAAAATGAAGAAAAAACAGACAAGTTCTCCTTAATTATGGAAAAAAAATCAGGGTTATAAAGCAGGATCAATGACAAAAATCAACCATCAGGGGGCAGCTGTACCATCAAATCAAATATGATGATAGCTGTTATGGTAGTAGAGAAGATCAAAGACGAAAACCAAACTACGATTTTTATCAAATTACATCTTCAAGTTATACCTCCATGAGAATCTTCTACACTAATCATCCATACAACCTCTCAGCAGTTCCACAATCAGTACATATAGCTTCAAATATGAAAGATGACAACTCAACTTAGCTCCATAACTACATGAGCCCACAACATTAGCTGAACAATTACAATTCCTCTAAAATGTATCAAAAATTTTCGCATAAAGGCCGGCCCTCTTGCTTGAATCGGCAGCTAGAATGCAGAGTCATATGCCCCCTTCTTCCTTCCCATCAAAACCTCCTTGGCCTCATTAATCTTTGAAGCAAGATAATGGCTACCACCAGCATCAGGATGGTTGGCCACCATCACTCTCCTATGAGCCTCCTTTATCTTCTCAGCAACAGCACTCTCCCTGCAACCAAATAAACCCAAACAAACATTGCAAATCCCATTTCTTTGAAAGCAAAATTTTTAAGCTAAAATTGATTGAACCCAGCTCCTCTTGCATCTTGAAACAGGAAGTAATCCATTGATGATCAGCCTCCTCCCCCTCCCTCCTCCCCCCCCCCCCCCCCCCCCCAAAAAAAAATCCTCTTTAGACCGAATTTCACCGGTGCTATTTTCTTCAAAAAGCAAAAATTCTTAGCCAAAATCAATCAAAACCCAGTTTTTCTAACATCCTAAAAAAACACGGTAATCATCACCACTACTTTTGCTTTGTTCCCTTTTTCTTTAATGGAAGTTTCGGAGGACAGTCAAATTGAAACCAGCGTTCTCAATACTAGCAAAGCATCATCAGTGATCAGCAAACCAAATTTGATGTTCCTCATTGAAGATACTGTGTCCAAATATTAACAACACCCATAAGAGGGACCAAAACAAAGATTTTTTTTTTTTCCTTGCAGAATAAATCATACTAACAAATTTTGAGAAATTACCTAACTCCAAGAATCAGAGCAGCCTCGCGCCTAGTCATGGTGGTCTCAAATCCGCCAGGATAAAACCTCCGAACTCGAGGAGCAGCCTTGAATGCTTGCCAAGATTTAAATAGCTGTCTTGCTCCCAAAGCAGCAGCTCCAACCGCGCTGCACATTATCAGAGGAGAAGCCTACATATTTTAACCCACCACAAAAAAAAAAAATGACAAAAATTTCAATTAGATTGATGAATTAAGCTGCAGAATCAACAAGCCCACAAAATTAACTCTTGAGAATTAGACAATTAGTCTTAGCTAATAATTAAATGCAGGTTGACAGCAACAAATTAAGAAGATCACTTGGTTACCATCAAAGAACTTTGCAAGCTCATCAAACTTCAGATGCGTTTATCTCTTGTTTTTTTCTCTCCTTTTAATTTCAGTTCTATTCTTGGAGGAAGACGGGAAACCCGACTTTTAGCTCTAAAATCTTCTGGTGATTTCTAGAGTTAGGGAAGGGAGGCGATTTTCCAGTTATAGGTTGGGGAGTTGGGGGCTTGGCTTGGGAAACAAGGCATGCCAAGTTTGGGCGGGTTGGACCGGGTCCCACTAATATCGGATGAATCGTGAATTGGTTGGTGTTGGCGGCGGTGACCAGTTTAGGAATTTGTGAGGAAAAGTCTAGAAGGCGTGGAGAAGAAGGCAAAGAAAGAGCACGACTTCAATGAGAAGCATAAAGCGTGAAACAGTAGACGAAGTTGGGGCACAATTCAACTGAAGAGGGTAAGATGGTGCAATTCGTGTGAAGATTAGGGCAAGATTAGGGTGATGATGTCAGAGGGATCGAGAGCATATTCAGCACATGGGAAGGCATGAGGGATTCGGTTATGAAGTCACTATAAATAGTAGTAGTAGCTTAGCAGTAGTTATGGTATTTTGTCATTTGTAATGTATTTGCGTAATCCCTCTCTTTTATTCCTACCTCTTAAACATTCCCTCTGCTTATTCCACCAATTCTTCTCTTCTCTTGTAATTCAGGATATGAGATTCAATGAAATGATTACTTAGTTGCCTTACAATTTCAATTTTAGCGTGGACTGTGTTTAGTTTGAATTATCTTGTTGATTACTCAATTGGTATCGAAAGCGCGTTCCTCCGGGAAATTGTTGTCACAACTTCTGATCCTCAAACTTGCATAACTAGAATGACTTCGAAATCTGGAGGACACCTTGAGGAAAGAGTAGTTGATCTAGGAAGCGGCAAAAGGTATTCTACAGTAAATGAAGGACTTGAAAGAAGCGTCGGGTGGTGGAGAATAGGCGGAGAATCGGAGAACTCGTGCACAACTGGATTTGAAATCTATGGGTTAATGGCTATGGTGGCACAAAATGGGATATGAACAAGTTAAGCTCTAGCATGCAAGAAGCACGCGGTCATGAATCGATAGGAACACAGGGAAGAGTTGAAGTTGAACAAGAAGGAACAACGTAAGCGAGGATCTGGACCGTAGTCTCTAACAAAGGCTAATCTGCATTTGGAAATAGAATGCGAAGATAGATTTTCCAGAATTTGTTGGAGATGACCCTCGAGATGGGTTAGGAGGCTACCGATACTTGGATACATGAGATTGAAGGTGATAGAGAACGTAATAGCGTAACTGCACTTAAAGGAAAGCGAAAAGTGGTTTCATACCAATTCGATCGAGCCTACGGGGAATTCACCCAAGCTCATGTGTGAGGTTTGGAAGGATCACGGAAGGAGTAGAGGACTTCTCGAAAATTGTTCGATTGGAAGAGTACCAAAGGTTTGAAACTCTCAAAGTAGCTATGCCTTCCTTGCTATGCATGAAACTTATTATATATCCAGTGTTTTGAGTGGTGAGGAGGAAATTAAAACCAAGTCAAAATGTTTAAACCAAATACCCTATCATCGCCATGGAGATTGCTCGACTAGGGAAAAAAAACCCGCCACCAAAACCAAAAATTCAATCAAACCAGTTTTTTCTACCCTAATACTTACAAGGCTCTTACCATCAAAAACCGACTCTAAATGGAACTCAGCCTTAAAACCAAACAACTGTAGCCATTTTCCACCAAGAATACCAGGTTCAAAAAAATCACCCAGAAGTTTAATGCTAGAAGGGAGAAAGGGCTATGGTAAAGTGTGAAGAACCATTGACTTTGGACATATTCTGAAAATGCTTCGGCCAGCTTTATATTAAACCGGGATGATCAATTATTCAAAGAAGACAAAATGGGAGAAGAAGGTGAAAATTTTTGTGACTGTGAGGAAGATCAGAATGGAGAAGAGTTTATGCAAATCTCGATGCAAGCTCTCACATGAGGGGATAACCATAAAACTCGCTCATTGCTTACTGGGAAAAGAGTCAGTATTTTGATCGACAGTGGGAGTACCCACAGCTTCTTAGACGAGAGGCTGGCCCAAGAAATGAATTACCAAACTTCTGATATACAACCTCTATCCGTGACTGTAGCAAATGGGGAGAAGATGAAGTCAAAACCTCTCACACAACCTTTGCAATGGCATATGCAAGGTCATGAGTTCCAACATAAGCTATATACCCTTAGGCTTGGGCAGGATTTAGTGCGGGGTAGATTGGCTGGCAAATATAGTCCCATTCAATTTGACTTTGAAGCTAAGTATGGAATTTGACATGGAAAAGAAGTAAAATTAATAGGCAATCGGGATACCCTACAAGTTGAACCTATAGGGAGCAACAAACTGAAGAAATGGATGAGGAGACAACCTTACGGAATCATAGCTCAGGTGCTACCTGCAGACAAGGAAAAACCAGTTAATGATGAAATGCCAGAAGTGATTCAAAAACTATTGGAGGAATTTAAGAACGTGTTCACTGAACCAGTGGGATTACCTCCTTCCCGCAGCCATGACCACCATATTCAACTAAAGGAAGGAGCAAAAGCATTTCAACTTAGACCATACAGATGCCCTTACATTCACAAGGCTGAGATTGAGAAAATGGTACAAGAGATGCTGAACATGGGCATTATTCAAAGATAGTCCGCTTGTTTCACCAAAGGTTCTAGTCAAGAAAAAAGACGGAGTTGAGATTTTGTGGGATTATAGACAACTCAATGAGTTGATCAAAGGACAAATTTCCAATGCCCTTGATTGACGAGGTAATAGATGAATTGCATGGATCCAAGTATTTCACAAAAATAGACCTCCGGGCAGGTTATCATCAGATAAGGATTAAAGTAGGAGATGAATATAAGACGGCCTTCCGGACTCACCAAGGACTATATGAGTTCAAAGTCATGCCATTTGGGCTTACAAATGCCCCAAAGAACTTTTCAATCATTAATGAATGAAATATTCAAGAAGCGCGCTTGAGGAAATATGTCTTGGTCTTCTTCGATGATATACTGGTTTATAGTCCCACGCTGGAGGCTCACAAAGAACATGTAAGGGAGGTACTGACCATATTGCATCAGCAGCAATTGTTTGCAAAGAAAAGTAAATGCGAATTTGCCCAAAACCAGGTAGAGTACCTTGGGCATATAATTTCTGATCAGGGAGTGCAAGCAGACCCAAAGAAGATTGAGGCTATGGTAGGATGGCTACCCACCAAAAATGTCAAACAACTCAAGGGATTCTTAGGACTCCTGTGGTACCATCGAAATTCGGTGAGAGGCTATGGATCCATTATTACTTGACGCAGAAGAAAGATGGGTTTATATGGGGCATGGAAGCAGAGGAGGCATTCGAAAACCTCAAATTAGCTATGAGCACTACACCCGTGCTGGCATTGCCGGATTTCAAGCAACCATTTATAATTGAAACAGACGCATGTTATGGAGGAATAGGGGCGATGTTGATGCAAAACAGACAACCAATTGCCTATTTAAGCATGGTTCTCAATACCAGAAATTTGGGATTATCTATATATGAAAAGGAGTCGCACTAGTGGCTAGAACTAAATGGAGGCATTACTTGGAGGGAATCACTGATATAAAAAGACAGTTTGAAATATTTGTTGAGCAGAGTGACCACCCATTGCAGCAAAAGTGGCTCACTAAATTACTTGGATTAAGTTATGAAATTGCTTATAAAAAAGGAGTGGAGAATGTGGTGGCGGATGCACTTTCAAGGAGAGATAATGATAAAGGAGACGCACGCCATTACTACTGTGATTCCATTATGGATTCTGAAGTGATGGAGAGTTATAAGAATGATGATCATGCTCAGAGTCTTATTTGGAGATATTATTAGACCCCACAAAACTTCAATACGACTATCTTGAAGGAATATTGAGATATAAAGGTAGGCGTATGTGGGAACCGAGGGAGAAATCGGGAAGAAGATAATACAAGCCATTCACCATCTCACCTAGGAGGACATTCAGGCGAGCTACATGAGAGCTAAAGCAGATTTTTTTTATCGGCGGGAATGCAAAAGCTGATTAAAGAAGTTGGACATTGTGATGTTTGTCGGAAATGTGGATGAACATGTGGTTTATCAGGGTTATTACAACCCTCCGCCAATACCACAACATCCTTGGAGCCATGTTTCTATGGATTTTATCGAAGGGGTTGCCAAAGTCCAAGGAAGGAAAGAAGTCGTCTTGGTGGTAGTAGATAGGTTTACAAAGAGTGCACATTTATGGGAGTTGCACCCCTTACCCGCCATGACGGGCCAAGATGTTTATGGAAGGTGTTTGCAAATTCCATGGCATTCCTCAGAGTATAGTTAGTGATCGAGATAGAATCTTCACTAGCCAATTTTGGAAAGAATTGTTTGAGCTGATGGGAGTTAAACTAGCCATGAGCACAGCTTACCACCCGCAATCAGATGGGCAAACAGAGAGGGTGAACCAAGTTCTGGAAATGTACTTACGATGTATGTGTCACTTGCAACCCAGAAAATGGATGAGTTGGCTCTCCTTGGCCGAGTGGTGGTATAATACCACCGCCCGTAATCCGGCCATACAAAGGAGTCCATTCGAGGCATTATATGGAATGCCACCTCCACAACTGGCCTTTGGACCATACTTACAGAGCAAGGTGGCAGCAGTGGAGGAAGTTGTGCAAAATAGGAGAAAGATGGATGAGGTTCTAAAACAGCAACTTCAACTAGCTCAGGCTAGAATGAAGCTATATGCTGATCAGCACAGGAGCGAGAGAGTATTCCAGGAAGGCGATTGGGTCTATCTAAAATTGCAGCCATATAGGCAAATGTCGGTGAACTGGAGAGAGTACTTCAAAGTGGCTCGCCAAATACTTTGGTCCTTACAGTCTTGGAAAGAATTGGACCAGGTTGCATACTAATTGAAGCTGCCGGAAGAATCCAAAATACACCCCGTATTTCACGTTTCGTTACTCAAGAAGAAGTTAGGAAGTGAGGCAGCTCCCAGAAGTTGATGAAGAAGGACAAATGAAGATAGAACCTATAGCAATCCTAGCTAGACGAATGGTCAAAAAGAAGAATGTTGCAGCCACTCAATGGCTTATACAGTGGTGGAATGCAAGTCCGGAAGATGCCACCTGGGAATTTGCTGACGACATTCGAACTAAGTTTCCTAAATTTCAGTCTTGAGGACAAGACTGAATTATAGGGGAAGCATTGTGAGGAAAAGTCTAGAAGGCGTGGAGAAGAAGGCAAAGAAAGAGCACGACTTCAATGAGAAGCATAAAGCTGGAAAGCAAGAGATCTAAGTCAGGGCACAATTCAACCAAGAGGGTAAGATGGTGCAATTCGTGTGAAGATTAGCTGGCAAGATTGGGTGATGATGTCGAGGATCGAGAGAGCATATTCAAAGACATGGGGAAGGCATGAGGATTCGGTTATGAAGTCACTATAAATAGTAGTAGTAGCTTAGCAGTAGTTATGGTATTTTGTCATTTGTGTAACTGCTGTATTTGCAGAACAATCCCTCTCTTTTATTCCTACCTCTTAAACATTCCCTCTGCTTATTCCGCCAATTCTTCTCTTCTCTTGTAATTCAGTATATGAGATTCAATGAAATGATTACTTAGTTGCCTTGCAATTTCAATTTTAGCGTGGATCTGTGTTATTAGTTTGAATTATCTTGTTGATTCCTCACAGAATTCAAATCCACCCGAAAACGCCCCTAATTTGAAATCCATTATTGCCTCAAGCTCCCCTCGTCAAAGCGATTATTAACTGGTTGAAGAAGAGGAAGTCGAACTTCCAGCCTCGTCACCTTCGTTCTCTCAGCCCGCTGCCCTCGACTCTCCTTCATCTTTGATCTCATCTCTGTGGCTATCACTCATTTGATTCTTACTTATCTACATTAATTCTCAGAGGCAGAAATTATGGCTGGTTTGACGGATATCACTGCAAATTATTAGTTAGATTTTTTATGATCTAGTTTACCTTTTTATTAGGTTCAAATCTTCTGTCCCGAAAACCTCTGTTCTTATTTCCCTAAAAAAAATTTCAAATAAATTCTTCTAATCTTTTTGTTCTCTTTTTTGGATGGAACTGCTCCCCATGAGAGATCTTGTTGTTGATTTAATATGCTTTCAGATTTGAATGTGTTGAAGTTTTGGACTTTTCATGTTTTCATTTTTGGTCCTTGAATTCTTAAGTTGACAACATATGCAAACCAAAATGGACAGGACTCTTTTCCCTATTGGCCTTGTCGTGGGGAGGAAACTAGGTCACAGATTGTAAAAGACGAAAGTGGAGATGTTGGCTGCGGACGACAGATTGACAGAGACTCAGGAGAATAATGACTGGGGGAGAGGCACAAGATTTTATGTGGATGACGATGCGATGACATTGATGATATATTCTCAGTTTCAAGTGAAACTGAAGATGAAGCAGAGGAGATCAGAAAATATGCAGCTGAAAGCGGAGTTGAGTTTTGCCCTCATGGAGAGCAAAGTGCTGACTTTGTAAAATGGGCCTGATACTACAGGCAAATTCGTGAGAGCGAGGTAATAATCACATTAATATCATTGAAATTATTGAAGTCTGGTTATGTGTGTAAATCTATTCTTTCTTCTTTCTTTTTTTTTTTTTTTGTTTGCTTGGCTTGGTTATCCAACTGATGAATTGAATCTCGCTATCTGTTGAATTGTCTAATTTTATTAATTTATTCTGAATAGAGATCCGAACGAAAAATAAATAAAATTGTGAGAAAAATAGGTATCGAATTTAAATAAATGAGCCAATTTAAATTTTAAAAAATCTGAGACATCATAATATAATGTATCAGGGTGGTATAGAATGAAAGTATAAATCAACTGTGATTGAACTATAACTTGATGTTAAAAGTTAGATCTTTTCTGATATTCTATCCTATTTTTGTAAAATGGGCCAGATACTACAGGCAAATTCGTGAGAGCGAGGTAATAATCATATTAATATCATTGAAATCCGGTTATGTGTGTAAATCTATTCTTTCTTTTTTTTGTTTACTTGGTTTGGTTATCCAACTGATGAATTGAATCTCGCTATGTGTTGAATTGTCTAATTTTATTAATTTATTCTGGATGGAGATCCGAATGAAAATGTAAATAAAATTGTGAGAAAAATAGGTATCAAACTCAAATAAATGAGCAGTTTGAATTTTAAAAAATCTAAGACATCATAATATAATGTATCAGGGTGGTATAGAATGAAAGTATAAATCAACTATGATTGAAAATCCACTGTGATTGAACTATAACTTGATGTTAAAATTTAGATCTTTTCTGATATTCTATCCTATTTTTGTGGGTTTAGTTCGCCGAAAATAAGAAAAAATCCAAATGAGAAACCTTATGCAACTTCTCATTTCTTCTCCAATCATCTCCCTGCTCTATCTTCTAGCAGAATGCTTTAACAAATAGTAGTTGAACAATTTGCAAAATGCTTTAACAAATAGTAGTTGTAATAGCCCTAGAACAATTTACATATGTGTGATGACCCTCAATTGTTGATTGTTTGTAGGGATTTGACATTATTGACTATCCGGGTAGGTGTCCATCAGCCAGGCTTGTGCCCATGGTCCAAAGTCTCGGCCGGAGTCCGACGATCTGAAGTCGAACCGAACGGAAGCCAACGATACTAGATTCGACTGAGACATCGCGACTTGGGAAATCGTCGAGACTTGGCCGAGTCTGGCAAGTCGACTCGAGATGGGAAAATCGGCCGAGCGCCTTCAGAAGTCATCCGAAGTCGACTTCGAGTCAAAAGATAAGAAAAATCGATAAAATAACTAAAACCATGTCTAATGCACAAAAATAAATTGTCTAGCAAATAAATTGTAATGAGTGATCAATTTTAAATATGTAATGATAAATATGATGCATTAGCTATTTGATGATTTTTTGGCTTTTATATTTTGGGTTTCCTAGTAGCGTAGGAGTTACATTGTCTGTTCAAATTTAGGAGATAGCAATTATGTGTATATATCCACGCGTGATGTGACATGAAACAGCTTTTGTTGGGTGACCATTCAGGAATTTGCTTGTCAAGTTACTTTAAGAATGTGCATGTGTACGAAAAGCACGTCTTGGTACCAGTGTGCCACCATCATAGGACAGAACGGACCAGCCTGTATGTTTGCAAAGCCAAGCCCGTGAAGTCCTAGTCTCCAAGTCAATTTGGGTAGTAAAGAAAAGTCTTTTCCCAAGCTGCAAACACCAATCAAATACAAGATCAGGTAGGGGTGGCCGCCCACCAAACATTTCCTAAAACCTTGTGGCCCTCTTCGGTTTTAGGAAAGTACTGAGGGAAAGGAAAGTGTCCCCCCACTAGCCACTAGGGAGTGTTTCCATGTTTAGTGCGAAGGGACAGTGTTATGGAAAGAAATTCAAGGGAATCTGTCAGGAAATTGAGCATGTATCTTCCCCTAAAAACCCACTTCCTCTGGTTTTTGTGAGGAAATGAAGGGAAAGACTTTTTAACGGGACAATGAGCGGACCTTATTCGGGTTTAATTGAGCATCCGGATCTTAACAAAACATCGCAGTGCTGCTCTATCTCTCTCCTCCACTTGTCATTTGAACTGAGCTTTCTCTCAAACCCATCATTTCTAACATCTGAATTCCAATCTCTAAATTCCCTCTTAAGAACCTTCCATTTTCCATTGAAATTGCAAGTGTATTCTAGACCGATGTTTCTACAAGGTGGAATTGCAGCTTGAATATAGACCCTTTTTGTTGGTAATTCTCGAACACTCGGCCTTTACTACTATCTTTAGCAGTTCTATCATTCTTTTGGGTTTTTTAATTAGTGGCTTTATTTCAAGTTAGCGCATGAAAATGGATTTTTAATTAGTGGCTTTATTTCCATATCTTTGGAGCCTAAATGTGGGCAAATTATTGATTTTCTAGAAGTACTTTTCAAGGAAAAAATCCCGTCATACTTAATTATTGATAACACTAAGTGCTATTAGCTTTTTAGAGTAAGGGAACTATTCGAAATAATGCTCGTGTACAACGCTTAAGGATTTAATTCCAAGTAGGTCACCCACTATTGAGGTTATGGAAAGTTTTGAAATGTATCGTCATGATTTCAGAGCATACAACATAATTGGCCATTGTGACAAAATAGTAAGTTGCTTAATTTGCCTAGTTTGATATTAGAAATTAGAAATTGGGTTTATTGTTGCTTTGCATTGGGCTAAAAAATGGTTAAGTATATTTAAGTCTATATTTTCATGCTTTGATATTATATATTAGAAAATGGGTTTATTATTGCCTTACATTGGACCAAAACCTGATTATATATTCTTGTGTTAATTATTACACCATGGACTAATCATGTACAATGACATATGTAACAGGTGAAGATGGCAAGTAAGGATATTGGTTGGGAACATGGTACACCTGTGGGGGGAAATAGAAAAATTGTGAGATGTAATTATTGTGGAAAAGTAATGCATGGTGGAATTACAAGATTGAAAGAACATGTTGGTCATGTTTCGGGGCAGGTTGAAGGTTGTCCAAATGCTTCAAAAGAAGTTAGAGATGTAATAAAAATGCATTTAAAGGCTGGTAAGGTTCAAAGAGTTGCAATAAAAAAGAAAGGGAAGAAATATTAAACTCTTTGCAAGAAGAAACTATGTATGGGAATATCAATGTACTTGATGATGAGGATGACGAACAATTTGATGAAATAGAGAAAAAGCAAATGAAGCAAGCAATAAGAGAGAGTTAATACTTGCAATTTATGGAAGAGCAACGAAGGCATTCAATGTCTGAAAGTCGACCTTCTATGCCTATGCCCGGTAATATTTGTAAAATAAATATTATGAAATATTTGATACCACTTTATTAAAATAAAATGTAGTTATTGATCATTTATTTTTTTATCTTTTGTAACATCATTAATTTCAGGAAATATAGGTGCTGGCACTTCAAGACCAACAATACCAGGAAGTAAAAGAGGATTGTCACGTAATTTTAGCGTCAGACAAGCAGATGAAGTAAGAAGCAGAGGAATTGATTCACATATGTTTCCTTCAAAACAAAAGTCAATCAAAGGAATGTTTGCAGGGGAAAATATAAAAAGAGTTGGTAATGCAATCTCAAAGTTCTTTCATTTCAATGCCATACCATTCCATGCTGCTGACAATCCATATTATCAATCAATGATTGATGAAATTGCTAAAGTTGGTCCTGGTATTAAAGGCCCCTCGGCTTATCAAATTGGAAATGAGTATTTAAATGATGAATTTGAAGAGCTGGAGAAATATATAGGAGATGTTTATGATAAATTTTCAACTTTTGGGTGTACAATTATGTGTGATGGGTGGAGCAGCTGTACAAAAGCACCCAATAATAAATTTCATGATATCTTTGTGATAGGCATATGATATATCACGGTTTGATACACAAATGTGAAGAAAACTGCAGAATATGTTTTAAATTAATGGATCATGTAGTTCGGTAGTGGGAGAAAGAAATGTTGTACAAGTTGTGACGGATAACTAAGCTAGCATGGCAAATTTGGACAAATCGATGAAGAAAAGAAAAAAAAAGTCTATTCGGTCACCTTGTGCCCAATCGTATTGATTTAATATTAGAAGACATTGGTAAGCTAGAGGATATAAAAAAATCATTGCACAGGGGAAGAGGATAACGAGTTTCATATACAATAGTGATAAAGTGGTGAATCTAATGAAAACATATACAAAAAAGAGGGAACTGCTACGTCCAGGTATCACAAGATTCGCTACTGAATTCATTTCTATGGAAAGTCTTCTTCGACATTCTATAGAATTGAAACGAATGTGCACATCAGATGAGTGGGCAGAATTCAATAACACTACCAACAGAAGAGCAGAAGCTAGTAAAGTGGCTGAATTGATAATATCAGAAAAGTTTTGGAAAAATGCCAGAAATGTGTGCGCAATAATGGAGCCTTTGGTCAAAGTATTAAAAACTATTGATCAAGATAATAAACCGACTTTGCCGATTATTTATGAAGCAATGGATAGAGCAAAAATGGTTATTCAAAAGTCGGTGAAACGTTAGGAGCGGATTTGGGAAGTCATCGATTACAGATGGTACAATCAATTATACTGTGATTTACATGTAGCAGGTAATTTAAAATATTATCTTACACTTTTATATATGTAATATATTTATATTTGCTTATTTTTTTAATTTTATAATTTTATTTGACGCAGCATATTTTTTGAATGCGATCCTACAATTCTCTGGAACATGCATATTTAATATTGATGAAGTTCGAAAAGGATTGAAAAGAGTCATTACAAAATTGGAGTCAGATTTGGATTCACAAGTTGATGCAATAAATGAGGTATTAAACGATTACTTCATTTATATATATTAGTGATTATATTCATTAACAAAAAATTTAGAATTTCATCTGTTACACATATATTATTTTTGTAGATCCAAGTTTTCACAGAGAAAAGAGGAGGATTTGGAAGTGCTATTGCAACAAAAGCATTATCAGTGCTTACAGGTTTGAACTCAATTTATACTTATACAAATATTTAAATTTTATTAATGAGATGAATAAATTTTTTAGTACTCAAGCTATTATTATAATTATCATTATTTTGTTTATTTAGCTGAATGGTGGCTTAATTACGGTGACGATGCTCCAAATTTAAGAACGATTGCAGTTAAAATATTGAGTCAAACTTGCACATCCTCGGTTAAAGAAATTGGAGCACATGGTCATTAATTCATACAAAACTTCGCAATCGCGTTGACAAATTGCATAAATTGGTTTTGTGCATTACAATATGCTTAAAGGTGAAAATTTTGATGTATCAAAGAGATACTGATGATTTCTATAATCCAATTCATCTGAATCACATTTTTCATCAAGATGATATACTAGATGACTGGATAAGAGAAACTGAACAACCCGTGTTATCTGAAGATAATCTGGAGTGGTTGGATGAGGGCATTCGTCAAAGTGAATCAGAAAAGGGCCAAGATGACAAAGAACAACATGATGATGATGATTTTGGTGATACATTGTCCCAATATATTACCAAGAAGAATAAGAAAAATGTTACTCAATCATCAACTGGAAAGCATAAAGGTAAGGCTAAACAAACCAGTAAACATGTTGCTCTTCCATCCTCTTCTGATAAAAGTAGCAGTGACAATGGTGACGATGATGATAGCAACAATGGAAATGGAGGAGATAATTCAGTGAGACGTAGTGGTGGGTACAATCAAGATAGCCAACAAACAGAAGGCATGTCATGGGCTAAAGGACAAGATAATTATTATGCTACTCAAGACACTGATCATGGCTATCGTCCAGGTATAGAAGCACAACGTGAATTTCTCAACAAATTAACTGACTATTCAAGTCAGGATAGTTTTTCTCATTGTTCAGGCTCACAAAGATACGAAGGAGTTGATGAGCAAATGCAGAATTTGAGTATAGATCCGAGTTGTGAGTGTGATTCTAGTTGAAATTGGAGCACTAGTCAATTGGGATATGATAATGAGCAATCACATGGAGTTAATATTGGCTATTATAGTGGATATGGACCATTTGGTGGATCTAAACATGCTGAAAGCTCTACTGATAGTCATGGTAGTAGATATTATGAACAAGCTGATGGTTCGCATCATGATAGTTCTTTTTTTGACTCTAGTAATAGCTAATTTTATGGATGTGAATCTGTTGGATCATGTAGTAATAGCGATAGTACTAACTATCGAGGATTTGGACACTACCACCATGCTCAGGAATTTACTGGTGTCCCATCACTTCCCACGTATTCTGATTATGGAACACATAGTCAATCCTCACAGTCAACAAATGCACTAGAGGGCTCTTACATGTTCCCTACTCAAGGTCCTGTGCCACTTCCACATCTGTTTTACCATCCTCCGAGAGATAAAAATGACTTTGAATTGCATCGTCATTCTACTTGGTATTGATAGGTAAAAAAAATAAAATAGTATTAAATATTTTTAAATTATTATACTTTTTTATGTGACTCTTTTTTATCTTTGGCAGGGGATTGATCATGAAACAAGTGAAGTTTCTCCTACTGGTATTATGTTCAATGTTTTAAGATATTTATGATTTTTAATAACATAAAAATAGTATATTTTAGAGATTTTCTTTACTCATTTTCTTGTTTTCTTTTGGCATATATTTTTTATATTTGAATGGTCATTTACAATTTTTAGAATAATAAAATGATTTAAAATATGCGTCTCACCGAGACCGCGACCGATATGCCGAGTCCGATGTGGAACGGTACAGGCCGCGACCGTGACCGCGACCGTGACTTTGAACCATGTTTCAGTGTGAAACGTTTCTTTGAAGTCGTCTTGAGCTAATTCGACAAATTGACTGGTTTAGTTTGCCTCTTCGGTGGTCTATACTTCAGTTCTTTTTGGCACTGAAAGAAAATGAAGTGTGCAGGTTAAACTTACTCCCTAAGGGGAATTTAGCACAATACATAAGGAAATTGAAGTACAATGCACGATCTTGATTCTCTTTTGATCAAGGATGTTCTGAGAGCAGAATATTTTACCAGTAGTTTACCTCACAATCCAAAGGTGTTTTTGACGGGGATACTTGTGGTTTCTTGTGCGCGCGCACAAGAATCACTAGGAGAACAACCGAAAGGAAGTGAATGTCGTATCATACTTGTTACATGTCTGTATCCCAGGTGTGAAGCTTCATGATGTTTCCACATCTGTGCCTAGAAGAGACTTTGTGCCTTGCGCCATGGAAGAATATAATCACTCAAATTTGGTTTTCAACTTGGTTTCAAAATGCTAGGGGCTATGTATGACATATAGGTGTCAAAATGGGTGATTTGGGTATATTTGGACAAGTTATAATTGGGTAACGGGTATAACTAAATCAACCCATTTATACCTATTAAAATAAATGAGTATAAATGGGTACCCATTTATACCCATTTAATAAATAGGTATGAGTATATCCAACTATTCATTTATGACTCGTTTGAAATATTATTTATTTTTTTAAAAATTTCACATAATGTTTAACAATAAATAATGACATTTTATTGTTATTATATTGGTAAGAAATTCAAATTTATCTCCTTAATGCTCGTTAAAATTTTAAATAAAATGTATATTTATTTTTAAATGGGTTAAATGGGTGAGTCAAATCAATCCACTCTACATCAATTAAATGGGTATAAATTAATGGGTGGGTTTGGGTAAATTAGTAATGGGTGGATTTGAGTGAGCCAATATAAATGAGTTGTGATTGACACCTCTAGTATGACATGCAGATACTAATGAACTGAGTTTTCACTAATTGAAACCTAAAGCTTGCCAGTGACGAAGCAGATATGGAAAAGAACAAGACAAGGGGATCCAATATGTATGAGCTATGGGGAGATTGTGGAAACAATAGAACATCTACTCCTACAATGTACAAGAGCAAAAACTACTTGGAAGATTGCTCCAGTTCAATGGGATGGACTTCAGGATCTCACAGGAAATTTCAGAATTTGGTGGTCAACACTAGTAGAAGGAGTACGTAGAAGAAATGGATGGGATCATGTGGCAATCACTGCAAATGTGCTTTGGCAAATATGGAAGGCTAGGAGTAACAGAGTCTTCAATGCTAAAGTCAAAGATCCTCTAAATATAGTCAACAGGGCTTGCAATGAGTGGATGAAATGGAAGGAGGCACAGAAAAATGGGAATTGGAGCACAGAAGAAACAACCATACCACAGCAAAGACCAAGAGGAGAGAGGATGACTAAGAAAGTAGGGCAAATAGCTGCCAAAACTAAAAATTGCAGTTCAGAGAACAAGGGAAAATAGCAGTGCAGGGTATGGCATAATAGCAAGGAATGAAATGGGAAACACGTACAATCATCGAATAGGCTCTCAAGAAAGCAAAGCTAGATTGCCAAATGCAGCAAGAAGCTGAAGCAGTTAAGTTAGCCTTGGCTAAATCCTTGGGAGCAAAAATGGTCAAGGATAATTGTGGAAATAGCAAACAAGGAGCTAATCGATCTGATACATGGAAGGATAATCAGGAAGAGTTGGGTGGGAACAATCATCGAGGATATACAACAAGTTATGAGTAAATTGTTGTGCATGTGCTCCTATCAGTTAGTAAATATAGAAAGTAATGATCCTTGCTTCGAACGTGCCGCTCAAGCATTGAGCAATTTCTGTGATAGGGAATGGGTTTATCCCAACCTATTGTGCTAAATGCATGTTGTCCATCTTTATTTTGGGCCTTTGCCCATACTGTAATTACGTTATAAACATCTATGAAAAATCTTATCGTTTCAACCAAAAAAAAAAAAAAAAAGAAACCTAAAGTTTTATCCATAAATTTCTCTTCACTATTAATTTTAAGCTTTTCCAAGCTAACACCTAAAGTTGTCATCACCAATGTATCGATCACAAAGGGGCTTTTTTTGTGTTTTTTTCGTGCGGCCATTACATATTATTACTCACTCTGAGTTTTGTTAACAAGATTTCTATTCCCTGCATTTGCATCTAAAGGTCCCAAATTAAGATCAACAGATCCCCTTGTCCAGCATATTAAGCTTACTTGCACAACCCCCAAATATAAAGGCAGCAATGACAGATTATTCGCTAAAAATTGAACTGCCCATTACAGGATAATAAAGATAGCCAGAGTGCATTAAGAAGTCTTCTAAAGCTTCCAATACCATATGTTTAATCTGTCTGCATGCTATAAGAAGCAAGTGGCTACCTATGTTGCTATTTATACCTGGAGGAGTTCCCCTGTAAGCAGAATTCCTCCTATGTTAATGCCTGTGTTTATGCCCATCTGAATAAATACTACAAAACAAAACGTCCATCCTGATCCTACCAACTAAAACACAAGGCCTTTAGTCAAGAATTATCAACGCACTTCTTCTGGAAAAGCAGGATCAAGCAGCTATATGATTAGCAAATTGTAATTTGTTCATGGCCAAATGCTCCCATCAATGTCAGAATACCAAAAATGCAGAACCTGAGAGTAAACTTGTTTGAAATGTAGAAGACCTGGCCTCAATTAGCGACTGAAACGCAACACATATATTGATGCTCCACCATTCCAAAATTCTAATTAGAATTTACAAACCAAATTAACAGAATGTAAAGGTTCCAAAACGAGAGAGAGGAAAAATAAAAAATAAATGAATCAATTAATTAATTAATAATTAATAAGAGGAAAAGAGTGTTTGGTGATTCTAAAAGACCACTACTCACATTTCTCAATTTATGCTTTACTGTTATTTATTTATATTCCCTCTAGTTACATAGCTAGAATTTCCCTTTTCCACATTTTCAAACGTGATAAAAAAAAAAAAAAAAAGCAACAAAACAAGTTTTTTATTGGAACTTTGGAGGAAAGCAGATCTTTTGGCCCCTTTCCTAATATTTTATCTGAGCATTTGGCTAATCATATGATTTAATTAATAATATAAGCAAAGTCAGCAACAAATCCAATAATTGCTGCGAGTCAAGAAATTTTTTAGAGACATTCATTAATTGGGAAGGATTTGGAATTAAGAACCCAATTTCAATTTTCAGCAGCTCACGTCTGTTATTTTGGATGGAGGTAAATCACATATAATTACTGAACTTTTCCCTCAATTAAGCAAAAACATCTTCCGAACAGAGAATTGTAAACTAGTCCTGTAAACCATCTCTTAACACAGAAGCACGTCATCTGTAAATCAATCCGAGCACGAAGTTTGTAATTAGCCCCTCATTGCAGAAGTTGAGAGGCACCTACCTAACTTCCAAGTGTGCTCAGCAAGGGCACACAGAGAGTTTACTATGACTTCCCTCGACCCAACACACTAAACGTATCATTCCGCTGCCAAGAGAATTAGGCAAGGATAATAAACCACACCATGGACCATTCAAACCTCAATCGTAGGAAAATTTAGACATGTAGATAAAACATACAACAAACGCAAGCCAGAAAATCAGCCAATGTAATAACCAAATCGGAGGGAAAAGAAAGGACAGGCAAGGCACATGAATGATAAAACATTGAAATTAAATTGTTTACCGACCAAGGAGTAAAACTCATCATATGTTTAAACCTATAGAAACCAAAACAATAGACAGCTTCGAGATGGACTCCACCACTGTCATCAAGCAAACCAGGTTCACACCCAGATTGCTCGATTTCTCCACCATCCTCACAAGTGAGGCTAGAGAACTGAGATGAAGTCCACTCTGCAATATTCAAAACTGCTAGGATGTCCAAAACAAAATCGAAAATAACTAAACCAAATAACAGAAAGTTCATCAAAGTGAAATCTCATAAACACATTTCACTTGGCTCCCTTCTTGGCTGCTGCCTTGGTGACCTTGGCACCAGTTGGATCCTTCTTGTCAACACTCTTGATCACACCAACAGCAACGGTTTGACGCATGTCCCTCACAGCAAAACGTCCAAGAGGTGGGTACTCAGAAAATGTCTCCACCACCATGGGCTTGGTGGGAATCATCTTAACCATACCAGCATCACCATTCTTCAAAAACTTGGGCTCCTTCTCAAGCTCCTTACCAGATCGTCTGTCAATCTTGGTCAAGAGTTCAGCAAACTTGACAGCAATGTGAGAGGTGTGACAGTCGAGCACTGGAGCATATCCGTTTCCAATCTGACCAGGGTGGTTCATGATGATAACCTGAGAGGTAAAGCTTGAAGCTTCCTTTGCAGGGTCATCCTTAGAGTTGGAGGCAACAAAACCACGCTTGAGATCCTTGACAGCAACATTCTTAACGTTGAACCCAACATTGTCACCTGGAAGAGCCTCCTGAAGGGCTTCATGGTGCATCTCAACAGACTTAACTTCAGTTGTCAAACCAGTTGGGCCAAAAGTGACCACCATACCAGGCTTGAGGACACCAGTTTCCACACGACCAACAGGTACAGTACCAATGCCACCAATCTTGTAGACATCCTGAAGTGGGAGACGAAGTGGCTTGTCTGAGGGTCTCTTGGGCTCTAGGATCTGGTCAAGAGCGTCGAGGAGAGTTGGACCCTTGTACCAATCAAGGTTTGTGGATCTCTCAATCATGTTATCGCCCTCAAAACCAGAAATGGGGACGAAGTTGATTTTGTCAGGGTTGTATCCAACCTTCTTCAGGTAGGAAGAAACTTCCTTCACAATTTCATCATACCTTGCCTTGGAATACTTGGGAGTGGTGGCATCCATCTACAAAAGCCGGGCATCAAGAAAGATTAACAGCAGCAGTAAATGATACAAGAGAAAAGACAGCCCAAATAAAAATATCATTTTAAATGAGGCAAAAAAGAGCAAAGAGCTCACCTTGTTACAGCAGCAAATCATTTGCTTGACACCAAGTGTGAAGGCAAGCAAAGCATGCTCACGGGTCTGACCATCCTTGGAAATACCAGCTTCAAAACCACCAGTGGTGGAGTCAATGATGAGAACAGCACAATCAGCTTGTGAGGTACCAGTAATCATGTTCTTGATAAAGTCACGATGTCCAGGAGCATCAATGACTGTGCAGTAGTACTTGGTGGTCTCGAACTTCCACAAGGCAATATCAATGGTAATACCACGCTCACGCTCAGCCTTGAGCTTGTCCAGCACCCAGGCATATTTGAATGACCTCTTGTTCATTTCAGCAGCCTCCTTCTCGAACCTTTCAATCACACGCTTGTCAATACCCCCAAGCTTGTAGATCAAGTGACCAGTGGTGGTCGATTTTCCAGAGTCGACATGTCCAATGACGACAATGTTAATGTGAACCTTTTCCTTACCCATCCTGAACTTTCAAAAACACTCTGCAGGTTCAGATCATAGGTGTCAGTCCAAACTAATGCATGCAATCTCTAGAGTTTCTGAACTATTAAAACAAAGATAAATCACACAACTCAAAAAATCTCGCATTAAAACCTGAATAGTGATCAAAAGAAACTGCACGTTTAGCAGCACAAAGTTTTGAATAGATCACAAAAAAATAAAACCCAAACCACACAGTCATGCTTGTTTATCAAAAAATCCTCTACTAACTTCAGATAAATGGTCCAAAACTAAGCAATTCCACGAATTATGTAGAACCACTTAATTATCAAGTCCAATGCACGTCTCTAACTGAAAAATAGTAAAAACGGTTTTAACTCTAAAAATGGTAAAAGGACAACAAAAGCAAATTTTAGACTGGATTTATAGAGAAAAACTGTCTTCCAAAGTAATTACATTTAAAATTCGGTCTAACCTACAGTTTTTCATAAATCATCAGAAAATAATACGGATCTGAGCCTTACAACAAATAGTAAATACAAAATACATTTTCATTTGAAAAAAGATTAACAAAAACTCCATTTAGCTGAATTCCCAGCGAATATGAACATGCAGAGAGCATTTTTTTTTTGAGCAAAAATTTTTTGAGCAACATGCAGAGAGCATAAACAAAACATCCATACGAATTCATCGGATCTTCACATCGCATCAACAAATACATAAAAAACCGATATAAGCCAGCCGATGCTCAAATAGATCGAGGCTCTTAACACTAAAAATGAACCAAAACCAAAAACTCAACGCTCAACAAGTCCGACCGATTGATAAACCTAAACTCAGCAAATCAGATAGTTACACTGTAAAATAACAAACGCAGCAGCAAATTTCACAAGCTCCAACAGATCTAAATCAACAAAGACAGAAAAATCTTCACGCATGCATCTAGACAGCCATAAATCCATAGCGAAAAAGCATCAACATCAACATCTCTGCGTGAGTTGTGAGATTGAAAGAGAGAGGGAGAGAGGACTGACCTTGAACAAGCGAAGAAGACAAGGCTTGGATGGAGAGAGCTCTCTCGCTGCTCCGGGCTGTAGTGAGAGAGTGAATGAAGAGCGAGAGAGAAACTGAGCAGAAGAGCGAGGCGAATGAGGAGTTTATAAACGGGTCTGACGAATGGGCCTGTAGCTAGGGTTTTTCGTGGGCCGTTGGATTGGATGATCGAACGGTGCGAAACATGGGGTTGCTTTTGGTCGGCCGCGGATTCCATTGAGGATGCCCTAGTGGCCGACTTGGTGCGCACTCGCTTCTCGCTTTTCCTATTCTTCGGTTCGGGACTTTATTTTGTCTGGATTTACGAATTTAGCCTCAGTTTTATTTTGTTTTTACTCTGTTGTCCTACTTTCTTTTCCTAGTGTGTTTTCCAATTTTTCTTCCTTTGGGATGCATTTATCGTATTCATCTAGTCCTCTAGGTTCAATATAATTACAAAACCTCCATTTGTAGTTTGTAGAAGTACCTTTTTTTTTTGGTCAAACGGCATTTTTCATTAATATTTATAAGCTATCAATACAAACATACTTTACACTTGTTGGGTTAATACCCTGCTTGACACTTGTGACTTTGTTTTTAGCTATATGGAAAAAGATGCTTCCCACTTCACATCCTGTACTAGGTTGATGGCAAATTTTGCCAACGAATAACTAACCTCATTTTCCTCCCGCTTAACAAAGCAGAAAGAGCACTGCCAAAAGGATTTAATTAGCACTTTAATGTCATTTACCAATATGGACAAAAGAGATTCATCTAACTCAAACTTGTTAATTCTATCTATCACCACTTTGCAATCCGAGTGTATTGCTATCACTGCCCAGTTCTGTTGCATTGCATTTACCATTGCTGTTCTGATGCATTGCATTTACCATTGCTGTTCTGATGCATTTAGCTTCTAGCATTGCTGGTTCAGTTTCAAAATCTTTAGGAATTGCCCAAGTTGTTATCAGTTCCCCTTTCTGGTTCCTGGCTACTATTCCTAATCCACCCTTGTTCCTCATCTTATTCAAGACTGCATCCGTATGAATCAGCACTACTCCTTGGTTGTGCTGAGTCTGTCGCTAGATATTTGCATCAGGCTGTTGCCTCCTTTGTATTTCTTTGTTTCCATCTTCATTAGCCCTCTCTAAGCTATCCACTAAGCATGATTTTGATGTTGATTGAACACACCATCATTTCTGGACTTCCAGATAAACCAAAGCAGATTTGTCGTCAGTTCAATATGCTTTCTTCCTTCCACTATTTCTTCAGCCTCTTGTAGTTTGCTCCACAAATCCCAAAAATTCCAGCAATGCTGGTTGAATCCATCCCATTGAATAGGGAATGTCTTCCAAACATCCTGCAGCTTGCTACACTTGAAGAAGAGGTGTTCAATTGTTTCAAACTCTTGTCCGCATCTTGAGCACATTGGATGGAATTTCTTTATCCAATATTCTATGAATAACGTCATTGCATGGTAGAATGCCATGTAAACATTTCCAAATGAAGTGTTTGACCTTGTGTTTCAAATTCATGCTCCATAGCTTTTTCCAGATTCTTGCATATTGGTTTCTTCTACTTGTTTCACCATCCCCTTTTCCTTGTTTTTGCATTTTCTAACAGTTTGTAGAAGTATCATGAAATTTCTTTTAACTAGGAATGCAATTCAAAGGGAATTTTTCTTTTTTCTTTTTTCTTTTTGGGATACATATGGAATCTTACTTATCTAGTCCACTAGGTTCAACATAATTACAAAACCTCTATTTGGAGTTTGTAGAACCATCGTTACAACTCTTTTAAATAGGAATGTAATTGAACTGGAATTATTTTTTTGGTTAAAAAAAAAATTGAATCAGTTTGATTCCAATTATCATTATGGGTTAGGACATGCCTTTTAATACCATAAATAACTTATATAGATTTTTATAAATCACATACCAATACAATCAGTTGAATTCAAACACATAATTTTTTGTAAGAAAATAATCTATTCTTACTAATTGAACCAACTTGCACTCGCACCAATTATATTAGTTCTTACACCATTAGCTCATCTCATAATAGATGCATCGAGGTGCTTTAACATGTAAAGAGCTCAATCGTATTTCTCACGTGTAAGTAATATCTCTAACTCGCTTAAACTATTATGAAATCTTTTGCAGAATACAATCCCAAAAATATACTACAATGAATCCATGGCGCTCTCTCTCTCCTTGCCCTTTTTGGGTTTAATCTCTCTCTCTCTCTCTCATTTTGTCTTTGTGACAAGTACAATTATTGTTCTTCGTTACTTTCATCCATCCCCCACATTTTATTATCTTGGACCATGATCTCAATTTTTGCTTTAATTATAATTAGGGTTAGCCTAACTTCCAAGCACTAATATGTGGCCTTTTAATGCTTTTAATGTTTTTCACTATTTCTTTTTTGGTTTTGAGCTGACGGAAATTTTATAGGTGGAAGCTAAATTGTAAAAATGAATAAAACTTAACAAGAAACAAAAGGGAGAGAAAAGAAACAGATTTGAATCTGTTTGTATTGTAGATTTTTTCCAAATATTATTTTGCTTACATCATAGTTATAATTTCCAACCAACTTTTTATCTTTCCAATAATATTTTTATTTTATACATATCACACTACAAAAAAAAAGATACAATAATTATTCTAAATAATATTTTAAATAATCTCATATCCACACGCACTCAGAGAGAAATAAAAAAAAGAATAAACAAATCGAAATGTAATTCAAGCCAAGCTTCTTTGGCTGAGCTCAAACTTTCAACGTACACACTAACTTCCCTGGAAATGCCTCGGCCATTTATCATTTAAATTAACCAACCAAAGAGGGACCGAAAATGGTTTGGGCTCTGTCATTTGAGATGTAGGGTTTCAGACTTAAGTAGTGGGAAGGACAATTGATTGTGAGCCAATAAGAACAGGGCCATATGAATTACCGTGATCTTCTCATTCAAATTCCTGACTTGTGCATTTAGTTTCCTGCAAAAGTTAGAAAACCATGAAGAGAAAACTAGAAAATTTGCTACAGATTATTAGAGCCCGTTATTTTTTGGGGACGTTTTAAGAAAAAAAAAATTACTGCAACACCTTTTTAAAATGTGATGCACGCAAAATTAAAAAAAATGATTAAAAATTATGCAAAAGGAAAAGCATAAAATTTTCCTCTAAAAAATCACAATCCAAACAATAAGTTCTCTTGAAGGTTGTTTGGGAAATCTATTCCGAAGCTTTGATATCTTGGCCTCAAAACCCAATTATCTTTTATGGAACTCGCATGATATCCTAACTGAGGTGTTGGATAGGATGATAGTCATCGGTTGAAAGAGGGCCGGGTACCCGTTGACCCGACCCTCTTTCAATGGCACAATTCTGCTGAGAATAAAAATGATGACAAACCAGGTTGGAGCATCTCAGTAGACAATAATTCTGCTGATGCTGCTGGTATTGCCTGGGAGTTCTCCACACTCCACAGCTCCAAGCCCGACGTTAAGAGTTTCCGGTCGCAAGTTGCTTGATGCGTCAATAACCTGATATAAAATACTGATTATTAGCTAAAATGAGATTAAATCAATTGAGTGAACAGCATTACTTGGCCAGAGTCTAAAATCAGCAATTCTCCAGCAATAGGCCGACGGTTCATTTTTCATTGTTTTGTGAATTATGCATATTATACCACCATTTCATACACACCTACAGAAAACACATTTTAAAATGACCTTTTGCTGTTATTGCCTTTGCCAATCCAAAAATTTTGAAATGACCTTATGCTGTTATTGCCTTGCCAATCCAAAAATCTTGATAATCAAACTTAAGAACTCTAGCTCAAATTGAGAAGTTTTCCTAAAAAAAATGATACTAGAAAATACTGGGTACGTACTTTACAATTAAACATAACAGAAAGGAATTTCAATCAAGCAACCTCCCTTCAAACTTCATCTAGTCCTCTCCTGCCCCACAAGGTAAAAAGAGTGTATATTCTTCTATTTTGGGATAGACAAAATGCAGAAGAGTCAGAAAATCCTGACTCTTGACTCTACATCCTGAAGATTGTCTCCTTTTCAACACAAGCAACTTCACAAAAATTTCAAAAGAAATCAACCACATGACATAAATTCTGGAAAGTGGAAACCATGGACTTCCTAACAATCAGTTACCTCAGTTTAGCCACATCTCTAGCTTTAGGAGTCGAGATGATTATAAAAGAGACCAACAAAAGAAGAAGAAAAAGCTAAACAAGAATGGAGAATGCCAACATTGATAAAAGACAAGTTGAACAGCCTATATATCAAACAGAGGGCACAAATCCCAAAATTTCTGAAAAAAAGCACCAATTTTCACCCAAAAAAAAGAGGCAAAGACACCCCCAAATTCCTATATTCTGATAATGCAGTGGATAGTTTAATACCGTAAAAGTATCTAAAATGTACAGGAACAACTATCCTAAGTGTCAAGTTCTTCCCCTTCTGTAAGGCGATGGTCAACACCAAATCAGACTCCAAGCTTGAGAATTTAAAATGAAAATCATTTTCCATTCACCACCAAAAACACCCAACACATTTTTCTAACGTTAAAAGAGTAAAATAAACATATTTGAAGATCTATAATCAAAATAACTTCGATTAGAAATATACCTATCAAGAATCTTGGGTCCAATTATAAGTCCAAGGAGAAACCTCGGAAAGCATAGAAGTTAGGTGCGCTGAAGCAGTTGCACTGTGATAAGGAAACATTGATGCCCACGCTTATACAGCTCAATTCAACAGGAGACCTATAAACACATCCCACAAAATCACAACTCATATTTCTCATCTCATTTTTGGATTATATCCTATCGCACCTGGGAAAAAAAATAGATTATCAACAATATGGTTCTACCTAAATATGCGAGCCGAGAGAGGTTTTTGAGTTGGAATGCGAAAAGCGGAGCGACTGGACTTTGACCTAGCCCCAGTCAAAACTTTTGCTGCAGCAATCCGGGTAGATGTGGTGGCCGAACGAAACATAGTCCTAGCAACGCTAGTAGCCATAGTGGCTGAACAAAGAGATCAAACGGGAGTAAAGGAGACATTAATTTTCTTTCAAACCGGCCCTGGGCTTTGTGAAGAGTTTAAGTGATAAAAAAGCAACTAAACCTTTTCCTATTTTCTTTTCACCCCTCTTCTTTTTTCAATGTTCTATTAAAATATGTTATGAAAAATATTAACCAATAATCTCTTGCAATTTTTTTTCCATGACCAAAAAAAGAGTCTTTTTCGCATAGGCTTTATCCCTATTTTGTAGTTTCAACTTTCAAATATCAACAATTCTAGTTGGTTTGGATAGTAGATTATTTGGTTATCTAACTACTTGTAACACTTTTTTGATGTGATGTATGTGAGATAAAAGGTGATTGGAAAACGTGTTGATGACGTAAATAGCTAAATAAATCAAATAATAAAGTATCCAAACAAACCATTTGTATTGTCAAGTTAGAACAGATTTAATTTTAGATTCAGATAGAATTCATTAAGTTACAAGTTTTAAAGCTTTGCTGTCTCTTTCAAAAAAAATTTTGAAACAACAAACTCCGAAAGAATATCAATATGCAGAGGACATAAGCTAAACATCCATTCTAACTCAGCCGCTCGTTTCATCCCATCAAATACACATAAAAACCGATATAAACAAACCGATACTTAAATAGATCGAAACTCAAATCAAAACCAAAAGGCCGACTCTCGACTGGTCCGACCGATTATTAACCGACTAATTAAATCTAAAATCAGCAAATCAGATAGTAAAACCGCAAAATCAAATGCATATCAGCTAATTTCACAATTTCTAACAGATCAAAATCAATCAAAAAAAGATAAAATCTTCCTGCATCCATCTAAACAACCATAAATCAAAAGAAAAACAGGCATCAACACCTCTGTTTCTGTGCGAAAGTGTGTGAGAAAGAAAGAGATAGGGAGAGACAAAGAGGCCTGACCTTGAACAAAAGAAGAAGAGAAGACTTGGATAGAGAAAGCTCTCCCGCTCCTGAGGGCTATAGTGAGAGAGAGTGAGTGGAGGGGGCGAGAAACTGAGCAAAAGAACGAGTTGTATGAGGAGCCCTTGCCCTTAAACCCTTTAGTCCACAAACTTGAGGGATTCTTTTTATTTTATTAGTTTAATTTGGGTAGGGGTTTAGCCTCTAAAAAGTGTTCGTTTAGATTAGGTGGTTTGGAGTTGTTTTTCAAAAACGGAAGCAAAAAATAATCACTGTGTAACTGTATTTGAATTACTGTAGATGTATTTGGATTGTTTTTATTTTTCTATTTCTTTTTTCATTTCCAAGATTTTTTCCTTTTCTTTTTCCTCCCTCCCCTCTCCCCTCTTTTCTTCGCCAAATTAACTTATTATCCAAATCGATCTCTGTAAAACAAACCTCCAAATAAAATAAATCCTTCTTGGAACAAAATGAAATCAATTTTAACTTATAATAGAAAATTCATTTTGTATATCTTGGTTTATATAGGGAAAAAATACCAGTGAAGAACGTAAACAGGGCTCAAATGCGCACTTAAAACTTAGGACCATTAGGTCACTTCCCCCCCCCTCCCCCACCGCCTCCTCCCCATCCCCCGCCGCCTCCCCTTTTTTTCTCTCTCCTCCCCCTCCCTCCCGTCGTCCCTTCCCCCCTCCCAAACCACACATATCGAAAAATCCTCTACTAACTTCAGATAAATGGTCCAAAACTAAGCAATTCCACGAATTATGCAGAACCACTTAATTCTCAAGTCCAATGCACATCTCTAGCTGAAAAATAGTAAAAACGGTTTTAACTCTAAAAATGGTAAAAGGACAACAAAAGCAAATTTTAGACCGGATTTATAGAGAAAAATTGTCTTCCAAAGTAATTACATTTAAAATTCGGTCTAACCTACAGTTTTTCATAAATCATCAGAAAATAATACGGATCTGAGCCTTACAACAAATAGTAAATACAAAATACATTTTCATTTGAAAACAAGATTAACAAAAACTCCATTTAGCTGAATTCCCAGCGAATATGAACATGCAGAGAGCATAAACAAAACATCCATATGAATTCATCGGATCTTCACATCGCATCAACAAATACATAAAAAACCGATATAAGCCAGCCGATGCTCAAATAGATCGAGGCTCTTAACACTAAAAATGAACCAAAACCAAAACTCAACGCTCAACAAGTCCGACCGATTGATAAACCTAAACTCAGCAAATCAGATAGTTACACCGTAAAATAACAAACCTAGCAGCAAATTACACAAGCTCCAACAGATCTAAATCAACAAAAACAGAAAAATCTTCACGCATGCATCTAGACAGCCATAAATCCATAGCGAAAAAGCATCAACATCAACATCTCTGCGTGAGTTGTGAGATTGAAAGAGAGAGGGAGAGAGGACTGACCTTCAACAAGCGAAGAAGACAAGGGTTGGATGGAGAGAGCTCCCTCGCTGCTCAGGGCTTTAGTGAGAGAGTGAATTAAGAGCGAGAGAGAAGCTGAGCAGAAGAACGAGGCGTATGAGGAGTTTACAAACGGGTTTGAAGAATGGGCCTGTAGCTAGGGATTTTCGTGGGCCGTTGGATTGGATGATCGAACGGTGGGAAACATGGGGTTGCTTTTGGTCGGCCGCGGATTCCATGGAGGATGGCCTAGTGGCCGACTTGGTGCGCACTCGCTTAGTCGCTTCTCGCTTTACCCATTCTTCAGCTCGAGACTTTATTTTGTCTAGATTTACGAATTTAGCCTCAGTTTTATTTTGTTTTTACTCTGCTGTCCTACTTTCTTTTCCTAGAGTGTTTTCCAATTTTTCTCTTTGGGATGCATTTATCGTATTCATCTAGTCCTCTAGGTTCAGTATAATTACAACACCTGCATTTGTAGTTTGTAGAAGTACCTTTTTTTTTTTTTGTCAAACGACATTTTTCATTAATATTTATAAGCTATTAATACAAACGTACTTTATACTTGTTGGGTTAATACCCTATTTGACACTTGTGACTTTGTTTTTAACTACACGAAAAAATATGCTTCCCACTTCACATCCTGTACTAGGTTGATGGCAAATTTTGCAACGAATGACTAACCTCATTTTCCTCCCGCTTAACAAAGCAAAAGGAGCATTGCCAAAAGGATTTAGTTAGCACTTTAATGTCATTTACCAATATGGACAAAAGAGATTCATCTAACTCAAACTTGTTAATTCTATCTATCACCACTTTGCAATCCGAGTGTATTGCTATCACTAGCCAGTTCTGTTGCATTGCATTTACCATTGCTGTTCTGATGCATTCAGCTTCTAGCATTGCTGATTCAGTTTCAAAATCTTTAGGAATTGCCCAAGTTGTTATTAGTTCCCCTTTGTAGCTCCTGGTTACTATTCCTAATCCACCATTGTTCCTCATCTTATTCAAGACTGCATCCGTATGAATCAGCACTACTCCTTGGTTGTGCTGAGTCTACTGCTAGATATTTGCATCAGGTTGTTGCCTCCTTTGTATTTCTTTGTTTCCATCTTCATTAGCCGCACTGAACTCCCACCCATCTTCATACGCTCTCAAGCTATCCACTAAGCATGATTTTGATGTTGATTGAACACACCATCATTTCTAGACTTCCAGATAAACCAAAGCAGATTTGCCGTCAGTTCAATATGCTTTCTTCCTTCCACTATTTCTTCAACCTCTTGTAGTTTGCTCCACAAATCCCAAAAATTCCAGCAATGCTGGTTGAATCCATGCCATTGAATAGGGAATGTCTTTCAAACATCCTGCAACTTGCTACACTTGAAGAAGAGGCATTCAATTGTTTCAAACTCTTGTCCGCATCTTGAGCACATTGGATGGAATTCCTTTATCCAATCTTCTATGAATAACTTCATTGCATGGTAGAATGCCATGTAAACATTTCCAAATGAAGTGTTTGACCTTGCGTTTCAAATTCTCCAGATTCTTGCATATTGGTTTCTTCTACTTGTTTCACCATCCCCTTTTCCTTGTTTTTGCATTTTCAAATAGTTTGTAGAAGTATCATGAAATTTCTTTTAACTAGGAATGCAATTCAAAGGGAATTTTTCTTTTTTCTTTTTGGGATACATATGGAATCTTACTTATCTAGTCCACTAGGTTCAACATAATTACAAAACCTCTATTTGGAGTTTGTAGAACCATCGTTACAACTCTTTTAAATAGGAATGTAATTGAACTGGAATTTTTTTGGTAAAAAAAAAAAAATTGAATCAGTTTGATTCCAATTATCATTATGGGTTAAGCATGCCTTTTAATACCACAAATAACTTATATAGATTTTTATAAATCACATACCAATACAGTCAATTCAATTCGAACTCATAATTTTTTGTAAGAAAATAATCTATCATTACTAATTGAACCAACTTGCACTCGCACCAATTATATTAGTTCTTACACCATTAGCTCATCTCATAATAGATGCATCGAGGTGTTTTAACATGTAAAGAGCTCAATCGTATTTCTCACGTAAGTAGTATCTCTAACTCGCTTAAACTATTATGAAATCTTTTGCAGAATACAATCCCAAAAACATACTACAATGAATCCATGTAAATACCACTAACCTTAGGGAGGTCCAACTAGGTTTTCACTCTCTTTCTCCTTGCCCTTTTTGGGTTTAATCTCTCTCTCTCTCTCTCTCGACCGGCCAGGGGAGGGGAGAGGGGACAACAGGAGGAGGGAAGGGAAGGGGAGGTGCTGGGAAGGTGGAGGGAAGGGAGGGGAAGGAGGCAGGGGAAGAGGAGAGGAGAGAAAAAATTGAGGTCAAACATAACAGAGGAAGAGAGAAGAGAGAAAGAAATGGAAAAAAAAAGAGAATAGAAAAAAATATATAGAATATTGTGAAAAACAAGAGTTGTTTTTTGGATTGTATTTGAGGTTGTTTTTATTGTAGTATTTGGGGTGTGAAAAATAGTTTTTCAAAAACAATGGGAAAACACCCCAATCCAAACGGACCGTCATTATTTGTTATTCTAAAAATACCATTCTCAAATTTACTATTTTATCCTCATGTCTTTCTATTCTTCATTATTATTATTATAATCTTTTCCTATTAGTCCTCTAATATTAACTAACTCATTGCATCACTTTATAAAAATCTTATCCATTACGACTATATTTATCCAAATCTTCCTGCTAATTTCAATAAAAAAATAATTAGTACTTTATAATCAACTCTTTCACTCAAATTAATTATTTATTCTATATATTTTTTATTATTGACTTTTTTCTAAAATATGCGCACACACAGTGTGCTTCACTCACCAGTTAATTGTGATGAGTACATATCTGGTAGATGATAATTGATCTTCTTTATTCTTTTCAACCATCCCATATTTCATTATATAATGCATTTTGTGCGTTGTGTCAATTTACATTTTAGTTATAATTAGAGATTTAGGAAAGCGACCTAATGATCCTAAGTTTTGAGTGTGAATTTGAGCCCTGTTTACGTTCTTCACTGGTATTTTTTTTCTATATAAACCTAGATATACAAAATGAATTTTCTATTATAAGTTAAAATTGATTTTATTTTGTTCCAAGAAGGATTTATTTTATTTGGAGGTTGGTTTTGAGGAAAATTTTGAAGGTTAACGCAACTGTGAAAATGATTAAAACAAATTAAAAACGAGAGGGAGAGGGAGAGGAAGAGGAAAGGGAAAGTTAAAGAAAGAAATACAGAGATCGATTTGGATAATAAGTTAATTTGGTCCATGCCTCTCTGTATTGGGCTTAAAACATTTTACCAAAATGAGTCTACTGTGTGTATGCCTTGTCCAAATCAACAAGCTAACCGAACGAACCAATGATGGCCCAAGATGTTCCGGGGTTCAAAGTTGCAATTTGAGTTATAGGACCTCAGACAGACATAAGATCATTAGAAGTTGGACCCCTTCTCATTTTAAACAGATACGAATAGGGCCTTATGTTCCTAAAATTCAACTTAATTCTTAGAGACTCTCTTTTTTTTTTTTTCTTTCTTTTTTGGTATTAAAAAGTTTGGATGGATTCCAATTCGATCACCGAGTCGCGTACAAAGATTCTTAGTCGTGGTTTAGTAACAAAATCTTCACATCCCAGCAACACAACCTTCACATGAACATATGACTTTTTTGTGATAAAATTATTTATTCTTACCAATTGAACCAATTTGTATTGGTGCAAAATATAATCATCAAGTCCTATTTTGACTCTTCAACCCTTCCCACAATCCTTTTCCCTTTGCATGGTTTAGACTTTAAAGAGTTTTCTTTTGAACCAAAGAGAAGAATAGGTAAAATACAAGCAAATGCCTGACTTTTCTATCTAGTTTCCTTCGAAATCAAAACCAGAACCTAACAAAAAGAGTCCAATACTATAAAGGAAACTAGTAAAGATATTAGACATGTGACCTTGAGGTTTGTGGTTCCCTCAAATCCTCTTTCTCTCCCTTTCTCCATGTAAATTTGCTATAGATTGTTTGTTTTGTCTTTTAATGAAAATTTGGTATAGATCCTTTGTTCTATTGAAAATGATTTGGGAGATCTATTCCTACGATCATATATGATCTCTTTATGTCTTCTCTCACATATGTTTGGTTTGTAGTTCAAATTTCTTCTGCTTTCCTCACTTTTTTCATTTTTATATCCTGCAAAATCTACAGGGTGTTGAAGGAAAATGGTTGGTTAGACAATTTTTTTTTTTATAACTGTTGCTAGTTATTTCTAAGTTATTATTTTTCCTCAAATTTTTTATTGCTAACTAAATGTAAGTCAGAAAATGATTTTCAATTTGCTCGACCTTATTTTCTAGCACTCTGCTTTCCCTCAACAAAATCGTTCAACACACAATCATCAATAAGCCAAGGAGGTGTTGGATTGGATCGTAAATCCTACATTATTTTCAATTCGAAATGGTAGACATGCCTAAGGGAAGTTAGTAACCTTCGAAATCTTACCAATTAACTTTCCAAACTGTACAATTAAGGTTTTATGATGTAATTTTAAACCTATCTTTGTAAACTGTTTATAACGAACATTACAAAATTTTTATAACTTGCTCAAAAGCATTCATGAGTTGTCTTATTTGATATGTAACCAGTGTAAGAATAGCCCCTCTTACGTTTAGACACTTTCTTATCTTAGTTTTATTTTTACAAAAAATTAACACTGGATATGCCTCTTTTAAATGGTCGGGTTTGTTTGGATAGAAAATTATTTACCAAAATGTACTTGCTTGTATCATCAACATACTTTTCAATTATATTTTTATCTCACATACATCACATCAAAAAAATGTTACAGTATTTTTTTTCAAAAAATTATATCAAATAATCTACTATCCAAGCATTTAATGTGTACCATTAGCCAAAACCGTAACTGATATTAAAATGATCTTTCCAACCTTGGCTGTATAAAGGACAGGCTGCTGTTGATAATGATGACACTTTCTTCAAAAATAGACATTTGCGAAAATTTTATAGACAATAACGTTGACGTCAACCACGTACAAATTGTATGTTAGGCATCAGTCGTGTAATTTTCCGGCACATTGCTCCAAGTTTTGGCACTCAAATTATTATAATCTCTTCGACTTTTAATCCCTCCTTTCGTGTCATATTTTATCTCGTGCCCAACGAGCAATAAAGCTTCATGGAAATCTTCAAGGTCAAACACCTATTTAACACACTAATCATTTGACAATCAACACATAATATCTAAATATCTATACAATATAAAAAAATGAGAGAGTCATTGCGTTATGTAATCTACATTATCACATTTTAAAGTTCTTAATTTACTATTAATTACAAGGATAAATCCGCTCTAATTTGTTCTATAAAACAAACTTCTCCAATATCAGCTACCGATCTCAACTTTCATCATATTTGTATACTGAAAAAAAAAAAAAACTTTAGAAAGAGAAAATTTCGATAAATCTGCATATTATATTAGGTTACGTGCAAGTGTGATTTAAGTGTGCGAATACTTTTCTTATTATTAGAAAAGAGCATCAAATTAAACAAACAATAAAATAACCGAATATACAAATTTAGTCAATTATTTGACTATGGAGATGGGAAATTGTGCTGAGTAAACCCACAACTCGACAAGCCTACACCAATAGAATCTAATCGGACAGCTAATTGCGCAATTAATGTCATTTAAAAATAGTATTTATATGCATCTTAGTACAAATTGTAAGTTAATAACGTGATTAGATAGGAATTGGGTGCCACCTTAGATACTCGGTCGGAAAGCAAACTTTCCAGTGTAGTGTCCGTCTGGCCAAAGTACTACTGTGTTTGGACGGCGAAAAAAAAAACTTGAAGGGTTAGGAAAGGATTTTCATTCACTTTGTGTCTTCTCTCTGGAAGTTTCATACGAATTAAGTCTTCCTTTAGACTGAGAGATTTGATGAAATATTTGAAATTTTATTAAATTCCTCTAATTGTTTATACTATTTGAGAGGTATTTAAATTTGTAAATTATAAATTATTATAGTATTTAATATATATTTTGATAATTAGTGAATTATACCGAGGTGATGATTCTTGAACACTTAAGTTTGATTGTACTGACGCAATTTTACTTATATTAGTGTGGTAGGATTGCATGGTGTAACTTTATTAAGAGTTTGGTTTTCAGTGTTACGTAAAATGTTGACTTTATAAGTAATGCATCCACATTCACAACTAGAAAGGGTCTTTCAATTAGGATGCATTTGTGTTTTAAAAAATAAATAAATAAATAAATAAAAAAGAAAAGCTGATTTTGATTAAATAAAGATCAAATTACCTTTATATAATGCATAGAAGGACTGAGTGGACCTTAAATACTTGAGTGACTTCAACAGAAGATTAAAGCCTAAAGATTTAATTCTAACTTCCACTAAATTGTGGCCTGTCGCGCAATGAAATCCCAATAGCAAAATCAACCATCTGCTATTTATTCTAAGTTACAACTTTTGTACATACTCCACATTTACTTTTTTCCATCCATTTTTGAAAAGAAAGATTATTTGTCATTTTAAATTATTTTAAAACAACAACAACAAATTTTATTCAAAATATACTATTAAAATAGTCATTTTAAGATAATTTCTTTCCAATTCCTATTAGAAATTAAAAAAGCGCGTTTATAGTAGATTTTTTATCTAATTTGTTTTTAAAACTTTGATGTTGAATACATATTTTTTTTTTGATATGCTAATTAGGTGCTTTTTTTTCATTTTATGTAATTTGAGTGAATTTATAAACTTTATAAATTATTTAATATTTTCATTTTTCTATATCAATGGCTTGAAAATTTAAAAGGAAAAGTGTTTAAAATTGTATTTGTAACTTATTTGAGATGGCTATAAGTAATCCTCAAGATGCAAAATTTTTTATAAAGTATTATGATGATTTTATTTGTTTTGTAAATTATTTGTCAAAATAGACAATCCAAGCGATGATATTGTTAAATACGTGGTTTTCAACCCGTAAAGACATCTTTTCTCATTTGTGAAGGATTGTTCAACAGTGCAATGAGTTAGTTAAGAACGTTCAACCAACTGCTTTAGGAAAATAAAATTAAGTTGAGTGAATGGACATGAAAAGGAGATAATAAATATTGGACTAATTTTTCTTACACTGACTATAATTATATGTATATTACATTATCTGAATTTAAATTAATCAACTGTTGCATAAGTAACATTTAAATCTAAACTCACCACTTTATTCTTTAACGTTTACTCATAAATACTAGTGTTACGGTAATTGTACATATGTAACAACATCCGAATTTGAATTTAATTAGCTATTGCATAAGTAACATTTAAATCCAAGCTCGCTAGTTGTTGCATTCTTTGAGGTTAGTAACACTTAGACTTAAGCCCACTAGTGCATTCTTTGAGGTTTACCCATGAATATTAGGGCTTGTCTGAAATGCTATTTTTTGGATTTTTCATGAAAAAATATATTATAGCAATGTGATCTATGTGAAGTAAAAAAGTGTTTGGAAAATGTGATTATGGGAAGCGTAAAAATTTTTTGATGAAAAATTGTAATGTGTGAAAACGCGTGATAAATTAAGTATTCTAATTCAACAAATGTCAGTGTGTGAAAATGTGAAAACTGCAATCCAAACAAGCTAATCAGTATGCGTAAAGCAATAAAAACTAAAAAGCAAAGACTAATGGTACAAAATTGAATTAACGGCTTTACTTAGTGTAAGAAAGATCGATAGTGACAGGTACTTGTACTAGACCCAACAACACTTAAAAAAGGGGAAAAAAAAGAAAGAAGAAAGCTAACCCAACCCTACATTCATTTCCGAGGAAACACACCGGGAATATCGAGAGGAAGAATGGGAAAGCCCAAAAAAGGCAAAAGGAGAGAACCAAACAGGTCCTTGTCCATCTGATGTGACACTCCTTTACTCAAAAAAAAGTCAGCGTGTAGACGTTGTCAACTTGTCATAAATCATAATCATAGTACACAGAAACAACAATTCCCTCTTCACCTCTCTCTCCCTTCTGCACTCTTAAAGGACTCGAATGTAGACTTGAAGGATTCAGCTTCGGTCGTGGCCTTGTGGGCTTCTTCATTGTTCTCTGCATTCCTTTTTGTTCACGGCATCTTTCTTGTTTGTACAAATGGCTGTGCTCTGTTGCTGAATTCGGGTCATTGCAAGTAAATTGATAACCAGAACAAATCACTCACAGGTTTTGCGTTTTAACTTTTTCTACAATGAAATACCAATGCATTTGTTTGCTTTTTATTGCAGCGTTATTGTTTTATGTTTCTGGGTGCTGGTGGAAAGTTGGTTGTTGTTGTTGTTGTGTGTGTGTGTGTGTGTGTTTTTTTTTTTTTGCCTGTTTGGTTTTGTTTCTTGGCAGCTGATTTAATGAATTCGTCAAGTTCAATATGTTGTTCAGACTTGGATCATGCTTTACGAGTGAGTGAATACGAAATAGATATATGATGATCAATTTTTAACTTTTTTCTATTTTTGAATATTTCTGAGGAAAATGGTTATTATGAATCTTCCTTTTAATTATCTTACCTTCCACAGAGAGTCCAAGAAAGAGGTCATCACCTCCAGCCTTCCTCTCCCTGCTTCTTCCCTCCCACCTTGCCCCATCTGATTTTTTTTTCAAAACAAAATGTTGATGAACCACTATGGTGCTTTTGAAGGGGACAAAGCACAGAATTTCAATCAAGGTTCCTTTAACTTGATAAATGATAAGTTTCATTTTTTTGTAATAGAGCATTTCCAAAAGAGCTAGTATTTTTAAGTCTTCTGAAATGAAAGTGTTCTGTAGCCATTAAGCCTCTTTATTTGTTGAGAAGCTTCAAATAATGTCTCTAAATATGGTATGAATTATATTACATATGATTTAGTACTAAACAACTTATTTTTCAGGGATAAAATTGCTATTTGTATTTATAAATTTTGGTGTCAAGATTGAAAATCCTGCAATTGTTATGCAATGATCTTTTCTTATAGCATTACGTTGTGGTAAAATGTTTTGTTAGGACTGAGATTTCACCAAAGGGAGTGAAAGAAGTAATGCAGAGAATGTGCTAAAAAATGTTTTCAGAAATTGATATTACACACTTCTGGAATGGAATCAAGTAAAAATAGCCCAGCAAAGTGCCTTGGTAAATGATTGGAGCCGTGTTTTTTGATGTATGTAAGAGAACGGAGCTCTAAATTTTTATAATAAATTTTAAGTAGATGTTTATTGAGTGTGTTTGTTGTTAAAAGATAAGTAAACAATATGTTACTTTAGATACTTGAATTTGAATAATTTTTTGAAGCTGGTGGTCTTGATATTAGAATATTAGATATTAGAAGAGCTTTTGATCTCGACATGAGTGGCAATGTCCCAATTAAGCAATTGATATTGCCTAGCAAGTAGTATCTAATACTCTGTTCTTTCTCATTTATTAATCATGTTCACTGTAATTTAAAACCACCAAACCTTTTTTTTGGGTTTTAATGCAGTGAAGTTGTTTCTGATAGATTGGAGGTTTCAGAATGAAAGAAGCAAGAACCTGACATAACATCTAAACAATCACATAAACAGCCTCTGGGCAGTGAGCATTCTTTGAAGTTGTTTGTGATGTACATTCAGCAAAGTGATCCAATGGTGATATTTCACAGAATAATAGGACACTATGGAAGCATAATCTTCAAATATGCACCTTTAACTCCCCTTGTCATGTAAAAGCTAGTGCACATGATCCTTAGAAGATTCAGTTGCATTCTAATTCCTGCTCATTTCACATGCATGAACAGGGGAACTGAGGTTTTAGTTTGTTTTAGGCAGAGATACTAAAATCTGTTTTTTGTTTAACTTTGTATCCCGTTTCTTATTTCTCTTGCATATTGTAAGTTAACTATGCTGGTCGATACCTTGTTGCAATAATTTAAATGGATTGTTATTATGCTCTTCTAGGAGGATTTTTGGAGAAATGGCTGCATCTGAAAGAGATGTGACACCGATGCTATCTGCAACTGATTCACAAGTTGATGAACAAGATGACTCTCAGTTCCGCAGGCTTACATATAGGAGTGCATCCTTATGTATCCCCATGAACTCCACAGAGTTCAATGACAGTGAAAACAGTTTCGTTGGTTATTCTGGTCGTCTGGAAAATGAAAGGAGAACTTCATATTTGCAGATGAGTGGTCCTTTATATATCAGTAGGACGAACGAAAGTGTACTTGGGCCTATGCAAGGTGCAGTGGCGCAACAAACTACTGAGGCTCCTGTAGGACGGTATCCTCCATTGAATGGCAGGGAGCGAAAAGTTTGGCCAGATAAGAGCTATGTGTCGAAAAATGATCATCTCCTTAAGTCTGGGCAACTTGGAATGTGTAACGATCCTTACTGCACAACATGCCCAAGTTATTACCATCTCAAGGGGCAACAGAAGAAGTCAAAATCATCAGATCTACTAGATTACAAGGTACCATATTCCATGAGGTTGAAGTGTTCTGGCTTTGGCTGTTGGGCAATGATCAAACATACTCTTTAAATTCTTTTCTGACATTTCAATGTATTCTCAATTTTAGCTCTCCTGTAGGATAAGAGTTTTAATTATAATAGCATCCCAGTATATTAATTCTCTGCATCTACAGAACTCATCAGTCATTATTATCTTAATTCCTTGCAGAACATTTATCTTTTGCTGTAACATGATTCTATGAACTTCCCTTTTGTCCATTTCTGTATTGAGCAAGAGAGCTGAATTCTCAGTGTTGTTGTGTTTGACCATTTTATATAAAATATTTGTGGGAGAAACCTTTACTGAAGCCGTGAATCTAATGATCAACAATTTCATACTAGCATGGGGTTGCTGGCCTCTTGCAATTGATTGAGTATAGCCACTATTATGCTTGTTCAGATTTCAACTTTCTTCTTCGATTGTGATCATCTGTGAATAAGTGTCACATTCATAATTGGTGTTGAAACTGACTTCAGGGCCAATTCCTCTTATGCATTTACTCAAACATATGAACACTTAATAGAATTGCTGGTCTTAGAGTGCAGAAATAAATGTTTCTGTTTCTCACAAATAAAAATTTTGGATGAAGTGGCAAAAAAGAATGGTATCAAAATGGGTATGTATCGAGTTAAATTCTCACTGACCCTGATTCTAGTGTCTGTACATGCCGGTCCTATTGAAAGAATATAGACTGCATGTCTAGAGGTGTATTAAAGTGCATTATAAATTACTCTTACCTTGAAGTTTAGTGAAATATCACCTTGTCTAAAAGCTTAAGTTGGCCATTTGACATTTGAATATAGCTGAGCCATTTGTGTATTCCTTGAGTCATTGTTATATTGAGATTGCCTAAATGATGGGACTTCGTCACAATTTTAGAGTTTCTAAGTGTTGCAATGAATGCCTAAGTGTTAAATTTCAGCTCCTTATTGGTACTTGTCATTTATGTCCGCATGTCATTATGAGCATCAGTACCTTCATGTACTGATCAGTTTAACGTCTTTTTTATTTGCAGTTCCACAATATGATACATGGAGATGCAAAAGGCTGGGCAAAGAAAGTTTCTTCTTTTCTTGGTCCGTTTATTCCACCTGTCATGAATCCTCATGCAAAAGCTGTTCAGCAGTGGAACAAGTTCTTTGTCCTTTCTTGCTTCTTTGCAGTTTTCGTGGACCCTTTGTTCTTCTTTTTATTATATGCAAATCAGGTATAACAATAAAGTTACCCTTGCAAATATTGGTAGTCTTTTGGTTAGTCTTTGAAGACATGCTTTCTGTACCTTTCACACTGCTTTTGGCTTACTAAAGAGTAAATTGATTTGATTTGTCCACATAGCCTTACCGAATTCTTTTTACTCCAAAAAGGAGAAAAAGATAATCGCTCACTTGCATTGAAGATGGAAGTAGTGGCACTTTCATCCGGATCAAGGAACTTCTGCATAAAATGAAAATTATGATTTGAAAAAGGAAATATTATTATAGAGTTGTACTGGTCTAGTATGAAAAGCTTACAAATTGGATCTTCAGATATGAGTTATTATAGAATTGTGGGAATTGGGATGTTGCTGCATCAGCTTGGAAAATTAGGGGTTTTCAAATGGGATGGTTGTACTGGAGCTCAATGCAACACTAAGCAATTTACATCTGATTGAACTTCGTTAAACTAATAATTGTATCTTCAAAGGTGGCCCAGCAGTTTTGGAAGTACTTGGATGGTATAGCAAAATAAAATTATGTTGACTGACATTTTGTTCAATTATGAATACCCTTACCTGTATCAGAGGGAGGAATGCATGTTGCGTTTAGTGTAGTAGCTCAAATATGTATTTTTCTTTTTGTGATTGGACAAAACTTCCTGCAATTTACTTGTCTTGATGAACCAGGATAACAACTGTATAGTGCTTAATTGGCCCATGACAACAACACTTGTGGCTTTGAGGAGCATGACTGATTTTTTGTACTTAATTCACATCCTTCTTCAGGTAAGTATACATACTTCTTTGAATGCTTCATGATGGTTTTGTATTTTCTTCACACGGTTTCGGTCAGGTTCTCATTTAGTATCAAGGGAAAGATTGTAGGTAGTACAACTAGATGACAGTTATAGTGACAGAAACCCAAATAAGTATTAACCTATAAAATGACCAAACCCCTAAATACTCAAAATGTCATGCACAACTACAGTGACCAACAGTAGTACTCTTATTGCTCCTTCTCCAGCTGTTACATGTAATATATTTCACAAACTATTATACATAATGCACTTATTCATTCTTTTTAACTTCTTTGAGATGCTGTATTTCACAGCATAATCTGTATGGCACTTGCACCAGAACTAGTGTTGAATATCAACAGGAAAATTTCATTTAGACTGATAATGCACTTTTTCCAATGCAAAACAACAAAGACAAGGTTTTCAAAATTAATCCCATCTGCCTACTGAAATCCGATAAAAAGAAACAGCAGAGAACTTAGTATTCTCTCCACTAAATTGAGCAAAATTTGCTATCTTGAAATTCCACATGTGACACACACAAATTTGTCCCTCTTTGTATCCATGCAAATGCTTTTGCACTTTTTGAGGATGAAGTTGAGAAGATTCCACCAACAGGGTCCAATACACTAGTTAGAACCGGATATTGACCTTTTCAAGACAAGAACTGTTGTTTTGTAAATATTGGTTATATACTACCAGTTTTAAGTACAAGTAAGACATCCACATTTGGTAGAGTGAGTTTTCCTCCAGACTACTCTTACATGGTAGCAGAGCAAGAGCTTCAAGGAGAGAGAAAAATAACTCTAACTTCCAGTTTTGTTTTTTCAAAATAATTTCGTAATGCATTGTTTATCATGCCCTGATCTGTAGTAAACAGAAATATACCACTTAAAAGACCACTGGCAGACATGATTTGTTTTTTGTAATTCTGTTCTCTTTTTCTGTTATCTTATTGCATTTTGCTGGGCTCTAGAAACTCAATAAGGTGCCAATGTGTTTACTTGAATTAAGTTTAATTTTTGTTGAGAAACATACTCTATTGACTTCATGTGTGAAGTTGATATGTGGACTTCATGCATGAATTTGATATTGTTTGGGCTTTTGGTTGTCACTTAAACTGGAAGAGTGTATTGTGATTACATTCTTTTATCTTCTGTGTTCTTTGCTTTACTATTGAGTTTTATAGGTGTGTCCCTGATATGCTACCAATTTATAAACTTTGCATTCTGATTTTGTGATGTTACATTATCAATTTCCATTTTGCTAATTGTCTGCAGTGTTTATATTCTATTCTTAGTTCTCATTCATTTGGCTGCATTATTTGATAGATCAAGATCTGTTTTGCAGTTCAGGCTTGCTTACGTTGCTCCTGAATCTAGAGTGGTGGGTGCTGGAGATCTAGTTGACCATCCAAAAAAGATCGCCCTTCATTATCTTTCTGGATATTTCCTTATTGACTTGTTTGTTGTATTACCACTTCCTCAAGTAAGATTCATTACCTCCTGCAAGTTGTTATTTTTCCTTCAGCTTCATGATCTTGGCCACTCTAGTTGGCAATTTAGCATGATTGTTTCAATGCAGTGCATATGCTGAGGCCTAGTGAATCCCATCGAGCCCACATATCAGATGTGTGTGCTAAAGTGATAAAATAAAGAATTTCTCTTCTATTTAATGACTTCAAGTTGCTAAAACTTGAATGTAGTGGTCTCAACACTCAGCATTGTATCATTCTTGGGGAGAGGATTCAAGCTCAAGCTCTGGTCTAAATGTGCTTGAAAACTTGAACCTTCACTTGCATGCACCTGGGAAAAAAATAGCTGGCATGGAATTCAGTGATTGTTTAGACCAATTGCATCTGTTAATATTGAGGTTCCACTTATCTTTTCTTTCATGTCAGTCTGATACCTTAGTCAATCATACTGGGCTTCTCATTTGTCAGAACCATTGCAGACTCATTTTTATTACCATTTCTTTTTGTTGAATTGATTTTTGAGACTGATTTTCAGATATATCATGGACTATAACTAATATTGGTTCAATAACCAATGATTCTGCATTTGTAGATCATTATATTGGTTGTCTTACCACATTCAATGGGATCATCTGGTGCAAATTATGCAAAGAATCTTCTGCGTGCAGCAATTTTAGCTCAGTACATTCCTAGGTTGTACAGGTTTCTGCCCTCACTTGCTGGTCAGTCTTCAACCGGCTTCACATTTGAGTCAGCATGGGCAAATTTTGTTATAAATCTTCTAATGTTTATGCTGTCTAGTCATGTGGTGGGATCACTCTGGTATCTCTTTGGGCTGCAGGTTGGTCACTCTAAAAGTCCCACCTTCTTGAAAACTCTGAGGCATTCAGACTACTAAATTTTTTGATGTTTTCTCATTAACTTTTTTTATTATGTGGCCTCTTATTTTACTAGGAGTTTTGCAGAATATATGCACTATGCTTCTCTAATTGAATAGTTCTCATTATACTTCTAGATCTTAAATTTTTATGTTCCAAGGTGATTACATGCTCTTTCTTCTCTTGAAGATGGCCACAACCCCTTGATAAGGCACTAACAGCTAGACGTCAAGTTATTGATCTTTTTTTTGATAGTTGCCACATAGTTTCCTTCTTTTCATCACCTTTGCTATTTTTAAAGATAATTATAACTATGAACAAGGCACTAGTAATTGCCATTTCAGCTTTCTTAGGCTTATAGCAGAAGAGGATTGTTTTTGAATTACCTCTACATAGCAACATTCAGTAGTCTAAAACTTTCATCTGAAGACCTTTTATAGCCCAAGGTTTAATAAACAAATTTTTTGTTTACTTGGCTAATTCATACTAAGTCTTCTGATCATGGGTTATTTTTAGCTCCCAAGTGTTGGTCCTTTTTCTAAAGGAACAAAAAATTCAAAATTTTCAGATAAGGATAAAAAACGGATGGAGAGAGAAAACACAGGTACCAACAAAAAATTCTAGATTTGGAAAAGCATTAACATGACAGCTGCAAATGAGAAAGAATGTGCTTTACTGTATCCACATCATTTTGCCCTTCTATCATGTTGTCTTGGTTAGTGTGATTGTACTTTATTTATAGTATTTGGTTTAGTCATATGTTCTAGCTTTATTATACGAAATTTAATTGTGTGTTTTCTAAACTTTTTAATGCTTAAAGAGGGTGAATCAATGCCTTCGAGATGCTTGTCATGACTCTGGAATTGCAAGGTGCATGGACTTTATAGATTGTGGGCATGGGAATGATTATAGTGGGTTTGCTTCAGATCCAACATGGGATCTGTGGAAGAATAATGCCAATGCAACAGCTTGTTTTGGAGGTGGTAATTTCTCCTTTGGAATCTATGCTCAATCTGTAGACCTGACCACGAATGAAAATGTCATCACTAGATACATATACTCCTCGTTCTGGGGATTCCAGGTATCCTAGCATCATTTTATGATTTGCCTCATCTAAAGTCATAGGTTTTTTATCAACCTTGCTTTTTGCTCACTGATGTGTTATGTTGGGGAGGAGTTGTTTAAATTAAATGAATTTTTATGCCATTTTACTGGCTTTTTTCTTTTGCAAAAATTAGTCCCCTATTTTGAACTTTTGATATGTTGGTGGGTAAAAATTACATAACCCATACACCATTAGCCAGCATTAAAATTTAGAAACAAACAAACACATGAGATGTGCTGGCAATTGCTTCATTAGAGTATTCTGAGTTCCATTTTCTTATACTATGCTTTTTTTACAAGAAGAGGTAGACTCTCGCAAATTGCTAAATGACTAAATGTTGATGTCAGTGTTAAATTACCCTTCTCCTTCTCTGACGTAAGCCCAGTATATGGTGAGATTTAAGTTCAATCCTTATATTGCTCTGTCCAAATGTAGTACAAGCAGACTCCATTTATGCATTACTATGCATTCCTGCCAATCTGTAGTTGACCTCTTCCTTTATGAATATGCCTCCACAACATAGCCATCAGAACATGGCATACAGCCAAAAAAATTTCACTCTTACCATTCTTGATCATTGATATTCGATCACATCTTGACAAAATGTTTCTGAATGATACCTGTGATATAAGTTTTCCTGGGCTATAAAGAATAAGCTATCCTAGAACAATGTCATTTCTGTACTGAACCATATGAGGATAACACATATCTCAAAATGTAATCGATGCATGATTTGTGGAGTGTGACTCATTTTGAACAACTTTTAGTAGAATCTCTTGAAAACCATCTTCAGCTTCTGGATATGATCTTCCAGTTTCAAGTTTCAATTGAAGGTTGTGGTTGTACGTGTCCTTATCCTCCTCCTTATATTGATAGTTTAAAGCGAAAGTTATCGTAAACTATCTGCTGGAAGGTGAAAGTTCAAGTTCTAGATTGCATGATGAGAATGCAAATTTCTGTGCTCTTTAACTTAGTCTCTAGTCAAAGTAAGTTTCTTAATTGCTAATGCTTTTGGCTGGCTTTGTCACACTTTTCTGGACCTGATGTTTGTCTATTTTTCTGACTGTCTGAGAAGCTCTATAACCTTTTGCAATGGGGTATTTAGTCCAATATTGCTACTTTTATTTCAAAATTAAAGAAATATTGATAGTTTTAAAGGGTTCCAATAAAAATAAGAGTTGAATTCCCAAAAATCAAAATCTTCTTCTCCTTTATTCTGTTTTCCTGTTCACTAATCTTCTCCCTCTTCTTCTGAAACTTACACCAATCTTGACAGGCACATCAAGCACCATCAAACATCGTTGTGTACAATCTTCATAAGCATATTAAGATTCAATGACGCATCTGGCAGCCTGTTTGACCTTTGAAACTATAAACAATGACCATAATAGCTCCTTATAAAAGCATGAATCTTTCTTTAATTTGAAATAAAAGTACAAATGTCATAGTATTAGCCCCTTTTTGGAATCTTATGTTATTTAGTTCTCATCGCGGACTAGAGTTTAGTGAATTGGGAGAACTTTCTGAAGAATTTGTATGCCTATTGATCTTGTATACAGTTGGCAAAAGTTCACGCACCTTTACCACTAAAAATTTCTACAAATTTCCTGTTTAGCATCTGGAGCTGTCTGACTAAGTGTCCTGCATATAAATCAAAATTTGACCTCTGATGGGAAAAGTTTACCAGATGCTTTTGTGCATTCTCTAATGGTGAAATTATAGTTACTGAATTTTTTTATGTGTCACTGGGCTTACTAATACATTTTCCAATTTTTTTTTCTTATGCCTTGTTGAAGCAAATAAGTACATTGGCTGGAAATCAAGTTCCTAGTTATTTTGTTTGGGAAGTTCTTTTCACGATGGCCATCATTGGACTTGGTCTTCTGCTGTTTGCTTTGCTGATTGGAAATATGCAAAACTTTCTCCAGTCTCTTGGCCGCAGGTAGTACTTTCATCAATGCTAATCCATCATTCAAGTTCTAATCAAGTTTGTTGGGTGCCTTTTCAAGGTAGGCATGCGGCACTGTTTCAAAGTTGCCCCATACTTTTGTTTTGTTATATCCATTGGTCACATGGCTTAAGAAATAAATTCTGCATCCAACTTTGGAAGGATGCTTATATACCATGATTGTAATGGGGCTCTATCTTTGCTCTCTTTTGTGTTTAATATAAGCCCTAGGCTGGAAAGTATATGTTCATTTGAGATTTTAATAACTACACAGCAAATCACAACCTTGTTTCCAAAACAAGCTTGTCTCCCATCACCATGCTCTTGTTAGTATCTTTTCCTACAAGTGCGATTTTCTAGTGACATGTGTCACCCAAAATTCTCCAACGAGATGCTATGAGGTTTCCTCACTTGGCTACCATATTAGTACAAATTAAAACTATAGTAACTTTTTCATGAATACCTTAATAAATCATGAAAGAAATAGAGAAAAGTGGTTGAGGATCTTTGTTCCTTGTTTTCAAACAAGGTATAACTTCTGACCTTCCCCATTCCCCAAATCCACTTCTTTCTTCACCCAAAAAAAATAGGGAAAATTTTTTTGTAGGCAATGAAAGATAGCAATCCAGCAGAAGCCTATCAAAATAAGAGATGCTGAACTTTCCATCTAAACAAAACAATCTTGTGTGTCAAAAAATATTGTCTATGCCTTTTTTATTATGTTAATGGAAATTTTTACAGCTTTTCTTATGTTTTGTTGTGATAATATAGATTCTAGACAGTTCAAGTGGCATGTTGTCCACTTAAGAGTGCAGTGTGCTATGAATAGTAATTATGGATGGTTATATAAAAAAACATGTTTATCTTCCTTGTTATGTGTTCATGGCATGTAGGATTTCTTTTCTTTGTTTGCATTGTTTTGTGCTAAAGGGAACGTGAAATTTTGTTATTTGAAATAACTTGTTCTTATTACTAAATTAAATGTGTATATTTGAACGTGAAGAGTAGCTACAATTATTAACCTGATTATAGTGTAAAACGGACAAACAGAGAAAAGGGTGCAGTTAATTGGTTAGACTTGTTGTTTAACATGATATTGATGATCAGATAGATTTTTTATGCCATAAATTTGTCTCCGTTTTATCTGTAAAGCAGTGTAACTAACTTAGCTATCATTTTTCTGTGTAGGAGGTTAGAATTGTCTCTTAGACGTCGTGATGTTGAGCAGTGGATGAGCCATCGACGGTTGCCAGAAGAACTGAGAAGGCACAGCTTTTGACACCCTTTTTTCTAGTTTAGGTCTTCTCTTGGTTTCTGTGTTGCGTCATTCCTTTTTCAAAACACTTCTGTACTTATATGATGTTTGTGCGTATTTAGCTGTTCAAGTTAGTTCATTTTGTGGTTGCTTTCAAGCAACCTTTTCAAATCTAGTCATAATTAATCTATTTTTTACTCAAGACTGGAAGCTTATGCTCTAGGGACAAAGTTTATGTGATAGGGATAAAGCTGAATTAGCTGATTCTGATTACTGGACTGGGTTTATAACCGTGGAGTCTTATCTGGGTGTCCAAAGTTTTGAATCTTGTGTAAAATTTTGTTTGTGATGTTCAGATATCATCTCTGTGTGTGTGTGCATGCACACACGCACACAAATGTAAATGGTGAACTTTTCAAGGAAAAATGACCTGTCCATGTTTCTGCACTTTTGCAAGTTCTGGATGCTGAGAATTTGTATAGGAGGAGAGGAAAGAAGAGGATGGAGGAGGTGCTGATGTTTGTGAAAAGTTTGATGTTGTTAGGATGAGGCAACCATGGTGATGGAGGAGGGGATGGCAGTTGAGCTGATGGCTTCTGATAGGTGCATGTGTTGGCTTTTGAATATGGTGGAGGGTGGCATGTGAGATGGTAATTATGGTGGAAATAGAAAGGAAAAGAGAGAAAGTAGGGGCAGGCTTGAGTTAGAGATGGCATGGCCAATTGGTCTTCTTGAAGCTGAATGTAATTATTAATGTTTTTATTATGTTGTCAATACCTGTTTAATTATACTTTGGGCTTTTACTCTTTTCTAACCTTTGTTACACATTCCATTAGTTTTAGATGGTAATATTTTTCCAGCCTGCTGGATCAAAGGGTTTTGGATGCATTTGTCTAAATTTCATGGGGTCTAGTGGCTATTTACAGGTCATGTGACAATTTATACTTTCTCCATTCTTCTTTGCTCTCCCATTCTGCATTTGTTCCCAATGGTTACTCCTCGTTTTGCTGCCTTTCTTCTAATCATCCATTATAAGTATTGGCTAAAGTGGTAGTAAAAAGACATCAGCTGTTTTTATCACAGAATGTTTTGTTTTTCTAGTGCATCTTTGTGCACATCATTGAGTTGTCAAATTGGTAACCTGTTGCATACACCTTCTAACATGCAGGAAAGTTCGAGAAGCAGAACGTTTTAGTTGGGCTTCAACAAGAGGTGTGAATGAGGAAACACTACTGGAGAATCTGCCTGAAGACCTCCAAAGAGATATACGGAGTCATCTTTGCAGTTTTGTCAAGAAAGTGAGGCTCATGCTTCTTACTCTTATTACCAAACTTAATTTTTGTTGAATATTACTTTTCTGTTAATGTTTACCATTTGCTAAGTTCCTCTAGATAAAAATTCCCCTATCCTGAAAAATTGGTTGGAAGATTTTGTTATTTGAGAGAAAACAGAAGAGCAGCCAAGTTAATCCAGACTGCATACAGAACCTGTGATCCCTAGAATAATATTTACGTTCTGCTTGAGCATCATTCTGGTTTTCTTCTGTAATGCACAAAATTGAATCTTTTTGTGGAAGCTCACTTAGGATATATTCATAATTGACATTCAGCTCGGTAACACAATTTAATGTCAGATCTTGTTACAACCAGAGACATTACTACAACATTATAACCGATCTGGGGACTAAAATTTTCAAATTGGCAGTCAGCTCATACAGGTTTCAAAAACCAGCCTGCATTGAGTTGTTTGTTTCTTTTCTATTATGTCTATGGGAAAAAATTCTTAGCGAAGTCATCTGCAGTAGGCATTGATCGAACATTGTATTGAACTTTGATTGCACTTGTTCCTTTGATCCTGGTGCATTTCATGTAGAATTGGATACAATTCAAGAAGCTGGATTGATTTTGAGCATAGTTTGAGGGGAGTATTATTATTCCTCACATAGAAATACATTGCGGAGTAGTTGGATCTTTTCACTTGCCAGTAATTTTCTTAATCTGGATAAAGGGTTACGCTCGGAATAGGAGAAAATTGAACCTCTGAATGTAGCAATCCACAATAAGCTCTCCAATAACAAAAGTGGTTTCTTCTATTTGAATGAAAAAGTTTCTTAGACGTCCTTTTCTTTTCTTTTTTTTTTTTTATTTAAATTTTAGGATCTTGGGCAATTGAAGATGATGAACTTTCTTTTGCATCCTGAGCTGTTAACATGTTTAATTCTTCATGATATTAGGTTTATAGTTCCAATTAAACTAGACTTATTGGGCAAATGCAAATGAAATTTGAGAGTGTTAGTCCACAAGGAAGATCTAAACCCATTGATTTAAAATCTATGAATTCAGTAACATATGGTAATTTGCAGGTCCGTATATTTACTCTTGTGGAGGAGCCCATATTAGATGCTATTTGTGAGAGGCTGAAACAAAAAATTTACATAAAAGGAAGCAAAATTTTGCACCGTGGAGGCCTTGTTGATAAAATGGTCTTCATAGTCCGTGGGAAAATTGAGAACATTGGAGAAGATGGATATCAAGTTCCCTTGTCTGAAGGCGATGTTATTGGTGAAGAACTTCTTACCTGGTGTCTTGAGCATTCTTCCTTAAATAAAGGTATATATGATTGTTGATCTTCAAGCTACATCTCAATCATGCATCCACCAGCCCACTGATTGCTTGGTAGACATTTTAGTTTATTAAAACACTAATTAATTGGCTAAAAAGCATACTTTTCTGAGACTTAATGTAGATTCAACTCTGAAAAGCCCTTATATTTCAAGTTATTTCGGCATCAAAATATTTCAAGTTATTTCCTGTCCATTACATTTGTTTAAAAAAAACTTTCTTAATGTTCATGTGCAAGTTTGAAGGCCCATGCTTTAAAATTTTAAACTTAAATATTTACTGAAACTAAGTAGAAATTAGTCTCTCTCCAACGCATTCTTATATATGGTGGTGCTTAAATTGCTTTGGTGGTGCCTGCACTCTCTCTCTGAGTCTCAAATTTGTATAATAATAGCATAGGTACAGCATTCATTTTAGTCTTAATAATCCTTGAGTTCTAGTTCTTGTGAGATTTTTTTGAGAATCTTATCAACCAATAAAGAAGGCAATGGTGATATAAAGAGAAGAAATAGAGTGCCAACCAATCTGTCTCAGGAGCGGGTTAATAAACAGATACTTGTGCATGTACCTCTTTCAATAAAACAGAGGGAGTGGTAGAGAGACAAAGGGGTGTGGCTCATAATGCAAAAGGGAGAAGGAAAAAAAAAAAAAAAGAAGGCATAACTGATGTTCATAGAATCAGAATCATAGCAAACGAAGTCACGAGTCTGGTTAAAGGTGCTGTTGAGGCTGAAGCAGGTATAACTGGGACTGATGCAAGGTACAGTCGTGTAACTGAGAAATGATTAAGTGCAGCAGTCAAGTGCCTTTTTCTCCTTCTTATCTACACTGCCCTCAAATTTGCTTCGCCTTTTAGAGAGAGAAACATGACTTCTAGCAGAGCAAGACTAAGCCATTTTGAGGTGCAATCGTGTGGAGAACTAACTTAAGTTGCACTAATGTAAACCTTGAAAGGGATAGAGCTGTAAAAAACCAGGGTTCAAGAACAAGACATGAAGAGTATGAGCACTAGCAGAACGAGCACATGAGCTCGGATGTTGGCATAATATATTCAAAATGAACACTAGCAGAACGAGCACATGAGCTCGGATGTTGGCATCATATATTCAAAGCCTAATTGAACCATCAACCAATCAATTCCAGTTCTGTGATGTTTAATGATTGTAAAATGAAATGTATTGTATACCTTCCATTTTGGTACTGAAACTGATATTGATAGATTAGGGATAGACTGCTCAACGAGTTAGCTTGTTGGCAACAATAGATCTGAATAAGAATACTGCAAGTTTTTGTTTCAGATGGAAAAAAGCTCAGGTTTCCTGGTCCCACCATGATATGCAGTCGAGAAGTAAGGTGCTTAACAAATGTAGAGGCATTTGTATTGCGAGCTGCAGATCTTCAAGAAGTCACTGCTGTTTTTTCGAGATTTTTAAGGAATACGCGTGTTCAAGGTGCTATAAGGTAATGGCTGTAATCCTTATCCCTGCATTTGTTCATGAATACATATTGAAAACCTTCCACCGTGAGCTCATCTACAGTACGTAGTCTAGGAAAGGATCAAGAAAAAGCAGAAATTGATCAGGACTGTATCGTAATGGCCTTTTACCATTCAAACCTACAGAAATTCCACACCTGTTCCGCAGGATGCTAACATACTTGATGAAACCATTGCACGTCTGATAGGGGCTCGTTTTGTAGTCAGCAGCTCTTACTCCCCACTCCACTCCCTGCTTGCTCGATTCCAATTAGAGCAGAATTCTGTGTTCTTCACGTTCCTCACAGATTTCTGCTGCATTGTGCAAACATGGACCTATATTAACAGAGAGGTGCCACATTCAAATGATATGTCGATTACATCATTATGTGTAGGATTACAATCTGCGTAATATAACACCTCATTCTGGAAATTTGTCAGTTCTCATCTTTATTTGTAACTATAACAAGAGAAAAATTCGGGCATTTAGTTTTCTCATTTCTGGCCTGACAACATACAATGTGGTATTATCTCACTGCAGGTATCAATCTCCTTACTGGCGAGGCCTTGCAGCTAGGCGTATCCAAGTGGCGTGGAGGTATTGGAGGAAGCGAATTGGCCGTGGAAACTCCTCCAGCCCAGAACACGACCATTATTCAGCATACCACCATTCTCCTGGATACTGACCATTAACCTTGTAGCTTAGGCTTCAGTATTGTTGAGATGACTACAGCAACAATGGAGAAAAAACAAGAAGATGACAGATGTTGTATCAATTTACTGACTTAGCTAGTCATGAAAACCAATGTAGGCATTTGTAACATGAGTGTTACAAGCCCATTCCTAAGCATATACGAAAAATACCGACCTTGTTTAACATGTTCAAAGAACCCTACTCATTGAAAAGATTTTGTTCTTTATGAGAAAACATGAATACTATTCGCCAAAGCATTTTCGTGTTTTTTGTTTGAGAAATCTATGAGCAGGCACATATACAAAAAGATGCATAAACCCAGCAAATGACCAATTAATGTTGGAGAAAAATTTGGGACAAGCTATGTTTCCATCTTCTATTCAATTTTTTACATCTCTGCATTCAAGGACGAAAAAACATGCCCAGAAATTATTTCTAATGTTCCTAGTTTGTTCTTTGTTTTATTTTTTTTCTCATTATTTAGCATGAAAAGGTGGAAATGGTGGTTGTTTTTATAGTTTTCACTTTTCTCATAGTCGATGAATCGAGTTCATTCCCGTTAAATTGTATCCTTGCTGCTATCTTTTTGGTAATTTTCCTTGTGAGTACTGAGTAGAAATTTAAATTTATATAAAAAAAATGTTCATCTGTTTGAGGATCGCCAGTTGTGGATCTAATGTGGACCTAATTTTCTTCAAAAGGGAGATGTTTTTCATCTTGCATCCTAACTTGGTATTTCGTCGAAATACCAAGAATTGACTTACAATGTTTGATTAAATGTGCACAATTAAGTCATTTATTTTCTTTATCTTTGATTGACTAGCTTTTCTACTCTTATTCTTTTTCTTTTTTTTTTTCGGCCAGCAGGCATACGAGGGATGGGATTTAAAAAGTACGGAGGGAACAAGTGGATTTCCGTTCTTACCATATTAATGCCTTATCTTATGCTTAATTTACAATAATTCTCAACAAAAAAATGGCAATTAAAAAGGTACTACGGATTTCTCTGAAATTTTTAACCATTCGAATTTTTATTTTTTTGGGTTTTTATATAAAAATATAATATATCAATTTGATATATGTGAGATAAAAATGCGATGGAAAAATATGTTCACGAAACATATAAAATTTTTGGATAAATAATTGCAATCCAAACAAGGCTGCATTTCGCCACAAAATTCTTGGGAGATTGTAGAATTTTGTTGTATTATTACCTTACGACTAAGTAAACTTTAGTTAATCACTACATCATTATATACTATTCTTTCCAGGTTCATACAGACACAAGTACTACCTCAATCGGATAGAAAACAAATAAATCCCAATGGTCTTTTTTTTTAAAGCTAAGATTGAAAAGAAAACAATAAACTTGAGATTGCCTTATTGACTAAAACATCTCAATCTAAGGGATAGACTCCATTATGTTCTAGAAGAGCCAACTGAACTGGTTATTAGACATATTAGTTTAATCTCTTTATTTTGGATAGTAGATTATCTAGGATAATTTGTTAAAAATGATACTGTAATATTTTTTTATGTGATGTATATGAGATAAAAAGGTGATTGGAATTTGTGTAGATGATACAAGTAAAATTTTTTAAGTAAATTAGAGCAATCCAAACAAACATTTTATTTATCGTATTTCATATAGTTACATGTGTATATCCACATTTTAATATATGTAGACGGACTTACTTGCCACCTAAGATACTCCGTTGGAAAGTAGCAGTGAATTTCAGTGTATCGACCTAAGATACTCCGTCAGCTTCAAGGTGCATAGGCTGTGTTTGGCTGGGCTGTTAACAAGGCACTGGACTAAGGGTATGCTGGATGGCGAGGGGTCGAGAAACAAAAAATGCAACATTTTATGGAAAAGATTTTTTTTTTCCCCTTCCCTTCTGGAGGACAAAAAAAAAAAAAAAATTCAAAGTGCGTCTATCAACCGATCACTATTGTTGAGAAGGTAATTAAACAATGCAAAAAATGATAGACTCTTAACTACCTTTGTTAATAAGTTTTAGATAATGAAATGACTATTTATTGCACGTATACTTTTATTGAGAAAGTAATTTAAAAAAAGTAAAAAATAATAGACTTTTAACTACCCTTGTTAACAAGTTTTGGATAATGAAATGAGAAGATTTATGATCCCATCCAACTGTGACATTTTGTCTCCTTTGTGGGAAAATAGGAAAGAGAATGTTTATGAATTGAGTTTCCAAAATCCCACCTTTCCTCCAATTGTAGAACAAAGGAATCTTTCTTCAATAATTAACATATAATTGTAACACATAATTAGTATATTCCGTGGCAAATGAATTAGGGAATAAGTTCTTTTGCCTACTTGCACAATCCACGATTATGATAACTTACCTATCTTGCTAAAAATGAAGCTTTGGTTAAATTTAAAACATTCCATCCCCTTGATAGTCTCAAAATATCATTAAAATCTTCCCATACAAGCAGATTTGTTCGGTAAGTTAAGTTAATTCTAACAAAAATATAAATATGCTTAACCATCAAATTTTAGGACTCTATTCATGAGCTAGACACATAAAACTTTCAAAATCATAAACGTTTACATCTAGTAAGTGAAAATCATAATTATCACGCAATTAAATGTTATAAAACTTTCAAAACACCACTTAAAATTATTATAAAGTATCTCACTCTCCAAACTTTAGCGGGGATATCACCGAAAGATTTCCATATTTACATCTTTCCTTCTTCTCTATCCTTATAAGCTTGGAAATCAAAATCAAACATAAATGAATAGAAAAAAGAAAGAAAGGATTATCAAAAATCCAAAAACTTGTGACTATTATGTTAAATGCATCAACTTCTCGTAATTTTTAAGTACAACTAATTAACTATATTCTTAACCCTTTTAACATTTTAGTAGAGTCCCGCTATATTCTTAGCCCCTCTATGCATAGATACTTGAACTCCTGCATGTTACAATTGCAGTAAGATATAGATAGTGTAGCAAAATTCTACTGGCGCAGCCTCTTTTGCATATTTCCGAGCTAAATAAATTCATTGCCAAACAGGCCTTTACACCTCGCGGCACTGCTCTTTCGCAGTCAGCGCGCGTTTAATACGTCAAAGTTCAAGCACGACAACTTTTCTTTAATATTCTGTGTCTTCTCTTTCCTCTTTTACTACGACTAAATCAAAGGCGTCTTTTGACAAAAAAATAAAAATAAAAAGAAGAAAAAAAATCAAAGGCGTCTACTTTTGTCGTCCCCTTCATGCTTCAGTCTTGGCCTTTCCAGTTATCTTCTCCTCCCCTGCCTTTATCTTACTATAACTCCAACTACTCGACAACTGACCCTTTTTCATTTTTGTCTTCTGAATCATTCAAAAGCTTTGCTGAGTTTTTGGCTGACTGCTGATCATTTTATACTACTCATAATTCAGCTCCAGTTTCAGGTTTGTCTTGAACGGTTTTTTTTCTTTTAATTCTAATTTTCTCTTGTCCCACTCTGTTCTTCTCTGCTTCTTAACTTGCTTAGTTTTTGCCTGTTTTCTGCTTGTGGAAAGTCTCAAGTTTGGAGTTTGAGCCGTGGGTTGTGTTTCTGTTTCTGGTGTGTTCATGGATGATACTAGCTCGTTTGCATTGGCACAATTTTTATTTTATGCTTTGTTGTACGTAGTTTAGGCTTCTGATGATCAAGAAACTCTTTAACCCCCGCCCCCTCCGAAAAAAACTCCATTGTTCTTAGGAGAACAGGATTAGGAACTCTTTCTGTTTTTATAAACTTGATTACTCAGAAATGAATACATGGAAGAATTGCTTTGTTAAAGGGAAAAAAAAGAAGAAGAAGATGTTTTTCAAGTAGTACAGAGAGTTATATATCTACTGAATTACTAAGCAGTCGTGAGTTCATCTGGTAAAAGACCTTTATCCAACTGAAGATTTTAAAGCACCAACAGAGGAGGTTTTATGTCTTACGTGTCAGAGGATTCTATCGAAAAGGGATTTTTGTCTTCTCAACAGCTAGTGCACTAAATGAATCCAAAAGGGCCATAAAGTTTCAATTTTCATGAACAGAATTTGAGCTACAATCAATGTTATTAAATATGGTAAATTGTATTACAAATGATTAACCAGTGATACTCAGGGTCGTTAACCCAGAGAAAGATTTGTTCTTTTGCATTTGATCATCGAGGTTATATTGCTTCACTAATGAATAACTTTCAATCATCTTTACAAGCATTGAAAATGTATAGAATGTGCATGATTTTGTTGTAGAATGGGGGTATCAGGTGTGTATTAGGGAAACAAGATCAAGAGCAAGTGAAAAGAAGTAATCCAGTTGGGCTGCTGAAGCTTCGGACTTTTTCCAATGATTACATGATAGCAGCATTTCCAAAGGCATCAAGCTAAAACTAGCCCAATATAATGCTTTATACTTGATTGGGGCCAGTTTTCTGTTATATTAAAAAAAAAAGAGTGTTTATTCCCAACTCAAACCTAAATTAGAAGTATGTTTAGTTCACTTTTTGTCATACAGAAGTAATATCATATCCTGTAGAAAAAAAAAAGAGGATATCTTGTGAAAATTTAAAGTTGAATCATCTTTTAAAGAAAAGACCTGAATGTAAATGAGTGAAAAAACATAGAAGACATTTATGATCCTCCTGGCAATCTCATAGTTTAGCACTAGTAGGATTGTAAAAAGTGATTTTTTCCCCTGCTTATGAATCAAGTTAACAGCAAAGTCTTTTCTTTTATTTGTGGGTTTCAGTAAACTGGTCTTTCTTAGATTGGAGGTTTCTGAGTCAAATAAACAAAATCTGGGATAAGTCATAAAAGATGACATCAAAAGCTTCTGAACATTGAGCATTCTTTAAGTTGTCTTCTGATTTATTTCTGCTAGGTTGTGAAGGATTTGATGCAGTACAAGCCTTAAAAAATAGGTTTCATCAGGATTCCTGGTTGATTGGAAAATTTTTGCCAGAGGGAAATATGAAATTGGTTTTGCCCAGGGTTATTGGAGTTGTATCTTTATTGATACAGATTGATTTTCATTGTTGTGTACAGGTGGATTGCCAATTGTATTGATTTTGTTTCTTTACAGTTCAAGACTGCACAAACATAGATTATTCTTGGTGCAAGAACATAGTAAGCCGTTCTCATTATCTTCTGCAGGAGGAGTTTTTAAGAAATGGCTGCATCTGAAAGGGATGTGACACCAATGCTATCTTCCATGGACTCACATGTTGATGAGCAATATGACTCTCAGTTAAGAAGGGTTACATCTACGACAAGGAGTGCATCCATATCCATCCCCACGAACTCCATAGAATACTATGACAGCGAAAACAGTTTTGTAGGTTATACTGGTCCTTTGAGAAATGAAAAGCAAACACCTTTTGCACAGATGAGTGGTCCTTTATATGCCGGTCGTAAGAATGAGAATGTGTTTCGGCGTACGCAAGGGTTGTTAGGGAACAAAACTGCTGGGACTGCAATAGAAAGATATCCCTCGTTGAATGGCTTGGACCAGAATGTTCGGTCAGATAAAGACCATGCTGGGAAAAATGACCATCTTCTGAAGTCCGGACAACTGGGAATGTGCAACGATCCTTACTGCACAACGTGCCCAAGCTACTACCGTGTGAAAGGCCCACAGGCGAAGTCCAAATCATCCCAGACATTGGAACAAAAGGTATCATAACTGCCATAAGATTGCATTTTTCTGTAGCAATTGGAGAATGATGATAAGTTCTTTTGGACTGCTTTAAATCTGAATTCAGAGAAAGTTTTCTGTGACATAGTGATGAATTTTAATTCCATCGCTGCACTTGAAATTCAATTTTCAATTGTGTACCCATCAAAGAGTAAATATTTTGCCGCATTAATGGTGCACCTACTGTTTCAACCCTGAAAAACTTTGTTGTTCTCTTTGAGGAAGTCTGGATGAGCTTGTCTTCAATTCATCAATCTACTTTTCTAGAAAGCTGCAATCTGGCAATTTATCATTTTCAGAATTTTCTTTGTTTGATTTCTATCAAAAACCTTTTCTAAAAGCACGAGGGCTCTTGGCCGCTTGCAGTTCATCCTTTCCCTAATACCTTCTTTGCATTCTTTTTCGTATTTTCAGCTTGCTTCTGCATTTACTGCTCATCTCCAGCTATTATATTCTTTCTAATCATTTTCAAACTGAAAAATGGGTTTTAACGTTTTCAACAGATGCTATAATAGAATCACTGGTCGCAGAGAGTGGATAGCTAAATGGATTACTTTTTCTCTATGTTACAATTAAAACAGCAATATGACATGGTGGGTCAATCTGTATTTCGAAATAGGCAATGTTTTTGGTTTGTATTCTTATCCTCTTTGTAAGGCTTGCTCATGCTCGACCTAATTTAAAGTATCTGACCTTCATGTTAGAAGGTGTCTTAGAGTGCATAAATAATTACTTTACTTTGAACTTAAGCTTTTGGTTAGAATACCACTTCATCTAAAAGCTTAAGTTGGTAAAAGAAGAGCAAGTCTCTTGTTGCAATTCAGCAGTTATGGCTTGTAGTTCTGCTTCCTTTGTGGTTTGGTTATTGTAGTAACCTTAATGATTGGGAAGCATCTTCTTTCATATCGTACATATTAAGCAAATGCAAGCTCAAAATTTTGTTGTAGTTGTTATAGTTTGATGTGTTATCTTCTATTTGCTGCAATTATAGTTTTGTCAAATACAACAGAGATTTGAGGTGTTGGCTTACATTTTACTATTATTGTTGTTAGGTGATTCTTTATGAGTATTCCATGCTTATGCATGTAACTCAAAGGGATAAATCTTAGATTTTACTGGCATGGGCTATAATTCTTTCTGTTCATTGAGATATTGAACATTTTAAGTTAATATGCTTAAGCCATTTGTATGTGCTGTGCTTCAATCTTTCATAATTGTTTTCTGAAGCTGCAAGGCTGATTGACGACACTCTTATTTTTATTGGTTCTCAAAGTTGCAAAAATAGTTTAATTTGAAACTCACTTTACTCTTTAACTCCTGGTTCATATCCCTACATGTTACTGTGAAAATATTGGTATTCAAGTTTCTTGATGTACTCATACAGTTCTCCTGCTGCATATCTGCAGTTCCATAATATGCTCTATGGAGATGCAAAAGGCTGGGCAAAGAAAATTTCTTCTTTCATTTTTCTTTATATTCCCCCGGTAATGAATCCTCATGCAAAAGTTGTTCAGCATTGGAACAAGTTCTTCGCAATTTCTTGCTTGTTTGCCATTTTCCTGGATCCGTTGTTCTTCTTTCTGCTATATGTGGAGAAGGTATACTTGAATTTACTCGTTTTGAATGTTGTGAGATATGCCTTTCATGAATTTCTTGTCTTGCAAAATCATGTGTGCATATAGTTTATAACCAGAGCATTATCAAATTCATGGTGTGTCATATATTAGCTTCTGGCAACATGTGGCCATTCATTTAAAAAAAACTGGCCACACTCAGAAGAATTTTCTCACTTGCATTCATATTTCAGTTTTACAGTTTCCACTTAGTTTTAATTTTTCTTCACCCGTCCTTGCAACCAGAAACGGGATTTTACTCAGCCAATATATAGAGCAGGAAGGGCCTTTTCAGAAAATGAAATAGATTAACCCAATATTAGCTCTTATATTGGAGGTTATAAGACAGAATCATCAGTCAGGTTTTGTCCTGGGACATTAACAACTAGACTTGCTGTTCAGCTTTGAAAAAATAGTGGGGCATTCAAGTTGGATGGGTTGGACAAGGGATTAACATGTTTGCATTTTGGTGAACTTTAATGTGAAGGATTTCGTAAGGATAACATAGTAGTTCGGATAGTATCTGATAGTACACTAAAAAGATGGTTAGTTGAGTCTTGTTCAAAAAGAAGAATATGGAACAATTGAGGGATGAGAATGTCTTATCAATTGGACAGCATAATAAGCTCAAAAGCTGCTACTTTCTGTTCGTCAACTGAGCAAGATTTTCCTGCAATTGACTTCTTTCCCTTTTGGAACCAGGATAACAAGTGTATAGTACTCAACTGGCCTATGACTACAACGATTGTGGTTTTCAGGAGTATGACTGATTTGGTTTATTTAATTCACATGCTTCTTCAGGTAACTATACAGGTTTCATTGAATGGTTCGTGATGTAAATACTTTTATAAGCATTAACTTGGTTTTGATCAGAAGCTCATTCACTTTTAGAGGCAGATATGTTGTATTCATTCACCAAAATCTAGAAGCCATGTCATTTCCTTAGACTAGTCAAAAGCCCCATTAATAAGGTGGCCATAATTAGGTGAGATGGAAGGCAAATTCATTCCTAGCCTTAAAGGAAAGAAACAAAATAAGTATAAAATTCATCGAAAATCATGCTTTATGAGACCCTGTGAGATTTTGTGTCAAGTAAAAGAATAAGTGTGGAGGGAAGCACTATGAAGGTAAAGTTGTCATTTAAGGCAGGAAGGGCAGGTTGGGTTCACTACCTTTTCACTTTGTTTCACTATTCATTGTTCTAGGTGGCATTCATGGTGCAACACTAATTTAGTGGTACATAATAAGTAAAGTCTTGCTGTTCAAAGAAGAACTTTTACCAATGGCACATTTATGTGCACCTACACACACACATATATACATATTATACACACAAGCACCCACATATGTATATGCATTTTTTCCTTTTCATGTATTTGATAGGTAGCATTTGATATGATGTCTCCAAGGCCTGGTTTTGCAGTTCAGGCTTGCGTATGTTGCTCCTGAATCCAGAGTGGTGGGAGCAGGAGATCTAGTTGACCATCCAAAAAAGATAGCGATTCATTATCTCTCTGGATACTTCCTTATTGACTTCTTTGTAGTATTGCCACTCCCTCAAGTAAGAATTCATCTCCGTGAACTCCTTTTTCCTGTGTTACATTGTTGTGTCTTTTCAATTTCTTTTCATCCACAGTCTTTTCTGTTCTATAAGGTGCTAATCTACGAGCTATCAGCACATGTAATTTTTATGGCTTTGGCAATTAATCTGGCCAAACTCCTTGATTTTTGTTCCTTTATAATGTCAGAGTTCTAATGAATCATTATGTACTGTGTAGATCATCATATTGTTGATCTTACCAAATTCCCTGGCATCAAGTGGTGCAAATTATGCAAAGAACCTTCTACGGGCAGTAATCCTGGTTCAGTACATTCCGAGGTTGTTTAGGTTTCTACCTTTGCTGGCGGGTCAGTCACCAAGTGGCTTTGTTTTTGAGACAGCTTGGGCAAATTTTGTCATAAATCTTCTAATGTTTGTGTTGGCTAGCCATGTGGTGGGATCATGCTGGTACCTCTTGGCCTGCAGGTTGGTGAAAACAGTATGTTTCTTGATTTGATTTTCTGAATTTTCAAGTTATCACTATGAGGCATTTGATCCAGTAATCTCTCGATGGTGATGCTAATATCATTCATCTATTTAATTAAATGCTGTAACTTCTTAAACTTGCTTGTACTTTCTACTGAACTTATACAGCATGGACCTGATCATAGTTTGTTTCTTAATTTCAAATTCCAGTATTACCTACTTTTTCCAGTTTAATGATTATCATGACAGTATAAAAGAAGTACTAGTGATTGCTATTTTCACTTTCTTGAGATGTCAGGAGAAACATTCAATTTCTTTTAATAACTTTTTTAAGCAGAATATTTAGATTTGTTGTGTAGTGACAAGGTCCTTTACGAGTCTTGTGATGCATGTTTTTGACTCCTTAATATTAGTCAACATTTCAAAGTGCACTTGATTGGAGTTTGTTGCAAGGTTGATATCCAGATAGAGAAGAGGAGGCAAGGAAATCCATAGTTTGGTAGCATTAAGAGTATGAAATTAGAAAGGATCTGCACTGCTACCAAATACCTTTTTTCTTTTTTCTTTTTCCATCCTTTTCTTTTGAATGTGTGACATGTTAACCCCTCTCTCTCTCTCTCTCTCTCCCTCCTTGTGCACAATGTTTCTTTTGGAAATGTGTCTTTTTGCATTGTTAATCAAGCAGTAGGACAGCAGATCTATCTCTATTGCTACCATTTGGAGTTGAGTTTGATGTGTTTGTTTACAATGTATTGTTTCCAGAGGGTGAATCAGTGTCTTCGAGATGCCTGTCATGACTCTGGAATTCTGAATTGTATGAGGTTCATAGATTGTGGCCATGGTGATGATTATCATGAGTTCACTTCAGATCAGACATGGCATCAGTGGAGGAATAATTCCAATGCAACTGCTTGTTTTAGTGGTGGTGATTTCTCCTTTGGAATCTACCAGCAAGCTGTGAACCTTACTGCAGAAGAGAGTGTTGTCACTAGATATACATACGCACTGTTTTGGGGTTTCCAGGTATTCTTGAACAATTTCTTCTAAATTGCTGCAAATTGTGCAAGTCATACATGATACCACGCACTTTAAAATTAAACTCCTGTTGTCTTCTCTCTGTATGTCTATGCCACTGAGAAACAAATTAGATGATTGTCTACACAAATTACCATACCCTTTTTGGAAAATTGGCACATATGTTCTAAAATTTTCTACTTCATGTGATTTAAAAGATGCAATTATCAATCACTGCTGAACTCCTTGCTTGGGTAGTGTATGTGCTTTGTTTTTCTCCTAATACTCTTGTTTGTTTACATCAATAACAAGAATGTGGGCCTGTCTCACAGACTGCTAAATAACTGTCTGGTTTCTGTAATGTTCATTTACTGGTGTCCATCATATTGCTTGATGAGAGAGATAACTTCCTTGACTTACCCCTCACACTTTTGTGTTCAAATGCAGTCTGCATGGAAATCTCAGAACTGTATGTGCTGCCTGTCTGACTGTTAGGAGTGAGCATCATATACTCATTAAAATATGGCAGCTTATGCAAAATTTTCAGATTGACTATCTTTCATCATTGTGCAACACATCGAATTTACAACTAATGCTTCTGATCTATCTTCTTTTTGCGGGATATGGGATTTATAAGTTGGCAACGAGGGGCTTTCCAAGCCAGGGGGACATCAACTCTCTATTTGAACACAAAGTCCAAATTATCATTAATAGTTTTTGGGTTGAGATTCTTCTATAGACAAACTCCAGGTTCTTAAAAAAATAGATTTTCAGCTTCCGAATAGGAACTTTCAATTCCATTCAGAGCCCTGTTTTTCTTTCTTCCATGCCTTCTTGTGCTGATGAGAGATGTAAGAAGAGAATTAAAAGAATGTTGAATTATATGTTCAAAATATGAAAGACAGAAATGCAAAAATGATAAGCTCGCTTCCTGATAATAACAACTTAAAATTCAAAATGCATGAAGAATTTCTGAGTATCTCAAATGATGTGTTATCTCTTCATGTCAACTGAGAGTAATTCTTCCAAGTCTTTGTTTCTGATGTATGGTGTCATTAACTCATATGCCATTTAGTTATCTAGTACTTTTACATTGCTATTGTTGATTTTTTTCAACCATTTCCTACACAACCTTAGAAAAGCTTTCTAACCGAGTTGGATCGTTAGGATAATTGCTTGTAGATCACTGTGGTCTTTTGATTAATGCAATTGCTTTCATGCTGAATGAATCATCCATTATTCCTCTGACATTGTAATTGTGGTTAACTGTGTTTCTTAAATTTGTAATCTTTTAACACTTACCTTTTTGGCTGTCCTGCTCCTTTATGAAGCAAATAAGTACACTGGCTGGGAATCAAATTCCGAGTTATTTTGTTTGGGAGGTTCTTTTCACAATGGCCATCATAGGAATGGGTCTTCTGTTATTTGCTTTGCTGATTGGAAATATGCAGAACTTTCTCCAGTCTCTTGGTCGCAGGTAGAACTTTTTTCTTTTTCATTTAATATCAATTCCTTGTGTCATAACATGCATTTTTAATAGAAATTGGTTGGTGCGTGTTCAAGGAACCACTTTCTTACGTTTTTTTCCATACATAGGTTTCATGAGACTCAAGAATAAACACATGAAAATAGAAAATCTCCATCAATCATTGAACAATGAATTGTGTGGTGGACATGTCTAAATTTCGTCTTTGCTCTCTTCCAGGGGATGGGTGAAAGAATTGACTTGATACCCTCAGAATTATGCAGCCACATGTTAGGAATATGAAATTTTGTCAACACTGCTTAACTCCAAGAACCTTAAAGGATAGCTGTCCTTGTGGTAGACCTCCTTTTTTTTTTTTTTTTTTTTTTGTAAGCTATCCTTCTGCAAGATTTTAAGTACCTCGCTTTCAGTTTTACAAGTTGTCCAACTCCAAGTGATCTTAATATTTGAAGCTTCCCTAGACGTGACACTAGAGAGATAATGCAATAGTAGGAGGAAAGAGAGCTGAGCGAGGATGTTGAAATCCTAGGACCTCCATTCTTGGATAGAAGTTTAGTCCTCTCTCCATCCCAGATTGGATGTCTATCTTGCTTGTTTAGTCAGTACCAAAACAATGTCCACTCCTTATTTTGTAATACATTACTCCTCCTGTTCAATTTCATTTATAAACTACAAATACAAATGCAAGTGGTTGCACATGCTGCCAGTATCTGCTTACACTTGAATGAGCTAACACAATGGACCCTACATAGTCCCCCTAGTTACTTAAACTATTTCATTGAGCATTATACTCTTGAATCCTTTATTGATCTGTTGGTGAATCTTTTTCTTTGTTTTCTTTATTGATGATTTTTATTTTTTGGAGAGGGGAAAGTGTGGTGGAGAGAGTAAGAAGTATCTCTTTTGGCATGGGCATTTAAAGGTTTAAGTGTATGTCTTATATCTCATATTCGAAGCTGTGGGTAGTTACTTAACCAATCTTTGCATGTTCAGGAGGTTAGAAATGTCTCTTAGACGTCGTGATGTTGAGCAGTGGATGAGCCATCGGCGCTTGCCAGTGGAACTGAGACGGTGCTGCTTCTTTCCCACCTTTGCCTTTGTTTTCCATTTTCTCTGTATATAAGTTATTTATGTTATGTACTACTACCTTTGACTTTTTCTAAGTATTTCTCGATGTAATTTAAATTTAGCATACTTGTAAATACATGTATACATACATATAATGCATATATTTTTCGTATTCTTTTTCTGGCCACGTTCTATTTTTCTTCAAGTTGACTCATCTCAAAATTAATCTATGTTATCTTAGTTCCAGTTGGTGAAAATCTTGCCATGCACAACATTTAAGAATGACCAAGTTTCTCCTTTTGTATTCCCCCTCTCTCGATGTCTATGCTTGTCTAATATAATATTGCTTCTTTCCAATGGGTCCTCTGTAATTGTGGCATTGGGCAGAATGGTGGTTCACAGTGTAAGATGATCTTTCACACACATTTCATTGATGTTGTTTCCAGTATCCTGTTGTTCAATCACTAACTCATTATATACTGCTCTCAATGTGCAGGCAAGTTCGAGAAGCAGAACGTTATAATTGGGCTGCTACCAGAGGTGTGAATGAAGAAATGCTGTTGGAGAATCTTCCTGAAGATCTCCAGAGGGCAATACGGCGTCATCTTTTTGAATTTGTCAAGAAAGTAAGGTTTTAGGTTCATATTTCTGATTAGCTTTGTTACTAGCTGTTCAGCCCAACTAGACTTGAAGTTGCTTTAGAATGTGCTTCTTGCATTTGGTTTTTTTCATTATTGCTGCTCCATATATCTCTGTTAATTTTTTTTTCCACTCTGATAAAATTTTCAGGTTCGAATATTCACCCTTATGGAGGAGCCCATCTTAGATGCCATCTGTGAGAGGCTGAGGCAAAAAACTTATATAAAAGGAAGCAAAATTTTGTACCGTGGTGGCCTTGTTGATAAAATGGTCTTTATTGTTCGGGGAAAGATCTTGAACATTGGAGAAGATGGAAGCTCAGTGCCCTTATCCGAAGGCGATGTTAGCGGTGAAGAACTTCTTACTTGGTGCCTTGAGCATTCTTCTGTAAATAAAGGTATTCTGGACTTCTTGATCTTCACTTCATATCCTTGATGAGACATGCACTCTCCATCTGATCAGTTGGAAGATCTTTTAGGGTCTTTAAAGCATAAATTCTTGTTATTGGGTTTATTCTGTATAATCTGACTCTAGATTAAAATTTTTCTGTTTATTTTTTTTTCGAGTGCTCGTTGGAGGTTCTCACATTAGACACATGACCTAAAAAAACTCTTTTTTTCTTTTTTAATTTTTTTTAGCCATGCATTGTTGTATTGGTTTCAGAAAAGACTTCTATAAAGAGGAATTGCAATTTTATAGACCAAATTCTCTCACACGTACTTCAGCATAAACCGTAAAAAGCATGGTTAATCTATTTCATCTGTTTGCGAAATTATTTCTTTTGCAGATAGAACTCTAATAGCAAAGAAATGCTTTTGGAGGAGAGTTGGAATATCTTAGATGTCATTGTTCTTGTTCTTGAGGAGACAGTTAAATAATGTAAAGCCAAAAAATGCAGGATTCTGCAACCCATATGGACTTGTTAGAACAAACTGATCATTTGGTTAGCTTTCTTGTTAGAATGAACCTGAACAGGAATGGAAAGGATGTAGTTTATCTAATCTTGGTTTTACTTGTCAGATGGAAGAAAGATTCCAGCACCCAATACGGTGAGCAATAGGGAAGTAATATGCTTGACAAATGTGGAGGCTTTCATTTTGAGAGCTGCAGATCTTCAAGAAGTCACTACCATGTTTTCAAGATTCTTAAGAAACTCACGTGTTCAAGGTGCTATAAGGTAAACCCTGTTATACTCGCTTTCATTTTAATTTTCCCAGAAACCATTATCATTCATTTTGGTGATTTGCACAACTTCAGTGAGTGCTTATCTATCCATCTAATCTTTTTAAAAGGAAGCAAAAATTGGGAAAATGGGTCCGAGAGCTCTTATTCTTTTTCTTAGCAGTTCTTTTTTTTCAAACTCATCAGAAATTGCAAACCTGTGGTGAAATGCATAAAATCTCATCAAACTAGTGCAGCTTTTCAATTGGGATCCTAGTTTACCTGCTGGGTGCATTACCCAAATCACAGTAATATTTTGTGATCATCTGCCTGAGAATTCTGCTGCATTGTAGCATCTAAACCTAATTTAACTGATGGAACCAAGAACAGCATAAAGGAAACATTTAAGCCCTGTCTAGAACATATAACTCTCGAAAAAGAATACAAATCTGCTTCAGATGAGAGTTTCAGCACTGAGAATTGCAAGGATGATCAACTTTATCTAAGCTTAAGTAGAGAAACTAGTTGGATTTGTGATCCTATCACAAGTCAAGATTCATGATGTGATACTATCACTGTAGGTATCAATCTCCTTACTGGCGGGGCCTCGCTGCGAGGCGCATTCAAGTTGCATGGAGGTATTTGAAGAAGCGACAAGGTCGTGCAGACTCCATTAGCCCAGAACATTATCATACCTCAAGACACTGACCATGAACTTTTCTACTGTATTTTTATATGTTAATTGCATAACTACAGAAAAGGGAGGGTACCCAAAAGAGAAAAGCCAAAAAAAAAAAAAAAGTGTTTGTATTTTTGTAGCCTTGTAAGGCGACTTAGCTAGTCATCTACAGCAATCTAGGAGTCTGTAAACTTGCTGGCAGTTAGTATTCTTTGTAGTATATATGTTGGACGTCTTCGTAAGTTTACCTCATTTGAATTCTTGGAGATCTGTTCTCATATACGAGGTAGTAGCTACTACAGGTGCTTATCTACAGCATAACCAGTCCATTTGTACTTTTGCGAACCTAACTATATGTATTGCTTTAGTAAAATTGCATTCCATATCCTTTCCCAATTCGTTAATTTTGCTGACCTTAATTGTATGTACCAATTCAGTTAAATTGTATTCCATATCCTTACCCAATTCGTTAATGTATCGGTTCAGTAAAATGCAATTTTCGATATATTGATCCAATTCAACCAATTAATTGATGGGATAGAGTCGGATATATAAAATAATCTAACCTTCTTTTATTTATAAAGAAAACAAAAAAGAATTAGATTATAAAATCAATTATACATCATTGTTTCAAATCAATAAGAGTATTTAATCCTACAACTCTAAAAAACTATCAACAAAGGGGATAATTTCAGAAACCTCCCCTGAGATTTCTAACAATCTCACTCCCCTCCCCTGTGATTTTTAAAATATCATATACCTCCCCTAAAAATGAATAGGCATTGTCAAATGTAACCCAATTCAAAAAGATAAATAATAAAATATTGGAAGCTGGAGAGAGAGAACAACTTTGTACCGCAAATGCCCTCAAGTCCTGCATTAGTGAGTAATTGCAAAGAACTGATTGTAGGGAGTTTAATAAGAAAAAAAATGCAGGGGGTGTAAGTGAAAACGTTGGCTGAAGCTGTGAAGCAAGTTCGAAGATGAAGTCTTGGCACCTGGCAACCAACGGCTCTTTCTGTTATGCATTTCTAACGTCTAGTTTAGCGGGCTTACATCAGAAACCTCATATAAAAGCACAAGCAAGTAGCAATGAAGAACAGCATACACCACACTCAAGGCAGACTACTATTAAGCAACTGCAATAGCTTTTAACACACACAAATGTCCAGTTCAAGTAGCAGAGGTGAATTCTGGAATTCACCGACATCATTCACAATTAGAAATAGATATTGTAGATGTAATCGCAAGGCGACGATTAAAATTTCTGAGAGTGCATGGAATCCACATAAACTGTATTTTTGCTGCACAAATTGTAAGTTCTTCGAATGGTATGAAGGTCCTGAAGAGGAAGAGGTGAGCAGCCAAAGAGGAGGAAGAAACTCAGCATTACAAAGGGAGGCACAAGTCCAGATTGCTAGAATTGAACAACCAATATCCATAGTCACAAAGTTGGTCATACTTAATCTTATATTCTTAGCACTTTATATTTTCATTCAAATTGTACAATCTGTCAAATGAGTATGAAGAACAGCACTAGAATGCATAATTTCTGCTACAAGGTTGGTTGAATTCAGCAACATGAATCAGTGTACATTGTAGTTGTTGTCTTTCTGATATTTTGTGTAATACTATTAAAAGTCATATTGTAGAAATTGCTAATCATGACTCTGTCAATAACGACTGCAGCAATGAGTTATAAAGGAAATTAAAAAAGTAAGACTATGGACAAATAATATTTACTTCATATAAAAGAAGCAGATGTTTAGCATGAATTTACACTGCTGTTTGGAATGAAAATTCAATGCAAAACACCATCTATGCAAAACCAGTGAGTCAGTAGATGGTTTACAATGCCAAAAGCTGCCTTTCGTTTCAGCAATACAATCATGAACAAAAATAGAGACGCAACCAGCAGTGACAAAAGAAATGACAAAAGCACTGACCAATTGCATTTCATGCTCATTTTTAAAAGACAGAAATGGAGGTTTAAGTACTTAAAACCTTAAGCTGAAGCTGCTGCTGACATTTTGAGACTCATTAGTAGCTGAAGTGTTGAAGCTCACAGAAGTTTGTAAGTGGGGATTGAGAGTTGGATTGGCTGTAGGAGTTGGCACAATTGGAGTTGGTTCAGAAACTGCATTTGAAGTTCTCGTGTTGGTAGTAGGTGTAGCTGAAGTTCCAGATTTCTTAGAGGGCCTTCCTCTCTGAAATTGTGCAGTACAAGTTGGAATGCACATATTGATTAATGCATAATTTGGCATATAATGACTGTATAAAAGCACAAGTAATTAGCATATACCTTTTTCCCAACAGCATTTGTAGTTGCTTGCGGATTGAGTTGACTGTTACCTCTAGCATCTTGAGTTGGTGGGCTTGGGTTGCTGCCTTGACTTGAAATCACAACAGGCACACTTCCCTCTGCATGATCCTGCAAATCTAACAAAACATTTGGTGACTAATTCTGATCAATATCAAACAAGTAGAAAACAACTTAGTACAATTTGCATGCATTTTACCCAAAGAACTGATCCCGTCAGGCCTGTATTTGCCATTCCTCTACCAGGTTTTGCTCTTTGAGGATTCTACCAAATGAAAAGTATGTCATGATTAGAAGTCTGTACATAAAGCTTCATTACAGCAGTAAATAAGCATTCATAAACCTGTTGTGTTGTAGCATTGGCCGAATTGTTTCCTCTCACAGGTGCTCTTTGGCATGTTCTCTTGTTATGGCCAAAGGCTTTACAATTTGCACATTTCGGAGTTGTGGACCTCTTTGTTTGAGATGGAGTTGGTTCGTCTGGTCCTCTTCTTCTATTCACCCTTGGTCTCCCTGGAGCTCTTCTCAGGGGGGTGGTAAGACTACTGCTGGAGTGACATCAGGTAATGGAGGCCATCGTTTCTCATTTGGGATTGGATGTATCATGCCTGTATATGCCTTCAGCCACATTTCTGTTGAGTAGCATGGATCACAGTACGCCTCCAATTTGGCTCTTCTGTGGACTATGCCTAGTGCATCATGCTTGCAAGGAATTCCTGATATTTGGAAAGCACCACAATCACATGTTCTTTGAGTCAAATTTACAATATATGCTCTATCCACATCCCCAACTTCAAATAAATCCTTACTTGCCATTTGAAGTGAGCATCTCCTAGACTTTTGAGCAATTTCCTTCAGCTGGTCTGTTATGCTTGGAGTAATATTAGAGGTCTATGTACAGGCCTTCTCAAATATGTTATGTAGCTTTTTCATGAACTTTTTCCTTAAGCCATCGACAAGTGTCAATATTGGTTTTCATCTTAAATCTCCAATCCACGCATTAAAAGATTCAATAAAATTGTTTGTGATTTGGTGACACTTCATTTGAGTTGGGTAAGCATGCCTAGCCCAATCTGAGAGTGGAATCTTTGAAAAATATCTCCATGCTTTTATATTCAAATCTTTAATCCTTTGCATTGCCTCATTGTGGCCTATTGCATCGAAGCTTTTAGCAGCTTGTCAAAAAGAAGTATTGAGTAATATTCCAGGAAATTGAAGCTTGAAGTTGCTGCAAATATGTCTGCAGCAGTACCTTCCCGTGGCTGATGGAATCAACTCTTCATAAGCAAGATTCAGTCCCTAGAGTAGATGATCATTCGTCAAATCATAGCCCGAAATACACATAATCATGATACATTTATAGCAAAAGATAAGCATGAAGTACACATACCTTTTGTCTATCACTCATGAAGGTTAAAGGAACATTGTTGTCAAATGGTCCAAAGAATTCTTGGAAAAAGTGAAAGAACCAACTCCAAGTTTCTTTGTTTTCGAATTCAACCACAGCAAAAACAATAGGGAATATGGAGTTATTAGCATCCAATGCCACAACACTAAGTAACACTACACCAAAGCTACCTTTCAAGTGGCAACCATCAAATCCAACAAAGGGTCTACAACCAGTTAGAAAACCATTTGTTTGCCCTTCGAAACTTATAAAAAGTCTCAAAAATCTTGGCTCAACAAGTAGATTTGGTCTGTCAAAATGAATTTTGCATATGCTGCCAAGATTGTATTGTCGTAGTAGAATAGCATATTTTGGCAACTTACTGTATGAAGTTGCATGTGTTTCATCAATTTCTTCCCTAGCCTTTTCTCTTGCCCTATACACTTGCTGTTTGCTAGGATGAATACCATATTTCAGCATTTCAGTTTCAATGCCCTTTCTGGAAATGTGAGGATGATCTCTCATTACAGAAACAAGCTTCTTCGCCATCCAATTAGAGGTGGCCTCTCGGTTCTTATTATCCATGACACAAGTATGATTAGGTGTGTATGATTTGATCATATATGTCACATTATCAGGTAAAGGTGAGGCATGAATTCTCCATTTGCACCCTTGAATACCACACTTGGCAGTACACCTCTTTTTTTTTTTATTCTTCACTCTTTTCAATGGAAAACCTTTTTGGATTGCATAATCTTTTAATACTGCTCTAAATGCATCAACATTAGTAAATAGTTGTCCCCTCTTAAACTCAATGTCCTGCCTTGGGTCGTAAGTCCACATCTTGGCTCTCAAGGCTTCTCTTATTGGATCTATTTCATGCTCGGATTCAGAATCAGGTACAACATCACCATCTTCGTTATCACCATCTTCATTGTCATTAAAGTTACATAAATCATCATAACTACTGTCACTTTGGGACATTGACCGATGCTCATCACCTAAATCTTCTTCATCTTCATTGGCCGAATCATGTTCCCATGATTCATCAGAGCTAGAATCAAGCCATACTCCTCCACCTCAGAATTTCTGTCATGAACTTCAACATTCTGACCTGTATCAGTGTTTCGAAGTCCCAAATTCTCATGCTCATTTTCTGTGTTTTTGTTTATCAAGGTATCACCATGATCAGGAGGAATGATGTCCATATTCAACACTTGTACGTTGATAACTAGATGGGATTTACGCACCTTGAACATTTCAGCAACAGATTCATCATCATTAACATGTAGGTAGTTGTCTGTTCCAGATATTCTACATCTCATGGGCAGTAGTAGATTCACATTTCCAGGCATTTCATGTAATGTCTTCTCAGCAACGTCATTTAGTAGGTCAATGTAGAAGTAAGTCTTAGGATCTACATTGGGCAGTCTTTCTTTCCTTCCCATAAATTCGAGTACAATATCATGACTAGCAGTGTTAACCATCCTACATTATTAGTTACTGAAGTTAATTACAGAGGACAACCAAGAACATTCAATAGGAAATCAGCAAATGTGTAGCCTCAAACATGTTCATAGACCATACGATTCACAAGTAGTGTACCAACTAATGTATACGTTTGACAGAAAATAGCAGTGCATAGTATGCAACAGAAAATAGCAGAGCAAAATCAGTAAATAGTTTTCGCAGATACTAATTACATCAACATAAGCAGCATACAAAATCGAAACTTTTTAGTACAAAATTCTTCGAAACTCACCTAGACATGTGGATGAATGACCTCTTGATTCCTCTTCAACAAAGCTGTGAATCCTCACACACGTAGCCTCTGGTTGTCTTGCGCAAACTTGAAGTTTAATTTTTTCTCCAACAAAAGGAGAGAATCCTCATTTTACTACCTGGTTGTCTTGCTCTAACTGAAGCTTACATTTTGCTTAAATGATCATTCAGCCACTAGTCAATTCTGACATCCATCAATCAAAAGAGGGCGCCTAAATTTGGCGCCCTTTTGCTGAAGCTGAAACTTACATATTAAAGTGGACGTTAAATATGGTTAATTTTGTTAACCACACTTACGGTTAATTTAAGTAAAATTTTGTCCACATAATTTTGTAATATTTGATAAGTTGGTTGGGTTTTTAAGTAATTTTACCCATGATGATGTAAGAAATGGGACCCAATATGCTGCCAGGGGAGGTATCTGATATTTTTAAAACCACAGGGGAGGGGAGTGAGACTGTCAGAAACCTCATGGGAGGTTTCTGAAATTATCCCTAATTAAAATACTAAATATTTTAAACGTTTGTTTTCATTTTCTCTATTTTTTGAAAGTTATCAAGGATGATAGGTTATTCCACAACAAAAAATGTAAGTTTCAAAAATAAAAAAAAATTTAGTAGTTATGAAGTGGGTAGAATTTTTGAGAAATGAAAAAAGTTTGAAAAAAGATAAAGTAAAGTAAATAAAATTAATGGTGACAAATGGAAGAGGTGGAAAAGGTAACTGGGGGCTTACGCTTAGGTAGATAAGTCTGTAAGTTTTGAAAAATAAAATATATAATGGTTTTCCTAATTCAAAATATTAGTAAATAACTAAGTAATTATTGATTGAGGTTGGGGAACCAACCTATTACATATGTAGATAGATTTGGGTAACCACGATTTTTGAAGACTAAAAACCATATACTAATCTAATTTTTTAAATAGGTTCGGAAAACTTAATCATTTCAAAAATGATGAATTGACTATTCTATTTTTTGGTTTGGACCAATTTTTGCATTTTCGATTATTTTCTTTTTCAATTCTTTTTGAACATCCTTGATGACAAATACTTGGAAAAGAACAAAAATACAAAAAAAAAGGAAAAAAACAAATGTACAAAACTAATCTGATTCACTGATTCAGAATGATAAATTGATGATCAAATTCATAAATACTAACCACCACTGTTATAGGTGAGACTAGTGCTATCATTAGAGTTCAAGATGATATCTTAGTTATTTTACAAAAATTAAAAAGAATAAATATAATGATAATTTGATTCTTCATCACTGTGGTAAATGAGGGAAAAATAAGAGCTATTTTTTTCATCTTTATAAAAAATAAAAAGGCATAAGCTGTGACACATTCACGAAAAAAAAAAAAAAACCTTTTGGGATCAATCATTTATTTAAAAAAAAAAGAGTAACTAATTCTGCCCCTAACAATCCTTGATTAGCCAATAAAATCAGAGATTGAGCAATTAAACCACCAAACCAACCAACTCCTTCGTTAACCGCAGAGGCCCCGTCTACACTCTACGGTAAAGTAGTGTACCCATTTTTGCCACGCACCAAGATCAAACAATACAGCCTAAACGTCATCGTATCTTCTTTCTTCAACAGACCGCTCCCTCAACTCTCCCGCCAAACCCCCAGTAGCACCCCGCCGCCACCACCTCCACCACCGCCCAACAACAGAGAAACAAACTTCCTTCAAGATACTAAGGAAGGATTTGGAATTTGGTAAGAGAGGTATTCATATTTGCTGAATTAATAGCGATTCCTTGCTATATAACCTGCAGTTCTATTGTACTTAGGTTATCATTTTGATTTCTGTTCCTTTTTACGTTATTCCAGTTTTTCCTTTTTTTTGTTTTTTTGCTTGGGTTTTGCTTGTATTTTAGGAATATTTTGGAATTAGACGGGAAGAAAGAATCACTAGCTGCTAGGAACATCTCATTTTTCGTGTTACACTTGGTTTTGTGGTCTGGTGCTGATAAGCTTTCTGATACGCTCCTTAAAATGTTGTAGGGCTTAGAGTTTACATTTCTTGGTCCGGGTTATACATCCTTTTGTGCTGGTGTATACATTGTTTAGAGGAGTTGAGGCCTTTAATTCGGTGTGTTGGTCTGTACATTGTCTACTGATGCCGAGGCACTTATTCTGGTGCGTTATGAGCGTGTTAGGTAGTCACGGGATGTTTCCATGAGGTGTTTAACGGATGGGGTTGTACATTGTCTTTGTAAGTTGTTTAGAGGAGCTGAGGCCATTAATCCGATGTGTTGGGATGTACATATTTTTTAGTGCAGCTGAGGCCCTTATTCCAGTGTGAGATGAACGTGTAAGGTAGTCGTGGGATGTTTCCAGCAGTTGTTTGCATCAGCTGGGCAGCGTTTTCTTGGGGGCCGGGTATTGCTCAGGTGGTGGATGCTGCACAAGTGATGTTTTGGTTCTCATCTCAGCACCCCAAAAGTTATATATGTCCCAGGAGTGCAAAGCCTTGGCTTCAATATAGGTCTTAATGACATTACGGCATCATAGTTTGTGACATTTACCCCCGTCAAAGACTTGAGCAGTAGCCTAGGCTATTAGAGGAGAAGAGGATATGGGATTGAACATAAAGTGAATTGATTGCGTGAAAATTTGATTTCTGTATTGCAGTACTTTAGCTACTATTTTGTAGGTAGAATAAAGTAACTGCCCCATAACTAATTTATTTTACTGTTGGACGAAGCAGAATTTCATTTCTCATTTACAATCTTCATTTTGATCGAACATTTCCATGTAGCACGTCTGTAGATGCATTTACCTCTGTGTTTGATTTGTCGTCACTCTCTATGTGTGTATGTGATGTTTTGTCACTCTGTTTTGCCTTCATATCTGATTTCTCCACTGTTGCTGGTTTGCAGAACACATCCACATTCTACCTTGTGTTGTCTCTATTTCTTCCGGCCAGCCCCTCATCCTTATCCCATTTACGATTTCTGTTGCAAATTAGAGATGGAAGCCAAAAAGACACTCATAGCCCTGGGTTTTGAGGGTTCTGCAAACAAAATTGGTGTTGGAGTTGTCACGCTTGATGGCACAATTTTATCCAATCCACGTCACACTTACATTACACCACCTGGTCAAGGCTTTTTACCAAGGGAAACAGCTCAACACCACCTGCAACACGTCCTCCCTCTTATAAAGTCTGCCTTGGAATCTGCTAAAATTACTCCTGATGCTGTTGATTGCCTTTGTTACACTAAAGGCCCGGGAATGGGAGCTCCTCTCCAGGTCTCTGCTGTGGTTGTCCGTGTTCTGTCCCAACTTTGGAACAAACCTATTGTGGCAGTCAACCATTGTGTTGCCCATATTGAAATGGGTCGGATTGTTACTGGAGCAGATGACCCAGTTGTGCTTTATGTTAGTGGAGGCAATACTCAGGTACTTATCTGCTTGTTTTCTTCTATATTAGTTGCATTTTGCTGATATATATATGTGCGTGCGCGTGTGTGTGTGCGTGTGTGCGTGTGTGCATGTGATTGTCTGACATGTTTACATGTTAATTGACAGTCCTTGACAAGATATCACTTTTGTGTAGCTATACTTAATCTATTGGCCCTTTTGGTGAATTTATCGTTGAAACAAGAAAAGGGAATGCTATGCTAATTATAGAGTGAATTTTGAAATATGAGAGGCAAAGTTCATATTGGCCTCACCAATTTGTTTATTTAGGAAAACTATGCTCCATTCAATAATCTCTATATACCCCCCCGTTAATGTTGCAAATTGCAGTATACTAAGCTAATAGAGTGCCAGATAAATTTTTTCTTGCTCTTGCATGTACCTACGTAGATAATGTAGGTGTAAATTTGTGTTCTTACGTGCAAATGATAAAATGGCCTGAGCTACTGCAAGCTACAGTGAATATTTCAAAGACTAGGATATTTTTTCTAATACCTACTTGTGTGTTGCTTTAAAAATCTGATTTGAATAAAAGTGCTAGGTAAATATAAGATAAAAAGATGAAACACTTTGTGGCATTGGAGCATAGTGTCTTCTGTTCTAAACCTTGCAATTGTGAGAACTGCTTTTACAATGCTGACATTGGGTTTGTTTGGATAGAGAATTTACTTGAGATTTTATTTGGAATATTTACTTACACTCAAAGTAAATTTTGTAAATAAATTAAATAAATTTCTGTTATACAAACAAACCCATTGTCTTCTTACTCTCTATTAATGTTTCATGCAGGTTGCAGTTATTGAATCTGACAATATTGTCTTACCCAGTAATAATGTTAATGATCCTTGCAGGTTATTGCATACAGCGAAGGAAGGTACAGAATTTTTGGTGAAACAATAGATATTGCAGTTGGCAATTGTTTGGATAGATTTGCAAGAGTGCTGAAGTTGTCGAATGATCCTAGCCCTGGATACAACATTGAGCAGGTATTTGTTAAATAATGGTGTACCAAGCTTTGGGATGAAATGACTATTGGAACTTGATAATAGAGTATGATGCAATAGCCAAAAAGCATAAGCTGGCAAATCAAACCCTGGAGAAATTAGCATTCATGAAAAGAGTTGAGCAATCAACTAAATCAGAGTGTGAAAATTCAAGCACTGGAGCTTTTTTTAGCTCCAGCTGTAGTTAAAAAGTCGATTTCAAAGCCCACAATCTAATAAAGGCAGTATTTTTTTTTTTTTTTCCTTCGAGAAAACTTCTTGACTGTCTTCTGAAATAGCATAATATTATTCAGAAGCGGCATTTGAAATTGATGGTAAGCGTAGTCTTATTCAGAAGTGGGATTTGAAGTTGATGGTGTAATCAGGCTAGGTCTTATACTTTGCTGCTCTTTGGAAATAAAATTCTGAAGTTCTATGGCTTGAAACTGCTATCACTGGAATATGAACAAAGGGCAGCAAAAATGATGTCCATCACTCCTTTGAATTCACATGGGCTTCTACTATGGATATCATTATCTTTCTCAGCTTTCAATTTGACTTGGAAAAGGATGGGCTTTTTCATTCCTTTCCTACCATTATTAGCTGATGTTGTTTTATGCTCATTTAACATTTTACTTCACCCAATGTTTCAAAAGGAGATCCTTATCATTGCCTTTATGTAAATATCTTCCTTTGGAGAGCACTCTTGTTTGAATTCAAGTGCAAAAATTGCTCTTTCGTGCAAATCTGTCACGTAAGGTCTCAAATGAATTTTCTGAAGTACATTTTTTTTTTTTTTTGAATTTTACAAGTCCTCTCTTAAATGTTACTTCATTAGAAGTACTAAGAATCGGTGTGCTTGTTGCTACCTTCGTAACCAAGCTGCTCCACATTGCACGCATTGGCACAAGTAGTTCCTCTTCCAGCAAGTTAGTTCTTGCCTTCAGAGCCCTTGCACCTTCAGGTTCCAGCATTCATGATAGATTCTAGTTTTTATTTCTCATCCATCTAGTTCAATAGCTTCATGTTCTACTCCTGATGAAAGCTTCTCATGAAGCTCCACAACCCTCTGGTTACATGCAATAGTCATCATTCATTTTCTTCTCATCAATTAACAGCTTGGTTATGATAGCAAATTCAAATATTTTGCAACAAAGCTTGCTTATTTTTGCCTCTAGCCTACTTCCTTAGCTGCTGCAACTATTCCCATCTCACCTGTGATTTGCCTCTTTCCTCCAGCCTTCACTAACCTGCTGCTCTTTCCAGCTGTCTTAGCTTATGTATAAGCTGGTCCATGCTCACATGTTCTCCAGCATAAACTTTATTAAACTTCAAGCCATGTATTCTCAAATCCAAAGGTTTTTTCAATGGGAACTAAGTCAGTCACGTTAAGATTTTCAACTGTAGTTGTTGGACTTTCTGTCTGAGGTAGCCACCATTTCTAAAATCATAAACGAAGTCTATCAAATCATGGATTGTTGAAGTATATATAGGATCATCCTTCTGCTGGAAGTCTGTTTGTCAGATGTTTGTTCGTTCTCCATCAGTCATCAACAAGCACCTGAAAGAGCCATTGTCCTCCACCTTAAGTATTGTTGAAATGAAATGAGATGGAATAGTTTCCAAATATCACATATTTACCAAACAATGTCATAAACTGGTAAGCCATTGAACTTTTATAATTGATATTATTTCACATTTAGGCGCTGATGTGTTTCAACTACTCTTTGATTATCTGAGGAGCTAAATGGTACTGGGTTATCTTAACAGTTTACAGTATGAACCATTTTCCTGTCTTCTTTTTCCTGCTTTCTCTCCCCCTCTGCACTTTACATCTTCATCAATCAAGCTATAGTGTAATTCTTGGTCTTTAGTTGAGAGACCACTAATTTGTTGATCTTCAAGTGACTTTCACTATTAGTGACTGTGACAGAAGTTGTTTTGCAAAAGTGATAAGCATGAGTTAAACCCTTTTAAGTGGCACTGCTGATTCAGGAAAGTAAACTGTTGCTGGATCTTACTAATTCTTCATGTGGTAATTTGATCTTCATATTTGCTTGTTCTTCTGTTCCCATTGTGATGTGAGTACAGCATTGAACTTCCCATACTCATGGATTTTTTCAATATTACTACTAAGCTCTATTTATTCTCCTATGTAGACGATGAATTTCAAATATTTCCTCTGATTGATTTTGTATAATAAATATGCTTGAATTTAGACAAACTGCTGTTAGCAGTACTGAATTTCTATCGCTCTTATCAGCTTGCTAAGAAAGGAGAAAAATTTATAGACCTTCCTTATGTTGTAAAAGGAATGGATGTTTCATTTAGTGGAATATTGAGCTATATTGAGAGCACTGCAGAGGAGAAGCTTAAAGACAATGAGTGCACACCAGCTGATTTGTGTTATTCCCTTCAGGTAATCAGTTAGGACTTTTCTGCGTTTTTTCTTTAGTTTCTGCAAATTTTCATATTGTTACATCTTATATGAGCGGAAAATTGTGCAATTGGTGTGGCTAATTTACTCCACATCAGGAAAGGAATACCTGTCAGAGCATCTCATGTTTTTGGAACTATTTCAGGAGACACTGTTTGCAATGCTTGTGGAGATTACAGAACGTGCAATGGCACACTGCGACAAGAAGGATGTGTTAATTGTTGGTGGTGTGGGTTGTAATGAGCGTTTGCAGGAGATGATGCGTATAATGTGCTCTGAGAGGGACGGGAAATTATTTGCAACGGATGAAAGGTATTGTGTTGACAACGGAGCAATGATTGCTTACACAGGCCTCTTAGCTTATGCTTATGGCACATCAACTCCTCTTGAGGAATCAACTTTCACACAGAGGTTTAGAACTGATGAGGTGCTAGCAAATTGGAGAGAAAAGGAGTCATCCAAGGCAAATACTCACATGCCTTGAGATTTTTCTCATCTCTGTTATACTACTATTCTGCAGTTTTTTCTGTTCGAAGTGTAAGAGCTTAACGATCTGCATTTCTTAGTTTCGTAGTGAATTCATTATAGAAGCCAAGAGAGGCAAGCTATTGGACCTGTTTGATGTATTATGCATCTGCTTGGTAGCAGCAATGGTGGTAGATTGTTGATTGTGATAGCATCCCTAGAGTGCTAGAGTTGTTTATGTAACAGTGGGTTCATTTAGATTTTAAGTTTTCAGTGGCTATAGCCTATTTCGAGGTTGAGAGTTTGTGTTTCCTCTGGTAATGTATTAGACAGCTCTTAGTGGATATCTACATAATGTCATATGATATTGGTGGTACATAAATTTTTGGGAGGAGCTAAATTTACACATAATATAGATAACTTGGTACCACCAGTACTTGGTTCAAGGCGCAGATTCGGGATAAAGGCCTATGGAACCCATTTTTCTCTCCCTAAATTATATGCTTGTTAACTGTATGCATGGAAATACCAACTTGTTTGTAAAAATATAGGTTATTTATAGCGTTAAACATGGTTTTGTTTAAAAAAGGAAAAAAAAAATAAAACTTTTCATCCCCATCTTTTGAAATAGACGGACTAGTGAAAAAACTAGCTTTTTTTTTTTTGGATAAATTAAGAGGGAAGGGATGAGATTTAAGAAGCGTGTATTTTAGAATTTTAACCTTAATCACTAGTGAAAAAACTAGTTTAGATTTCACGATAATCGATTACTAGATATCGTTATATATCTAGCATTATTCCTCCTATACTTTGCGAGGCACGACTTTTTCTATATTGAGTACACTTAGAAAAGCACGATATTGGTTGATTAACTTTTTCTTAATACAATTTCTACAGTAACAACAATGAATCCCTGGACAACATTTGTTTTATTTTCCTACGCGTCATTAAGAGTCGACTGCTATGAAATTAAAACAATAAATAATTATTTAGCACCACCATCTGTAGCCAGTAATGATATATGAAATCACTTGCATTAACGTGTACACCAAACAAATAGCAAGAAAATTATAAAAAAAGCAACCAGAAATGGAGATTGTCAGTTTTGCCCTTCAAAGCCTTTTAAGTTCACGAACAAGGGAAAATTAATAAATCGAAACTTACCACAATAATAAATGAAAATTGATATCGGAGTAGTAAATCTTTTAGCCCTTTGATTTGTTTCCTTTTTTTTTTTTTCCTTTTTGGTTTTTGGTGTGACTTTGCTTTCTCTAGTTGGCACCTGCATATTATACTTGAGATTGAACTTAATGAATATTGTTAAACATATGCATATCATTGCCAAGTGGATGTAACTTAATTTGTAATGATTAACAATTAAGTACAAAAAAAAAGAGTAAAGGCTAAAAATCTAAAAATTAGAAGTTTTAAGGTGTGCTTAATAAAATTGAAGTCTAAAATTTGAATCTGTTAAGTTACTCTTAAGTATTGAAATCTTAACAATTCCTCCAACTTTACCATCCAACTCAACTCTCACATAAAAAAAAAAAAAAGAGAGAGTATTATGAAAAATATTTTGCATAAAGTGAGAGGTGACTAGCTTATCACTTATTTTTTTGAATAGGTTTTGCCTAAACAATTTTACAGAACTATTTAATTAATTAAAACATTCTATTTTTTATTATCAAACACGTCTGAACATATTAAACTCTGAACTTACTAAGTTTAAGTATTAAATTGGCTTATTAAGCAAGTTTTTAGATTTTCAATCTCCCTTTGTCCCTCACTACTTCCTAAATCCCACCATTCATTGCCTAGGAAAAAAAAATAAACTTTTGGCTAATCTCTAAAAAGAGAGCATATTGACATTATATTACTTCTACACAATGAAGAGAAAATGGTCGCTGCTGATGAGATGTCTTCTTACTACTGAAATTGAACTTCACTCCAAATGATGGGGGAGTTATTGAACAATTTTTGGTTAATATTTTCTCTTGTAGTAATCGAAGTTTAGTCTTTATTTTTTTTTTTTTGAAGACTTTCTGGATTATGTAATCTTTCTCCCACATGCAAAGAGCAATTTGTGTTCCTAACATGAGAAAATACTCGTTAAGTAACAAATTAAATATGACGAATCACTGAAACAAATGAACCCAATGAAACATCATATATTTCATCTTTTTTATTAACAGTATGCCTCTGGAAAAAATGTTTTCTCGCTTCAGGAGTGCCCACTACCCAATTGCTTCTGCATTTTGAATGTCAGAAACCTATATCCCATGTTTATCACCACAATAAAGGGGGGAAAAATGGTAAAAAAGTATAATATGGTCAGAATTTTTTTTTTTTTTTGGGGGGCAAATTGTCTGTTCAAGAAGTAGCAGTAATTATTGAATTCTCTAATTGTCAAATAAGCCAAATCAAATGACATGAGGAGGCATCAAGTTCAAGATAGAATACACGTGACAACTTTATAAGTTTGAAACAGATAGGACAGATGCATTTTAGGGATAGAGGATTTGAAACCGCTCGAGGATTCACAAGTAGACCAAGATGCAATGCCTAAGTTCTGATAGCTCATGCGCATAGGATCGGTTTGGTTCGCTTTCCAAACTATTTTTGACACCTTGAAAAAGATTGATATTTGATGGGTTTTTTTCCCCCTTCCTTTTTCCTTTTTCCTCAACTGATTAATGCATTAGTCACTGTCGCTATTAGGCTACCTGATAAGCCCTGGACTATGGAAATGACGATTGAGTAGCCCATTCTATTCATCTCGGCTTTAATGCAAAGTGGTCAATGACTTTATTTATTAGGTGGGAAATGGCCCTCAAATATGTGCTAGAGTCTCTCCCCCTTTTTGGCCATTTATCAAATCCTCAAGACTGTCTGCTGGTTCAGTGGACACAGGCTAGGCTCATTCAATGTACACAAGTGAAAATTTAGGGGAGGAATTCTGTCCCATTCTAGTGCCTAAAGCATCCATTAGTGCCTTTTTCAGCCATTTAGGGTGGTTCATTACTGCAATTTTCAGCCATTTAGGGTGGTTTCCTATAGGTAAATCTACTAGCTAATAAGAGATTGTTGGCAGCAGGAATTGAATATGAGCTTCTCTTGTGTGAGGGAAATCCTTTGAACCGCCCTATAGACAAACTATATATTTATGTATAGAGTATGTGAAAAATTGCTGGTGCTATTTCGTTACTTGTTCAGCATGTAAAATTATACCTAAACATTGTTTGAGGTACAAATTCCTTGGTTTGCACATTGTAAGCTCCCTAGGGCTAAGTAGAGTTGAAGATCAATTACATGTGCTGCCTCTAATTCGAGAAAGATGATCACATGCTTTCTTGCTGATAAATACTGATCAGGACTCAGGAGAAAATCTGATCATTTCCTAGGACTTCTCTTTCTTGCTGGTGACCTTTGTAACTTCAAGTATTGGAACTACTAATTGTACCATGCCAATTAATTATATAGAAACCAAAGGAAATCGGACCCACCAAAATATTGAAGGAATCCTTTCTTTCTTCCTTCCTTCCTTTCTTTCTTTCTTTCTTTCTTTCTTTCTTTTTTATGTAGCTAGCAATAGAAAATGGATTCACAGTCAGTGTATAATTTTTTTTTTTATATTAGCAGATTTGAATTATGTCACATAATATAAATTTAAATTTGAATTTAAATTATGCATCTAAAAATATCAGTATAAAAAAATCACTACATTGTGAATACATAAAAAATTAAAATATGCTAGAATGTGGACTGAATAATGTTGGACTATAACTAACACTGCAGTGGTGGTCATTGACAGAACTTGAAGGCTTTCACCTAGCCTTCAGCCTAACTTTCTTTTGCCACTCAATTAAGGTATCAATTATATGCTAGGATTCAAGAATTTGAGCACCATGTCGACATTCAAATTCACAGACCTCTAGCCATCATGATTCTTAATGTTTTATTTACGGTGGATTTGATTCTTTAACGGTATTCATTTCACTTGAATGAATCAATGATTTAGAGATAAATCATTTTAGAATCCAGCATAATCAATGTGCATTCCCTCGTGAAGACTGTATTATAACTTTCAACCAATTTCAAGACCCTCAAATCCAAGTGTAATTGTTGGTTTTACTCAATCGATCCATAACACTTGAATTAAAAAAGTATACCAAAATCATCAAGCATAGACCAAAATAGCAAAAATCCAATAGATTTGTAGATTTGTAGTAAAAAAATTTTGTGAGAGTTTAACAATTCCACATTTGATGTGGGCACAAGGAGATTAATTAGTATGGCTCCCCCAACACCAATTTCTTCCCCAGATTGATGAAACCCATCCACTTCCTTGGCTTTAAAAAGAATACGTGTTTTTTATCAAACAAGAAATCCCCATTATTATTATTATTATTATTTTTTGGTTTTGTGGGGGGAGGAGGGGTATTGAAATATCTGAGGTACACGGATGGATTATTGATGGTTTTATTATACGTTGCTGTCGAATTAAATCTCAACTTCTGAATCATACAATACAACAGTGGTGGCCTTAAATTGATGTTAACGAAGAAGCTATCCAATCTGTCATTGTTTTGGTACCATCCCACAATGACTTTGAACTCATGGCCGTCTTTATTCTCACACCACAGGACCACCACCGCCATGACAGAGAGAGAGAGAGAGATGTACGGGAGGGAGTGTGTTGTTTGGAGGTTGGGGATGGTTTTGATGGATGTGTACTTACACATACTAGATTTGTGTGTACATCTACTGTTTTTCTGTGTACGACAAACGTTTTTAAACCGTTCAAAGTGTTGTTCGTGTTTTGTGAAATGAATTTTTCATCTTTCACTTTTAAAATAGTAATTTTATATGCGTTACGGGATATTGATTCTAGTAAAATTTGATCTTTTTTTTTTTTGTACTCTGATAAATCCGTCACATGACTCACATATGATCATTTTTTGGGATCAAAAGGATAGATCTTATTTGTAGTTAAATAAACAATTCGATTTATATTCTTTTTTATTATCAAAAAAATAGGGCTCGATCTGAACTATATTCATTTTTCCTCTAAATAGGTAGAATTAGGTTCAATTCATATTCATTTTTGCACTAAAAACTTGAGATCTAACTTTTTTGTACATAAAAAAAAATATTTGCATGTGGGTAGTGGTGATTTTAGGCTAAAAAATAATCAAAAACTAGTTTGGAACCAAATTTTACTAACTTGAATTTTAAGTGATGTAGAATTAATATTTTAAAAGTAAAAGACGAAAATTTTTATTTATTTATTTTTTAACAAAATGTGAGGGACATTTTTAAACGATTTTCCAATTTTTTGATACAAGATTAAATTAAATCTCAATAGTGAGATCGAGCAATTCACAACTCAACAACATCGTAAACCAACCCGCAAGTAGTATTTGAACACACAATTTATGAATTTTGAAGATTATTAGACCAAGATCTCATCACAAGTGTGCATGTTATTATGTTAAGTCCTCTATTAAAAGGTTTGGAAGTATTTTCTAGTATGAAAACAAATCAAATTCTTAATATGGGTGAATTGACCAGTACAATTCAAACTTATAAACAACCATCCATAGACTACAAACGAAATGCTAAATTATTTGGTTGAATTACCATAATGGTTTAGTCATCAAGATAAATTTACCATTTTCCTAGTACCATTATCTTAAGTTTTGACAATTTAAAAGGGTAATGGACAAAGAAATAAAAGAAGGTAAATGAAAACAATCCTAGTTTATTTGCTTGTAATGGAGTTAGTATTTAATTGAACTCATGCAAGATACACATCTTTTTAGGGGGTACTTGGATGGGGTGGGTAGTTACTATCGGCTGTTGCAATGTCAAAACAGTTGAATATAAAAATCTAAAGAGAAGAAATTTCCATTGAAAAGAAAGAAAGTTCAAGAACACAGAAGTCAATACCCGAACCATACAAAATTCTTGCTGTGTTTAGAAAGCTAAAAAGAAGCAAGAAAACAGAAAAAATTGTGCAATAAAACACAATTTGACAAAGAAAGAAAGAAACGAAGGCCCACAGCATGAAAGAACAGTATGGTGCGTTCTTGACTTCTTGACTCCCCCTTTTTCAGCAATATTATATGAAAACGGAAACAAAAATCCACCCACACCCCACAAAAAAATTACAAGGAAAAAAACAATAAAGCCCAAAAAAATGAAAAGTAGGAATAAATTAGAGTGGTTGTGAACGGTAATGAATCTTGGCAGTTAAACAGCACCAGTAGCAGCAGCAGCAGGAGCATATGGATGCAGCAAATTTGTCAGCTTGAGCTATTGATGATGGAGCATTCATAATCCCAACTAACCTCCCCTCCCCAAGAAACTTAAGAGTTCCTTTTTCTTTCTTTCTTTCTTTCTCTCCTCTTCATTGAAGTATCAGTATTAATACCCCATCCACTTAAGAGATCAGCTACGATAGATAGCCTCTGAAAAATGTTCTTTCTGGTCTGTACGAGTGGTATTTAAAGATGGCAGAGAAAAACAAATCAAAAGATGAGGGGACAGTTGTATTTTATAAGTGGTGCATGCAGCAGGATCATGACCAGCAGGATCCAGCAGAAGTAGTAGAAAGAAGAAAAAGGAGCTGGCTGGCCGGTCTGGCTACCTGAATTCAATTGAATTGAATGAAGATCATCATCATCATCAAGAAGTAGTAGTGGAGCAATTCAAGGCAACTTTAATTTGGTGGACAGTGGTACCGATAAGGTTATTAACAGTGTTTACTGACTCTGGGCTCATTTTAGCTGATGGTAAGCTGCTCACTAGTATTTGGAATACCACTGTAATAAGTGAACCTCCAGCTCCACCTGACCTACCACCACAACTACTACTACCACTACCACCCCCTATTACTGCTGCTGCCGCTGCATTTGAACTTGTTGATGCTCCATCTCCTCCTGCAGCTTGTATTTGCTGCTGGTTATCGGGCCTGCCATCAGGTGTTATGGTGAACCCTGATGGGAGTAATGGGATGTATGATGGATCCTCACCACTCATTGCTATGTTTATAGCTGGAAGATCAACAGGACCATAAACTACCAGCGACCCGGATGCATCTATGCAGCTTTCTTGAAGAATCAGCATGTTGTTTTGGCTTGTGTTGAAGGCCTGCTCAAATTTCTGGGATCATCAGCAACTTTAATCTTGTTACATATGAATGAACGTTGTATTGTGAAAAGAACAGTTTCATAGTTGTGCTATTACCCTTAAAACAGATATGCAGTTTCCAGGATGAGAGCCATTGGCGATGTGAGCAACTTCTTGGACTGGAGCTTGATTGGAAAGAACATCCCACTGCAGAAATTAATGGAAAATATAATCCAATCTGCACACTGTTAACCAATTATTATAGCATTTCTATATCTAAGTAATGTTGATTGTCTCTTCATCAAGTACCTGATGCCTTGTCCTCTCATCACGAAAAAAGTTGAAGACATTTTGTGCAGGGATTGGAAGCCAAATTGTAGTAGCTGCACTAAGAACTACACCATTAGGTTGTCCGGGATCTGTGCTTTTGTGGAGAGTGGCTCTAACTTCAAATTCATTCAGGCCTGAAAGGGTTGTCCATTGATGGCCATTGGATGGATTGATGCTCTGGCAGAAGCTGCTTACCATTCTTTGTGCAAGTTTCATCATGCTTCTCTTCCCCTCAGCCGACGGAATTACTGTACACCAAAATGCAGCTATAAATTCAGAAAAGGACGTGAAAATAGTAGCAATTGAATTAAGCATTATCCTAAAGAAAAACAATTATATTCTTATGAAAAGAGATTAACTTTAGAGGAAATGTCGAAATTAATTGAATTCAAAAACGAATTTACCTCCCCCAAGGTCACGAGTTGAATTGCCAGTTACCATCAGACATGCAAATCTTTCACACATTCTTTGAAGAGTGGCAAGCCATCTTTCAGCTCCAAATGCTAAACCACTGTGAATAAGATCTCTAAAGAACCTGTGGACGGGAGCTTTTTCTTCAATTTCTAAATGTTCCACCCAAGTAACCTATATTTGGCATAGCATATTAATAACATTTATAGCTAAAATTGGTGGTCTCTAGAATGGAAAAAAAAAAAAAAAAAAACAAGTTTAATAATGCTACTACAGTGGACTGACTTTGGAGTAGCCATTGGGCATATCTTGTATCAAACATCCAGAAGGAAGCCTGTGAGTTTTACATGGAGAAGCAAATTGATTTTCTTGAGGAATATCATACGAAACATCCACTATTGCCCAAGAACCTTGCTCAATCTGCTGACAGAAACGAAGGAAGTACAGCTGCCTGGGGGATACAAAAGGTGAAAGCACCTGTAATTCTTCATACATCTGCACCAGATAATTGGATTTAAAATGATAATAATAGGAACGTGGGGCATCAAATGGTAAAGAATTACAACCATGGTCTCTTTCCATAGCATGGAACTGTGTTTATTTGAAAGCAGAAAATACAAAAAAGAAGAAAAAAAGGAAGTAATTACCAATTGCAGTGTACCACTTTGGCTGCCCAATATGCCAGATGATATTACTTCCAGAGTTCTTGCCTTCGAGACAATAGTAGAAAATAATTCTACCCACTTATTCTACAAAACAGCCAGAATTTTCATTATTCCATGTTGAAGAAAACACAATAAAAAAGATCAAATAGAGTGAAAAAAGAGAAAGCTGCTAACCACATCCATAAACATGTCGACCAATGCTAAACCGTTCATTATCACAACACCTGAATCTCTTGAAGCTTCAATTCGAATATTTGGACTTCTCAAGTGAGTGTTAGCCCTTGGAAAAATTCGCTCATAACTCTCTAGATTAAGAACTTCCCGCCCGTCGACCGGGGACTTCATCCAAAAAGGTTCATTGGTTTGTAAAAGCCTAATCAATTCATCCAAGGCATTTCCAGCAATATCGACCATAAGGGATTTATCCATGTCTGAAATGCTCATTGCTGGGAAGGGTAAACCTGGCATAGTTGATGAACTTCCTGGAAGAAGATCAAGGTCAAGTGATGTACCAACCATTCCTCCTCCTCCAAAACTAGACATGGACAGGTCTAGTGAAGATATATGAATAGGCTGCACTGGTGGAAGTTGTGAAATAGGTCTACCAATATACTTTGCCGCAATGCTAGAAACTCTATCAAGCTACAAAAGAATACAAACAACCTGAATTAGTTCACAAGCAAGAAACCGTGAGGAAATTTATGAATTGAAAGTCAAGAAGAAATTAACAATTCTACCTCTTCTTTCAACTGGGCATTTTCCATTCGAAGCTTTTGCTCGTCAAAGTAGGAATCTTCTCCAACAGGAGGGCCTCCACAAGAAGGGCAAATCACGTTTTTTAAGGCCTCTCTGATGGCTATATTCTCGCATCTAATCTTATCATTTTCTGCTCTAAGTGCACAGTTATCCGCTCGCTCATGTTGTGCCTGTGTCATCATATCCAGCCAAAACATGTTAGGCCCAAGTCAATCCAATCACAGTAGAACCATCAGATCATATCATCAAGAAAACAACCTAATATCCAAAAAGGTTCCAAAAAGGGAAATAGAAATAAACTACCTTCATTTGAGTCCTCCTGTTTTGGAACCAGAACTTAATCTGGCGAGGAGCCAATCCCAGCTCTCTACTCAACTGCAACCTTGTCTTCTCATCAGGATGAGGACATTCCTTAAACATGCTTTTCGTTTTCATCAACACACATAAAATAACACACACACAAAAGAGAAACAAAATATTAGTATCATCATAAAACAACAACAAACGCATATGCAAACTTAGAACTACATAAAACTCTTACGATTCAAGCCTTTGAATCTGATGAGCAGTATGTCGATGGTATCTTTTCTTCCTACGATCAGAGGCATCGTGGTGGTGATGGTGGTCACCACCCGAACCACTGCCTCCACTTCCATAATCCATCTATCTGTTAATATTAACTAAGCAAAAAATAGGCTGGAAACTCTCCTTCAAAAATTTGATGAAGAAGAAGAAGAAGAAGCAATACTTGTGAAAAAGAATCAGCTATGGCCATTATATTACTATTCAACTACATATATTTCCTAGTAGGTGTAGAGATTGATGTTGGGATGGTATATTACATCATGCCAGAGATGCAGCAGAAGGGGCTGTAAATGGTGGGAGTTGAAGAGAAGTAGTAGTAGTAGGGAGAAAAATATCAAAGAAAAGGGAAAAAGACGTGGTTATTGCTTCTTCATTTTTTTTTCCTCTCTCTCTCTATATAGTTTCTTTCTGCGGGCTAGGTTAGGAGGAGATGAATCTTGAAACTTGACGATCAAAATAATATGAAGGCACAGAAAGGAAAAGGAAGGGAAAATATTATGGTTTTTGATTCCTTGACTTTTGTTACCGTTATCCCATAATTTAGCTCGCAATAAGGACTAAGGACCATAATATAACAGTTACTAACTCAACATCTCTCTTCATAATGTCTCTGTCTTAGTCTCTTTCTCTTCAAGGGTCTTCTTCTTTATTCTTTTCTTTTTTTTTTTGGTGGGCTTAAATTTAGCACTAAATGCACTCTCAATCTTTTACCTAATTCTTTTCCCCAGCAGTGATATGTATTGATACACATATGTACTTTTCTCTGGAATACTACCAATATAGGTTTTGTTCATTAAATTCCATTTTTGAAGATATGCATGTAATTGGCAATTTGTTTGTTTCTTAGAGTATTTTTGGATATTTTTTAGCTGTTTCCTTTTAGTTGTTTGGCTGAGGACGGATGCCTGTATTCTTGCAGTTGAACTTGCCAATGAGTGTGACTCACCATTCGGACAAGACTTTTAATTTTCCATTTAATGTTCCCAATTTTTTATCATGGTTTTTTTTTTTAATTTGGGGTCATAATTTCCCATATGCTAATGTTTCTGTAAAAAGAGAGCACGCATGAGTTGAAGACTTCAACAACCGAGGGGCTTGTTTGGTACTATATATTGGTGGAGATTGATGGAGAAGATGTGGCCACGTCATATTCATATTCAATCTATAAAGTTCAAAAATGTATTCTCAAGAAAAAGAAGTTCAAGATGTTCCATATGAATTCAATTTAAGATTACCTAGCAGATGTAAATATTTTAGGAAATAAAACCTACAAAAATGAAGAAGGGAAATGCTAAATTCACACATGGCACAAGTTTTGATACTAATAGTACAAATCATTAGTGCATCAAAGTATAAATCACAGAAGAAGAGTTCGAATTTAGCCATTGCATCGTAATAACCATCTTAATAGTGATAGTAATAAGGTCTAGTTGGACGTAATGTAAATGATTAAGCCTTCAAAATTTGGACTGAGGCCAAGTTTAATTAGTACCTGTGTTGTTATTGTAATGTGACTAACAAAACTAGTGACTTTATTCTATATTATTATCGGTCAAAAATCATTTTGGTCCATATGTATAAACATTTGTACTTTGTAGTCAAATTTATAGTACTTTTTCCCTCTGCAGCCATAATTGGATGTGGGCATGTTTACATGCATGACTGATGAAAGTATATGCATATGAACATTATAAATGTAGCAGAAACAAAAGGTAGCTCAGGGGGGCATTTCTTCCTTTAACTTCAACTGAATACTAGAATTTTTTTTTTTTTGAGAAAAATAGTAAGTCTTAATTGAACAGCAAAAAGTATATTATTCCTTGAAGTTAATTTTGCATGAAATCAGATTGTAAATTTCGTTGGCTTCAATTTTAAGATACGTGATCTTTGTAGCACAAAATGCTGGAGTTAAATCCATCAGCTCAAACTATTTGAAAGAAAAAGGAATTCTCCATGAATGGGGTTGCGACTAATATTTTGGGTACTTAGTGACTTTTGTTATACACCTATATTAATAACATACTATAATTGTTATAAAGGAAATTAAAGACTTCAACAGTTTAGGGCACGATTTGGAGAAGAGGAAATTTCACTAGATCTTGGGGTAAATTAAAAAGATAGAAACTACTGCATATTTGGTGATTTTCTCAAAGTTAAGATAAATCAAGATTGAATATTGCTCTCCTCTAATGTTATGGGGAAAGGGGTTAGAGCAATTATCGTTATAATTATTTCTAAATAGTGTAACAAATTATAATTCACTGAACAAGTTATAATTCATTATTAACTATTTAGAACCTCATATGTTGTAACTGCATCTCTTTTACAAGATTGATCAATTAGTTAACATTCATTTAGAATACAATAACAAATGTTACATTGTTTAGAATAGTTGCAGTGAGAATCGTATGTCTTTGCTTCTTTCTCAACTTTTTCTTTTTAACAAGTGGGAGATCTTGAACTCACAACCTCTTTTCCTATATAGCTCTTTAATTACACCATTTATTTGGATATGTCCTTATATATACACGTGTCCTAAAGTGACTCAATAAAAAATCCACTTCATATGAGCAAAATTTTATCGGATTTCCTTTAAGTTTTAGTGAGTCATAAACGTTTGTCGCATAAATTTCTCAAGCTCAATTATAAATAACCACTTACAATTGTTGAGCTATTTTTGCAGGACATCATTAATTTATTTTACCAATCAGTAAACTTTTCTTCATATGAAAAAAACTTCAGCATTTTTTTTTTGTCCTTTAACTTCATATCCAATGACAACAATAACACCAAAAGAGATATCTCACTTTATAGAGCTTGAAATTTTAGTCATATCAACACAAAAATGTACCACTTGAAAAAGACAACAACCAAAAAAATTTTATTACCCACGTCTATGGCTTTTATGGTTAGATTATAAAATTATGCTAGATTAAACGATCAATAGAAAAAAATTTGCTAAATAATCTAAAAAAGGAACCATAAAATGATTATCCAAATGATCTAGGCTTAATGTAACAGCCCGGACCATTTTTATTATCATGTTCTCTTGCTTTAAGCCCATATATATAATTTGACGAGGGAAAGCAACAGCCAATCCATATTCTATAGTATAAATTGTTTCGTAAAGATATAAGAGTGAGGAGGAAAGAGTTGGATGCAGTTCTCTCTGGGGCTAATAAGACAAGGGCTTCCAAGAAACGTTTCTGAGAATCTGCAAAAGAAGAAAAAGTTAAAGATGTACACCCAAAGACAAGGGACTTTGAATCCTTTATTATATATAGTGGCCAAGCCTGTTTTTTGCAGCAGTGATGTTATAGGAAACTCATCAGCAAAGAGAGTATACTCTATCGGAGGGGGAGGAGATATCGGGGTGGTGGAAGATCAGGAGGAAGGGAATCAATCATGGCACCAGTCGGATTGCCTCCTGGTTTTAGGTTCCATCCCACTGATGAAGAGCTTGTGAATTATTATCTCAAGAGGAAAATTCATGGCCAAGAAATTGAACTTGACATCATTCCTGAAGTTGATCTTTACAAATGTGAGCCTTGGGAATTAGCAGGTCCTTTTTTTTGCCCCTCATCTTCTTCTTCTTCATTTTCCTTTTTTTCTTCTTCTTCTTCTTCTAGCATGTTGTAAATGACATATTTATATAAATCGAGTTTGTTGTCCAAAAGCGTGATGATTAGTTCAAATGATCGATCTTTTCAACTCAAATCATATATGTATGCTACCATACTCAATAATCACTATAGTCTAGCAAGGCATCTTTTTTATGCAATAATCAACTATGTATCATATGGCATTCATCCCTTCATTATTCTCTTGAACTTCATGGCAATGTTTGGAGACTTTCGTTTTTTGATAATAATTCGAGTGTTGCACTTCTGCTGCAGAGAAATCATTCTTGCCTAGTAGAGATCCAGAGTGGTACTTTTTCGGACCAAGGGACAGAAAGTACCCAAATGGATTTAGAACTAATAGAGCAACCAGAGCCGGATATTGGAAGTCCACAGGGAAAGATCGGAAGGTGTCGAGTCAAAATCGACCAATTGGGATGAAGAAGACATTGGTTTACTATAGGGGCCGAGCTCCTCAGGGAATCAGAACCGATTGGGTAATGCATGAATATCGCCTCGACGACAAGGAATGCGAGGAAACCTCTGGCATTCAGGTAGTTGTATGCTTACTCTAAATTTGGCACTGATGAATTTATAGACAACTAAAATCAGATATGTTCATTATATCATTTGGAAACATTTGCATGACATAAGTTGGATAGCTAGCAGGCTATGATTCTTTGGCTGATTAAATTTTCTTCTCCCAAGTGCCGATGCTTGACACTGTATAGAGAGGGAGAATTGATTGTTTGATCAACTAGAATGTTCATCATCATCACCTAGCTAATGTAAGATGTCATGTCTGATTCAAAAAAGTTATCGCCAGTATAAACCAAAGGAAAAGATAAGTCCTGGTGAAGTTCTTCTACGCTTCACAGAAATTGAGTTTTAACACGATCATTCATCATCTCCACCATTGAGTCAAGAGCTCTCATCTCAGGGAATGCAATTATTTTCTTCAATCTCTTCTAAACCATCATTTTCTCTCTTTTAAGTTACTGCTCTTGCAAGTATAACTTTGTTGAACTAGAGACATGTATAGGAAAAATGAATCCAAGACGTGAATGATGAGAAAAATTTTTGTGTAATTTAGACTAACCCATGTGTCAATTCTGTAATTCCTCGTCCAGTATTTTCCCTTCTCATAATATTTTCCGATGATACCAGAAAATTCTTAAATCCCTTTAGATGCAACCATCATTGATCCATTGTGATTGAGCTCCGCGTGATGCTAGCTAGAGGTGTCAAGTTATAATTGCACCCTTATAATTAATTCAGTTTTCTGGGGAAAGATGCCCCCTCAAGTTCATTCTTTTATCGCTTTTCTTTTTCTTTTCTTGGTTTATGATTTCAAACTTTTCCATCAAAAATGACTATCATAATGCTGTAGGTTAGTCTTTAATCATCTTCTTACATGTCACCATTTGACTCTGAAAGCTTGGATTTCCAGTCTCAGTTAGTTGGAAAGCATCATTTCCTGAATTTTCTCTTCCTCTTTTACACAAAGGAGATGGATGGAAAGCAAGATGACTTACTTTAACATGTGCCCCATGTCTTATGGATCTTATTTTATTTTTTGCTACGCTGTTTTCTGCCCAAGAAAACTAAAAGGTGTATATATACGACCAGCCCTTGTGATAGACCATCAAACTGGCGAAGATAAAGAACGTGGTTTGCATGGCATGCATGAAAAGTTAGGGCTTTAAAATTTGTCCTTCTCTATCAAGGGACAGTCCTACTTTATCTTTTTTTCTTTTCTATATTATATAACTTTTGAGTATCATATAACTACAATAGAATAAACAAATTGATGACATATTCGTTTCTTGCGTTGGCCTTAGATCTCTTGAGTGACAAAGCCAGCTTATCTTCACTTTGTTATTCTGTAGTGAGACAAAAGTACCATCCCCCCATATGACTGAATCTCTAACAGTCCAATGATCATTTCATCTTTAGTCTATTAGGTTTGGTAATCATATGATCTGATCTGATCTAGAACAGAAGATTCTATTCTGCTGCAAAAACTGAGATCATCTGACCTATCTATATATTCTATGGACAATATAATGTGGTGGCCTAAAAGCAGCCCGGCCCTCTTCACTTTCGTTCTGTAAGAAGATGTCGGTCACTTTTCACTTTATTCCCAATACCTGAATAAGCCAATGGACTGCTACCACCATATGCTTCCTGCCCTCCAGAGAATATGCACCAAATAGTTGTCCACACATGATCTAGGCAATGGACATAGTTATAGTTTTTTTTCCCCCTCTTTTTTAATGTCATTTTGCCTCGTTTTCCAACTAGTAAAATTTTTCTTAGAGAAGGAAACAAAAGGGGGGGAAAAAAACTGCCATCTTCCTGTGACATTTCAAATTACGTATATCCACCTATTAGTAACATATTAGTTTGATTTTTCTTTAGACTAAATACTGGAAAAAAGTGGTTTAGAAGACATCATTGATTTCTTAATGAACAGACATGAAGAAAAGATTTTCTCATTCTTCTTTTCGTACTTTTTAGATAATTGAGATTTCCATGTACTTTTCCTTTTTTTTTTCCCCGATTTGCTGCATAGATTTTCTTGTACTCCAAAAGCTTCCAAGGGATATATGTGATGTTTCCTCTCTAGTTTTCAGCATTGCATCTTTTTACAGTTCTGAAGTCTAATCCACGAGCCACAATTATTGACTGTTTAAAACATCTCTGACTCAGGATATTGTTGTCCTCCAAATAGAAAAAAAGGAAAAAGGAAAGGCAAAAATACAATTGCTGCGTCAGATATCGGCTAGGCAAAGCCTCGACTTTTGTCCTCTTCTCCTCTCTCTCTCTGTCTTTCTTTCCATGGAAACAAACATTGGAAGGATTAGCTAAGAATACTTGAGAATCCAAGCCAAGCATCTACCTTAAGGGATATAGTTAACATTTGTGGAGAAAAATTGTCACCTGCTACAAATTTTGACTGTTAACTTGTGTATGCAGGACTCCTATGCATTGTGTCGTGTGTTCAAGAAAAATGGAGTGTGCTCTGAAATAGAAGAACAACAAGGGCAATCTAGCTTATCATTACTGGATTACTCTCAAGGGGTTGTGAATGATTACGAAACGATGTCGCCGGACGTTCCATTAGCATCATCAACCTCATGCATGGAAGAAGAAGATAAAGAAGATAAAGATGATTCATGGATGCAGTTCATTACAGATGATCCATGGTGCTCGTCCACCACTCCTTTTGCTGGTCATGAAGAAGTGTCTCAAGTAGCTTTTACAAACTAATAGGGATTGGGAGGCCATACAAATTAATAACATAAATTCAAGTCTTAAGTCTCATAATTCTCATAAGAATAATACCAGATTATTGATTTGAAGAAAATCTCTCCATCATCAGTTTTTTGTGTATCTTATTTGTTTTTTTTTTTTTGGGTTAATTTTTCTTTTGGAGTCTGCTTTTAGTACATTGGTGATGATCTCTAATTGTATTTAGCTTTTGTTTAATTGATATGGACTGCCATGTCAGTTGTAGCCATGTTTCTTTATGGCTCTACAGATTTCAAGTTTTGATCTCTTTACTACACTGGCTACTTGGTGTAACCTGCGGAATAAAGGGGTCTTTTTTATGTTTTGTTGCTCTAAGATCTAGTATTCATTTTGTTCTCAAAACCCTGTTGTTTAATTAATACTAGTAAGTTACAAAGACCCACCCTTTATTACAACCATTACAACCTGCCCAAGGTTTATGAGGATATAATGCCATCTTCCCCATCACTATCTGGATCTAGCTCACATGCCATCTACTTAAGTTTGAAGTAGAATTAATAACCTGGGCCTCACATTAGTTGGGATAGACTACTTTTGATTCCACTTGTAGGAGATAACCTAACAAGAGAAAATTATCTCTTGTGAAGATTGAAGAATCCATTGTATTTGATACCTGCACTTTTTCCCCTTTTCTTTTCCCCCTTCTTTCTCAAGTGGCGATCCAAGCCTTGTCCGAGAAAAGGGAGAAGGGAGGGCTTAAGATTAGTTCGAAATAACATCCATGCCAAATTGCCAGCTGAGTTTTGGAAACCTTGATATCCATATTTAGGGGGTATTACAGATTGTAGGAAAGTTTAAGGCTTCGTTTGGGAGTGACAGATTTAGAAAGACAAGAAAGGGGTTAAAAAAAACCAGAGTTTTCCTTGGTTTGGGAGATTTTTCATGAGAGAAAAGAAAGGACGCAGACAGATTTGGATGGGGATGAATGCAGCACTACAATTTATTAAAAAAAAAAAATTCTCTCCAAATTAGGCGGAAATGGAGAGAAAATTGGAGGATGCCTATTTTTTTTTTTAAATGCCACTATTGCCCTTAGAATGCTAATAAGAAAAATAAATCTACATATATGTCCTATATCTTTCCATTTATTTTCTAAATTCCCAAATAATATAATAATCTTTTTCCTTCTTTTCTCTTCCTTTCTTTTCTATTGTAATTTAAAGTTTCTCTTTCTTTCTTTTTTATCCTAAAATTCCAAACTAAGGGTAAGCTTCTTCCCGGCTGCCTTAGTGGGCTGTACTCGACACCTAAGCAGCGCTTGGGGGTTTTGTAGACCTACACCAGAATTAAGTCCAGGGTGTTCTTCTTACAGTACCCACTTTTGGCAGGGCTAATAAGTTGGGCTTCATGCCTTGAGCTTACGTGTTAGTAGATTGAATTGTCACCAACAGAATTAACATCATTTTCGAATGGAAATCAAAATAATTTCAAAAAGTTCAGGACAAGTTTTTCAGGGCCTGCTTGGACCGGTGAATTTCAACACGTAACAACTTTCAGGCCCAAGGCCCCAACTTTCCTCCTGCTTCTTCTGCTCTCGACTGAATTTGGAAGACGCGAGACTGAGAACAGATCAACTCTGCAAATGATTAACACAGAATGTTATGGCTTCCATGCTTCTAGGAAGTAACAGAAGAAAAAGCTCTTACTTTAAGTAGGAAAAAATTGAACAGAAGAGACTTTGACGCACTACCTATGTAAATTAGTCTTGGATTTGACCCACATGGATTGATAACAGAATCAACAATGATTAGTGCATCTTACACCATCTATATGGCATGCACAAAATGCTCTAAATTGTCACATTGGTCTATAGGCATCACCAAGAACCTTCCACTTCTCAAACTCAGTAGAGGCTAACATAAACGAACTGGCATTCCGATGGCCTCCACCACCGAATTCCTGCATGTGATTGCACGACGCGTTAACTCCAACTCTAGCTACACATTTCATAATTGAACAGGAGAAGTGCTACGAGCAGTGCAAGATATGAAGAACCTGTGAGATTTGTGTTGTATCCTCACTTTCAATACTTCTTAAGCTTATTTTCAGCAGTTGATCATTTTCAAGCTCTGGTACCTTATATACAACAGCTCCGATTCCCCTAGAGGACATCCAGCAGCGAAGAGAACTGTCACATCAAAATGCTAGAACCATATGCACAAATAGCAGCACGTGTAATAAGCATGAATGATCATGATTGTAACTAGCAATGACAAGCTGGGCCGTTTTTGTTTTCAAGTAGACCAGGTATGAAGGTTTGCCAACATTTGTAACTGTTCAATTGCTAAAAGACCCACTTAAAAATTAATGAAATATTGATGTCAAGTACAAGTTTTTCAATCACCTGTCTGTTACATATGCGGATTTCTAAGACACTTATTAGTACTCTATTAACAAAATAGGGACTCCAATTTTTCCCATTTCCCGCCAATCATTATTGAGAATTATTAAGAGTCATAACCCATTACAGAAACCAATATTGCAAAACCAGAAAAGTACACAATCTCTAAGTCAAGCAAGAATGAGAAATGAGAAACTACGAACCTCAACTTCATATTTTGGCTTTTATTGGCTAACTGGTGCCCAAGCTCACTTCTCAGCTCAATAACAGAATCTGCGTTGACAGCCTACTAAAGGAGAATGAAATTAGACTAAATATCTCAATTCCACTGGCAGTCTAAACAGTTTTACTGTCCAAACTAGATGCCAGTAAAGTTTATGTTTCCCAATGATCTAGCAATCAACCAACATGAATGCAATAACTTCAGGGTTAGACTGTATTGTTAACTTCAGGGTAAGACTGTATTGTTAATTAAACACCTGCAAAAACTTTAAAAGAAAACAAGAGATGGTGTAATTTATAGTTACTTAGATTAAGACAAAGAAACAAATGAACCAAGAAACATAAAAACATACTGGACTATGGGGCAACCAGATGTGGAAAGATTTGAGATTAAGATTAAACATGAAAACATAATTGGTCAAAATTAGCTTTTCAGTGTTCAACTGAACTAATATTGCAATTTGACAGCATCAAAATCAGGAATGAAAGCACATGAAATTTGGGAAGCAAAATGAACAGTATAACAAAAGGCATCTTCAAGTGATTAGAAACGGAGAATACTAACCAACAAATACAATCAGAAAGATAATGTGTCTTTATCCCCTAAATATAGACTATTGAAGACCCTGGATGAAATAGCCCAACTATTAAGACTACAGCATGCAATTTGAGCTGCATGGGGCCTTCATAATACCAAGAGTATAGAGTATGCATATTCTACAAAAATAGCTGCATTTTGTAAGTTTTTTGTCCTCACATTTTGTATCTCATAGAAGAGGTTGGACAAGTTTATGGATTTCCCATTGCATTGTTCTCCTCTATTCTCTTGTTTCAAAATTCAACAAATTGTCCAGCTTGCCATGTATGAGACCAGATTATAATAAGTACCATCATGACATTAATCAATCTCCAGCAATTTTTGAACTCATATAAAAGACTAGGCTATCAGAGAGGAGAATAGACTATTTCTGTATTAGGAGAATAGACTATTTAGTTCTTAAATGATCATTGCATGGCATGCAGGTTAATCAAATTATGACAAGCTCAATAATTAGTAATCCTACATCACACGATGGCAATAAGAGTCAATCCCTTTTGCCTGCTCTAAGATGAGTTGAAACCTCATTCTAAAATATAAGCTGTAACAGAGGATAGTAATAGATGTATGCCAAACTTCCAGAATTATGACAGCACATAAAGAAATTGATGCGATATCTTGAGAAAACAACTGCATTGGTTATAACTCTCTGAATTTATATTTAATGCAGCCAACTCCAGAAGCTTACCAGGCAATGTCCAAATGCTCCACCACCAAGTGCAATTTGATATGATTGATCAAGAACGTCATCTATTAGCTTCTGTTTCTGTGCCAAACTCTGAATGCCTCGATTTATGATGGACTCAGGATCCAAAGAAAGCAACTACCAAAATTTATAGCATCCACTTGTGAAAGGGCAATTGATAACAATCTAAAGGAACTAAAATAATGATCTCAAAAGTAAATGAAAAGTTTTTAAGCACTAAAAAACAAGTAAAAGGCGCAGGCTGAATAACCACTGCTGGTCCTCTTTAAAAGAAAAAAATAAAAGGTGCAGGGTTAATAAATTAGCAGCATAGAAACATCTTTCAGATTATTAATTAGAATAATTATGCTAATCAAAATTGAAGGTGTCTAGGTTACAGTATAGACATGCTATGTAAACCTGGAGCTTATACTAATAGATGGCCTTGCCTCCACCTCTTTTGGATTCCATGCTATCATTTTGCTTTAATAACATTTCTCAGAATTTATCTAAAATAGGGACTCCAATTCCTACGGCAAGAAAGAATCATTCTAATTACAAGAATGCCAACTCAGGAAATCATTTTCTAGACATTACCTGTTGAAACAATGAAGGATTCAGTCTTGGATCAAACTCAATGTTCATATCTTTTAAGCCACTAGTAAATGCTTTACTATTAGGAAGATGCCACCTCCACAAATCTGCATCTTCAATGTACTCAAACAATCTCCTGACCCTTTCAAATTCAGCAGCTACCCGTCCACAATTATCACCAAGTTTGCTTCCATCCCTAGCCAATAGCATTTCCTTGAAATAATCACAAGCAATGGTGGCCCCACTCCTCTCCATATCTATCACCTTGATCACATTACCAGTACCATTCACTGAATTCCCTGTACCTAAGCTTTCGAATGCAGTTTTGTGATGATCTAAAACCACAACTCTACACAGGAAAATAACAATTCAGTTTAACGGAAAGAAACATAAAGATCAGATACTACACATTCCAAGTGGCATCCCCATTTCTGCTTCTTTTAGATTAATTTTGAAGATAAATACAGCTTATTTTATCACGAAGTACTTAAGAGATGCCGCATCAATAAAAATTAATGAAGGATTTCTTTCATTTGTTAATGTAAGATCAAGTCAATTAACAGCTTAAATAATGAAAGTCAATAACATAAACTTTTTGAAGTTCCATTCCCTTCATCTTTCCTACGTTATTATATCCGTAAATGAACTTATGCCAAAATCAAGACAACCTATACCAGAATCACGAAAAAGCAATGAAATATGAATGCTTACATTCAAATAGCTCCTAAAAGAAACTATCAACATAAAAAACGTCTCTACGTAAAACTTCATTCGAGAAAAGCTAAACACATATGCTTGTAATAATATCAAGACAAATCAAAAGTAGAAATATAACATAGAAAATATACTTGTTAACTTTTGAGGAAAGTTGGTCGACAAAGCCAGAAGGGCCCACAAAATCCAATAGGTAAACATGGTCAATATCATTCAGAGGAAGGTCTTCCGTCCTGACAAAAAGGAAAACAGAAAAGCAATCAGATACCAATGACAAATTTCGAGATTTGAAAAAATCCATTAAAGTTCAATACCATTGTGAAGCTAAAGCAAGAGAGACCTGAGAGGGGAGTAGACAGTGTTCGGGAAGAAGAGAGCAGGAATGGAACAACAAGAGAAGTAAAGATGTGCAGCCAAAGCGGCAAAAGCTCCATCAGGGCAGGGATAATGGTACAGCACTGCAGGCTTCTTCATCATCATATTCTTGATTTTATTAGCAGCAGCTGTTGCTGCGGGTAAAGGGTTACTGTTGGTAGCTAACATGTTAGCACCAGCACCAGGGGCCAACATAGTAATTATGTTCATGATCATGGTTGTCTTAGGCATTTTGTCAAACACTTTTTAAGACATTGGATCTTGCACCGCTTGGGATCAACAAGATGTGTAGGTTAGAGCTTTATTTGTTTAATAAATAAAGAGGACACAATTTTCGACTATTTAAGTTTTTTTTTTTTGTATAAAATATTGATATTGTGTACCTTAATTTTACAGTGACGTTCAACAATTTATCAAAATCATAAGCTACAAAGCTTCCAATTGCAATTGGAATATAAGATCTGTGCAGACTTTTACATGGAAATTATCATTTGGTTAATTTATCACATTAGCATCATTAAATTTGTGTCTACGTTCTGCCAAGTAGACTGTCTGTTTTTTTGCCACATGGACTTCTTTAACATTCGTATTTTCTTATGTTGTAACAATTAATTCTTTCCTTTTTTCACTTTCTTATTTATAGTAACTTTCAATTGATTTATTAATTTTCACATTATTAATATTTACATCAATTATACCCTACTAAATCTTGTTATCAATCAACTTATAGTTTTTCTTTTTTAAAATGTTTCATTAAATTATACAGTAGTCCTCTTTAAGTAATGGGTTCCTTAGGAACTAGTTCGATATAAAGCATGATCACAAGGGTAAACAATGTTGAGACAAAATAAAAAATCTGTAAAATGGGCTTGTTTGGATTGTCATTTTTTACAGAAAAATTCTTTTGTTCTTTCTAAGCATATTTTTCGATCAATTTTTTATCTCACATATATCAAATCATTACAGTAATTTTTCCTACAAATGTTCAACTTTGGAATAGGAGTCGAAATTTTTTCTCAATCATGACACTCTGCAAGCAACAACTCTTTAATTCTATGTAAATTTATTAGACAGCATATTTTCGAAAAAAGAAATCCTACCATAGAACTTCAAGTAGAAAGTTTTGCTCATGTCAACGTCTTGTCTAGTCATGTTCTCCCCATACTTGCGCAAAAATTCATTTTGTGCATCTGTTTCTCCTCATCAGCTGGAGCATTTCCATTAAAGTCTTTCGGATCATGAACAGTTTGTTGATCTCCTTTCCTGACAACATTTTTTAACCTCCTCTGCTGCTCCTGCGGCTTTAGCCTAAATATGCAAACGTTATTTAATTAACTTTTTTCCCCCAAAAAAAAAAGAGGGGGATTTTAAGGAACTTAAACATATATAATTCATCTTTTTCACATCACAGATTGGAGAACCATGCAGCTGAAAATATATTAGAATGTGTATGTCACCTGCCTAAAACTTAATCCCTGCCAGTTTCTTTTCTCCTGCGTTTACATTTGACTACGAATTACCAATTAAGGTCATAGATGCTGTGGTAGATGCATTCAATACATGAAAATCATATCAGTTTTACTAATTTATTTTTATTTGTGATAAAGTCTTTCACAATTATAAGCTAGTGTATTTTATAATTATATAATTTCACGATATAACAAAATAAGCGTGCAAACTAGTCAGGCGACTAGTGAGTAACTTGATCAAAGTAATGCTATTAAATTTAAGAGCATTGAGCTCCAATATAAAATCAGGCCATCAGGGAAAGTTTAAAACTCTTTTGGATGTAAGTCATGGGATCACCAAGGCTACGCGCTGGTAGTTTAGTCCCTACCGGGTCTTCCATTTGACTCCATTGAGTCTACCCCTCTCCTTAGTATAAAGTAGGAGTAAGTTAGACTAGAATATATCGTTTCGACCCAAAAAAAAAAAAAAAAAGCTCCTGTATGATGAAAGCATTTGCGTGGTCGAGTTCAATGTTCAAGGCGGTATTCGAACTTGACTTGGCCTAATTACAAGTCGAATACGCTCTTATCTAGAGATCAGTACAAGAAACAAATTCGTAGAAGACATTTATTACAAAGTATTTGAGACTTTGAGTACTAAAAATTGATGAATAAAATCAATTTATAAGTTTTTAATCTCCTTTACAAATTATCTAGTCAGGTTTTCATGGAAAATAATCTCAGTTACTATGAATTCCCAAGGAAACTGCCTAAAGCCGCATATATATATATATATATATATATATATATATATATACATGATAACTAATTAAGGCTTTGCTTTTTCTTTTTTTGAAACGACAGGAAGAGTTTATAAATAAGTGTAAGCATAAAGCTTTACAGTGATGAGCAACAGCTCCAGAAGATGAACAAAAGGCATAACAGCCTAGCCTAAGAATTGAGGTGCTGAGCGCCTCGAGGAATGAAACCTTCCTCATCTATACCACCGTTTAAAACAAAGCTGCTCAAATAACAGCTAGCCCTACTAACATTAGCATTCAGACTAAATGAGCAAAATTGAAACAAGAAGCAAAAGTCCCTAATGTCTTCAATCACAGTAGCCAGCCTGATATCTTTAATCTTAACATCCTGTAGGTGTTTGAGAAGTTTGGGGGAGCTAACCTCGATTAGAATCTTACACCACTGATTCTGCCATGCCTTTGCTAAAACCAGACGAACAGCATTTGCATAGTCTAACAAAAAATTTCAGGAACTTCTTTCTCTCAGGTACCAAACTTCATGCATAAAACAGTTGGTTGTAGAAGCCTCCACTCCTACTCCTGTCAAAAGACCATCAGGGTGTGTCCGGATGTCAACTTGAACCTTGATAACATTCTCCTCCACCCTTGCTTCATTAACCATATCATCGACTCTTCTTGTTTCAGGTCTGCTCACTTTTGTCTGCCAACTAGAGCCTTGAGTTTGTTCCAACCAAACTTTATGTGCTTGCTGAACCACTTTCAAAGGATGTATATATCTATCCTCAAATTCCCATCTATTTCTTGCCTTCCATAACTGCCAAAGGATATAAGCAGTCAAGGCAATATGGTCCGACCCTTCCACTCTAGTCGTTGCTTCCATGACATTCCACCACCAATGATTGAAGTTACCCCTCTGGTCTGAGACTCCATCCCACTGAACTGGAGCTATTTTCCATACAAGCTGGGCTGTAGTGCAATGGAACAACACATGTTCTACCGTTTCTACATGTTCACCACATACTTTGCATATAGGATGCCCAACCTTAGTTCTGCTAAAAATTTGCTCTCTAACAGGTACAACCCCCACTAAGCACTTCCAGATAAAGTGTTTAACTTTTTCTTGCACCTTCAATTTCCAGAACTTCTTCCACATTTTATTGGTAGAGCTGCTGGTGCTTGTTTCCCCTTTTTCACCATAGGATTTCTCATGCTCAATGTTTCCCTTGCTTAGAATCTTATAACCAGATTTCACTGTGTACTCCCCATTACCACTGAACATCCAAAAGTGACTATCCCAGATAAACTGATTGGGATTTGGAGTATTTTTTGAGCATCCTGCATATTAAAATTATCAAAAATCAGATCTGTGTTCCATCGGAAGCCACTGATGAGGTCCTCAACGTTCTCTATTTCACAAAGATCAGGCTTCACTGTAGTTACCCTACCCATAGGGCTCTCTGGTAGCCAACAATCAGTCCAAACCTTGATACTTTTCCCATTCCCTACTTTTTTCCGAGTTCCAACTGCTACTAAGTCCCTAGCACTCATAAGGCTCTGCCAAATCCAAGAAGCATTCTGAGGCAATTTACAATTGAAGACAAAATCCTTGTGGTAGTACTTTGCTTTGAGTACCCTACTAACTAGCAAATTAGGACTCGAGACAAGACGCCAAACCTGTTTGGCTAACATAGCTTTATTAAAGTTCTGGATGTCTTTGAACCCAATACCACCTTGTTTCTTAGTTTGAGACATTTTTTCCCACGACACCCAATGCATCTTCTTTTTTCCTTCAACTTCTCCCCACCAGAAATTAGCCATCAGAGCGCAAATTTCCTTGCACAGCTTCTTTGGAATCTTGAAACATGACATGCTATAAATAGGCATGGCCATGGAGACTGCCTTCAGGAGGACCTCCTTCCCTGCTTGACTTAAGAACTTTGTTTTCCAGTTGTTGATCCTCTTGCCGATGCTGTCCTTGATAAAACCAAAAATCTGCCGTTTTGATCTGGTAATGACCATCGGCAGACCCAAATATTTCCCTTGCGTAGCTTCTTGAATGTTTCCCAGCACAGCAGTCACCACCTCCTTCCTATCCTGCTTGATATTTTTGCTGAAAAATACTGAGGATTTATCCAAATTAATCAGCTGTCCTGACACTTTCCCGTATTTTTCCAGAATCCTCATGACTTCCTCTGCTTGCTCCTTGTTTGCCTTGCAGAAAATTAAAGAATCATCTGCAAAAAAGAGGTGAGTTATAGAAGGAGCATTCCTATTAATTTTTATCCCTTGCATTTTACTACTTTCCTCCGCTCTCCTCAAGAGGTTTGAGAAACCTTCAGAACAAATGAGAAATAGATAAGGAGATAGAGGGTCTCCCTGTCTAATGCCTCGACTAGGGATAACAAATTCTTTTGGGGAACCATTGATGTTGAAAGAGTACGTCACCGATGACAAGCAGCTCATAATCCAGTTTCTCCAAATTTCGCAAAAGCCCATCTTACTCATCAGAGCATCCAAGAAGCTCCACTCCACTCTATCATACGCTTTGGACATGTCTAATTTAACTGCTATGTAGCCCTCTTTCCCATTTCTTTTATTTTTCATGTAATGCAAGATCTCATGCGAAAGAATCACATTGTCCATGATTTGTCTACCAAGGACAAAAGCCGCCTGATTTTTGCAAATGCACAAATTTAAGACATTTTTTAACCTTTCAGCCATGATTTTAGAAAAAATCTTAAAGACTACATTGCACAGACTGATAGGTCTAAAATGATTCAGATTAGTAGGATGATGCACCTTAGGAATGAGACTAATGACTGTATGATTGATGGATCTAAGCATATGGCTAGAATGAAAGAAAGCAGAAATAGATAGTACCAACTCCTTGCGGACAATATGCCAAAATTTTTGGAAAAACAAAGGGGTCATTCCATCCTCTCCTGGAGACTTATAAGGATTCATAGCAAAAAGAGCACTTTTGATTTCCTTCTCACTTACAGACCTGGTTAACTGCTGGTTGATGTCACTCGTTATCGATTGGGGTACACCTTCCAGAATCTCGGAGAAGCATTCCTCATTCTCACTAGAAAACAACTTCCTGTAATATTTAGCAACTTCCACCCCGAGTTCCTCCTCACTAGTCGTCCACGAGCCATCCTCTCTTTGTAGATTCAGCATCCTATTCCTTTTCCTTCTCCCTTTGACACACGCATGAAAAAAGCTGGTGTTTTTGTCCCCGTCTTTCAGCCAACTCACCCTGGCCTTTTGACTCCAATAGCTCTCTTCTTCTTTATAGGCCTGTTTTAACTTTGATTTCAACTCGTGAATTTGGCTTCTTTTTTCCTTCAAATCAGAGGACTTTAGCTGCTCAAGTTGGAGCTTAATCTGATCAATTTTCACCTTTGAGTTGATAGGATTCTCTTTCTTCCACTTGATAATGCCCAATCTGCAATTAGCAATCTTCCTAGTAACTTGAAACATGCCGGAGCCCTCCACCTCTTGATTCCACGCTGAACGAATAACCTGTTCTATCCCCTCCATTTTTGTCCATCTCTTGTCAAAGACAAACCTCCTCTTCCTTTGCTTTGCTCTAGGGTCAGTGTCAATGAGTAACATACTGTGATCGGATGTGAAGGAATCCACATTATCACACTTAGAGGCATCATAACACTGATACCAGAGAGGTGAAGCTAGGCCTTTGTCCAATCTTTGTCGCACCTCCCCTTCGTCCAGCCAGTTGTTGCTCCAAGTCCACGGGTTGCCCCAACATCCAATGTCTGTTAGTTCATTCTCAGATATAAAGTTCCTGAAATCCCTAAATGATCCTTCTTTCCTTCTCTTTCCTCCCCATTTCTCCTCATTTGAAACAATATCGTTAAAATCCCCGGCAATTAGCCATCTATCCCCCCATAATCTCTTCCTCTCCTTTAGAACTTTCCACTGATTCCTTCTAACTTGGTTGTCACAGCTTGCATAAATCCCAACGAACCACCAATCCATTTGAGTCTTTGCATCCTTTACCAAGGCTTCTATGGTGAAAGCCGTGGTGTATACTGTTCTTACACTCATCTCTTGATGCCAAAATAATGCCATGCCTCCTGCTTTGTTCATTGCATCTACCACCAACACCTCATCAAAATTCAAAATCTTTTTTAATTTTTCCATATGAGCTGTCTTATTCTTAGTTTCACACAAGAACATCAAGTCAGGGGAGAAGAGGTTGTTGGCCTCCCTCAACTGGGGAATTGCCAAGGGGCTCCCCGCTCCTTGGCAATTCCACACTAGTAGCTTCATTGAAAGTCTGGGGACCATGTAGGGTTGGCCCCCTCACCCTCCGCAGTATTTATACACTGCCCCAAGTCCGGTTCAATTCTATGCTTTTTTGAGACTGTAACGACTTTATCAGCTTCTATCAACTCCTCATCCTTCAGGCTAAACTTTCTCTTCCCAATAACCAGCTCCATTCTTCTATTCGGGTCTCTTTCTTTTAGAGGTTGTTTGACAATTTTGGGGGACCTTAACTGTTTTTTCATTTGCCTTTCCTGTTTCTGTTTGGCTTTCTGGACCCTTTCCAATACACCTGAAGTTGTCTGTTTGTCATGTTATTCCTCACATATATGCATGGGTTCTGTTTCCAAATTACCACACATCCCAACAATCATTTTCTCCCCCATCCTATCTTGGGACGACTGCGTATTAAGGGAGTATATTGTACCGTTCCTGATATTGTTCCCAGACTCAGACTCATCCCGAAGAATCACCAGCCCTTTTGCTGAGTTAAAAGTTGTTGAATTTTCCTTCTCTTCATCTTCCTTCCCTTGTCCTGGATGCCTACCCATTGCACATTCCTCCCTTCTTTCATTCTCGATTCTACCTTCCTTCTGTCCCTCTCCTTCTTCCAGATTATCATCCATTAAAGCATTATTTTCCTTTCCCTCCCCCTTTTGCCCTGGGCCTTTCCCTCTATTTTTTTCTCGCACCCAATCCCCTTCCCTTACTCCCCAAGAAGTTCTGTCCGACTTGAACCTATTGATCTGCTCTCTTTAAGGTGACAGCCTGCCCACACTCGCTCTTAGCCATGGACCATACTGGTTACACTTATATCCATTTCCTTCTGGTACTTTAGAGGTACAATTCCGTTCACTATGCCCAATCAGTCCACAATTATAGCAAAAATCAGGGCATTTTTCGTATTTGAAGCTTAGCCATTTCACCATACCATTTGACTTCACCGTGGTTCCTCTGAGAAGAGGTTGATTGATATCAGATATGACTCTTATCTTGATGTGTCTACCTTCCTTTCCCCCAACCTGAGGAATAATTACTTCCTTCACTTCATGGAACACTGACCCTATTCTTTTACCAGCCTCTTTTGACATCCAGTGAACAGGAACGTTCCATATTTGCACCCAAAGAGGTGCTAGTGAGAACGCTGCCTTCTCATCTTCAATTCCTTCGGCCCAATTACTCAGCACCAAGATTTGGCTATCAATAATCCAAGGGCCACCTTCTCTGATTCGAACTCTTTCTTCTGAATTGGGTATAATAAACTGAAACAAATTTGGCCCTAACTCGATCACCCTTAATTCCTTAGGGTATCCCCAAGCTGAAGTTGCAAAGTTTTTGATGCCCACAAAATTCACAACTTTTTCTCCTTTTACTCTACCAACCAAACTCGTCTGACATTCTTTCAAGCTTACCTCAATATGCTGGGATTCCAAGCTTGTTCCTTCTAATTCCTTACAAGACAGCACAAATCTCTCCATAATATCTGCTAGCTCGTCTGCCATATTTCTCAATGAGAGATTCTGGGTATACCCCCAACGATTCAGAAGAGTGACTCCAACAGCAATTCGGGAACCAGAGTAAGCTGAAGAAAAGCTAAACCAAAAAGACCAAGAGCTAACAGAGGAGAAAAAAACCAAGCAACAGGCAGCAAAAAACTCAAGACAGACAACTAAGATAGATCGAGAGAAGATCTAAACCTTACTGAACAGAAAAAGAAATTTTTTCTTTTTTTTTTCCTTTTTTTTTCCTATAAGGAGAAGAACTATTTTTATCCCTTCAAACCATAAAAAAATAGCTCTGTCTGCTGTTAGAAACCCAGAACCAATTAAGATGATGGGGGAACTGGCAATAATTTACCTGTCCAAAAGGAAACATAGAGTGGCTATGGGTACCTCTTTATTACATCCGCTGACTGAGCTTGTTGGAATACTTGAAGAAACTTTAAAGACTAGAGCTGTTGGTAATCAGTGCGCATTAAAGTAATGCTTTGAAGAATCTTGGATAGTTTAGATTTGGATATAATTGTAGTGAACTACTGGAAAAGTTGGCTAGGATTTTTAAACCCTCAAAATTGAGAGATGGCGCTCTTATCTAGAGAGAAGGAGGAGGAAACTCTCATAGTAGAGAGAGAGTGTTCAGTTTGTAACCTCTAATTAAGGCTTTGCAAAAATTACAAATACTTTGATGCTGCCGTAAATGATGGAGGAGAAGGCCGATTCAGGTGTGCCAGCGGCGCAGGAGAGGCAGGTCTAATTAGAATTAATCAGTTTAAAGAAGTTTTGTGGGAGCTGTCTTTGCTGACTGCTTTAATTTGGGCTATTTATAGTTTACAGTTTGCCTAGTAATTTGATTTTTCTTTTCTATTTTTCTTGTTGGGAATTTTCCCATTTTTATCCCTAAAATTTTCACTAAAATTGATTTCATTCCCAATGAATAATTATAACCAATTTAGTTATCGAACAAGTTTTTATTTATTTTCAATGTAAAAATTTTCACCAAATTTTACTGAATTCATGTGAATTTATAGGGCATAATCATCACATTGTCCTAACCTTTAGCAATTAACAAACAAAATAGATTAAAAAGATCATTATTTCTTAATGTCTAAAATAAAAGGGAGAACTAAATTGAATGTTAAATAAATTTAAGCAATTTTAGACATCAAATAATTTTAATGATCTTTCTTATTTGTTTGTCTATTTATTGCAAAATGTTAGTCCAATGTGACCATTATGCTAAATAGGTTTATGCAAATTGACTAAAATTTAGTCAAAAATCCTATATTGGAAGTAAAAACTTATTCGAGAACTAAATTACTAAGATAATTCATCAAGGAGAAAATTGGTTTTAGTGAAAATGTTCAAAGACCAAAATGTCGAATTTCCCTTTCTTGTTTTCTTTAGTTTTTGTCATTAATATTGCTTGTAATGACGGGTCCGTTTGGATTAGTTGTTTTATCATAGGAAAGTTGTTTTTAAAAATGAAGATCAGCTAATTAATTTAGTTACATATCAGAAAAAATGTTGAATAATGAAATCCAAGAAAAAACATTTAAAATTAATCATAATGATTTACCAAATAGTATTTGTATTATTGTAGATATATTTGGATTTTTTTTGTTTTCTTTTTTCTTTTCCAAGATTTTTTCCTTTTCCTTTTCCATTTCTTTTTTCTTTTGGCTTTCTAATTTCTATGATAAAATAAAGACATATATTTATTCTCGAATTTTACCCAAAAGGGTAATTTGCACTTTTCACCTTTTAACCATACTCTAATTGTTACTTTAGTTTTTAAACTTTAAAATATGATACTTTAGTTCCTATTTTGTAAAATGTATTATACTTTAATCCTTTAAGTAGTAGAATCATTTCACTTTAATTCCTAAAGTATGGAATTCGTTGCACTTAAATATACAATTTATCTCACTTTTATGAATACTTTTATTTAAATGGAATAATTTTTGTAATTTGAAAAATAAAATAACCTATTTTGAAGTTTAAGGATCAAAGTGAAATTTCAGATATAATTGAACGTGTAAAACAGAATTAACTCAGCCTACAGATTAGTGTACTGAATTCTCTAGTTTCATAAATAGATTCTTTTTGGGGTAAACAAATTTCATGAAGAGATTGGTTTTACTTATTTACCAATTTACCCTTCATTTTTATATATGTGGTAATGAGACTTCTGTTTGTCATTTACCAGAGAGCGTGCTTCATCGGAGGAAAAAGGGTACAAAATGGGTTCAATAGAACCACCGACAAATGCAGAAAACGGCTCACTTGCGTTCACCGCCACCGTAGCCGACGGAGCGGTACAACCGTGTGAGTCCACCGGAGCTCCGGCAGGAGAGAACGACGCCGTGAAGAAGAGGAAGGCCAGCATGCTTCCCTTGGAAGTGGGTACTCGAGTCTTGTGCCGTTGGAGGGACAACAAATATCATCCCGTGAAAGTCATCGAACGCCGGAAACTTCCCTGCGGTGGGGCAAACGACTACGAGTACTACGTCCACTACACCGAGTGTATGTGAAATTGAATACGCGAGCTTTTGATTAACACCTATGGGGAAGAATTTCGTGAATTAGGGTTAGGTTTAGCGTTTTTATAGCTCGGACTATTTATGGCAGCTTTTTTTTTGTCGGTTTCATTGCTTCCATGAAGTTCGTCAATAGATTAATTATAGTTGTAGTTATGGTTGAGTTATATGGAGGGAATTGATGAATTGATAAACAACGTTGAGTAATTTAAAAAACATGAATTTTTCTCCCCAAGTCATTTTGGCTGATGTGTATGTGTGTCTGAGTTGAAATTGAGTTTTGGATATGTGAGCTCTTAAGACTTTCTTTTATGTTTTTAATGTAAAAGTTCAGATTTTGTTGGTAAAGCTTTCAACTGTAAACAAAGTTTTAATTGATTTGACTCGAGTAATTACTTGCTATGGAGGGCATAATATCAGAAGTCCATGGTTACACTTTTTGGTCAAAACTCCACTGCATTCTCAGCTCCTAATTAATCGTATCGTTCAGCTTCACTAGGAACAGAGAATGAAATTTCACACAGTGCTACTTGATATTGTTTGCAGTTGGGAATGAAAAACTACACGACTTTTTTTTTTTTTTTAAATATTGTAGTTAAGCTCTTGTGATTAATGCCAGTTTTAAAAGATTACTGTGAAACAATTGCTTAGCGAATAGGACCATGGCCACAGTGATGGCTTGGCCCTCATCCACATATTAGCAGAAAGTGGAGTAAAGAATATCAGTTGATTGTTCGGCCTTGAAATAAAGGGGTAGTGTATATACTTTCTATCACAGTGTACCTTAAAATTGTCGTCGGTAGTACCATTCTATAAAGGAACAACATATAAGTCTGTTACAGCTTATAAAAAGGGAATAACGCTGCATATTGATATTAGTTCAGCTTTTGTTTTGAAAGTAGTTATTCCTTTCTCAGTTCTCAATGTTTACTTTATTTTTGTTCCCTACTAAAAACCCATACTATTGTATCAATTTGTTCAAAAATTTCTGGAAGTTCTTTGGTTTTTTAGCCCAGTATCCTCTTAATCTTTTGGTCTGGTGCTTCAAAGAAGAACCCTCCCCGCCAGCAGTTTAGTTTTGGGAATATTCTCCAGTACTAGAAGAGTGAACGCCTCCAGCTACAGGAGTTAAATGAGAGTTGAACACTATTAATTTGCATTATACTAGTATTATAAGTATAAGAGCACAACTTTTCCTCAGATTGTCAGTTAAAAATGATTTCCTTTGTTGTCATCTGTCTACCTGAAGCTATATTTTGCTGCAATTCATTTGTCTTTGGTTAAAGTACTACGCTTTTAGTTGAATAATATCTAATAATAGTCTAGAGGAACTTTTTCCTCGGACAGAGATATAGGAAGATAAAAATTTGGATCCCTTTTTCTCCTTGACCTTTTCTTTGTCAAGGTTTTGAGATTTGATGCCATCAGCATTTTGATTGAAGAAGCTTGATGACAATAAAAGCTACAGATTTTGGTACCTTTTTAGTTCTCAAACTATTTACTTTGGGACTACTTGATTAAGTGGAAGTATGATTGTTTAGATCATCACTCTGTTGATACTAAGAGCATCTTTAGATTGATTTTTCTTGTTATTATCCTTCCTTTTCATCCTGACAACTATTCGGAAGGTATTCTTGAATCTTTGGTGCTACAACTGTGATATAGCTTTACTTCCTACTAGTATTACTGGTGATTGTATATTGCAGCTACGCCTGATTAGCCCAAAGCTGTTATACATTCACATCATCATTTGGCTAAGACTAGTTGAAACTTTGGTTTTAAGAAACTTTATGATAAGCACTGTCTTTATTTTCTGAAGTACCTTCCAAAGTAGTCTCCTGTCTTGTAGTAGCTTTAAGGAAAAGTTAACAGAGAGCGGAAAGAGGCTCAATACACTTAACACTTTTGTTGGAAAATTTCTGTGCATGGCTTAAGCAACTTCTTGTTGAGGTTTACTAGGAAAAACGGCCTTTGGACTTTTCTGGCCTCCTGAGGAAGAAGAAAAGATTGAGTAACATCCCCAGTAAGTTGATTTCTATTTTGATAATAGTCTTGCCCAAGTATTCATCCGTCCTTCCCAACACAAGTAGTAGTTTGTGGCAGGTTGTTAGTTACTACCTTTTCTGATGCCTTGTCCTTCATCCTACATAGGATAGACTGTGGTCAGATTTTTTCTTCTCCTGGCTTAGAAGAGTTCCTGGACTTCCACTGATGATGTTAAAGTTGACCTTTCCATGTATTTTATCTGTGGAATCAGATTCGGTGATCTTTCTTTGGGAACTCTGTGCTTCAACTTATATTGTGTTTTTTCTCTTAATTTGTTTGGATTCTGCTTTATTCCAGTATGGTTTTGATTCTCACCCTTTGATCTAATATCGCCCACCTTTTATCATCCTTTGGTCTAATATCGTCCACAACTAAGGGATGGAATTCTTAGTTTCTACTCTCTTTTCTTCTTGGACAGTTAATAGGAGGCTAGATGAATGGGTGAAACTTGAGCAGCTTGATCTTGATTCAGTTGAGACTGTTGTGGATGAAAAAGTGGAGGACAAGGTCTGTAATTTTTCTGTACTTCTCCTTAGTTTCCCAATTGATATGAGAGTTTTGGGCTTTCCACTGGAAAATATAACAAATATCTTCTCCTAATATGCTCATCTTTCTGCATTATCTTGTCTATAGCTTTTAGAGTTCTTGGGATGTAGTGACCTTCTCACAGGAACGAGGGAAGAACTACCATGTTTAAAACTATTTATGCCATCTCTTGACTTTTGATGTTGTTCTAAATTCATGTTATCAAGTAGAAAGGTCTTTTTTTTTTTGGGTGTGTTGAAGAACCAAAACAGAATGTTGTTAGTTATCAGTGCTTATGCAAACAACCTGGGCTTACTTTTTAAAAAAAAAAAAAAGTAAAAGAAAAAAATGGATATTTGAGTTTGAAGAAATGAATTTTCTCTATAAATGTTTCTTCTGTTTTCCTTTTCGTCCGTTTTGGTTGGTAGGTAAGGGTTAGGGAGAGGGTTCTGTCTTTGTTGCATAAAGCACTTGAAGCTTGCCCAGAGTTTCGTCCCTGTTACTTTTGCTGGGATTTGATGCTTCTATAAATTTTGTATTTCCAAATTGCCGTCTATATGCTCTCTCTTTGATTTACTAAGATTTTGGAAAGTCAAGTCTTCTACTACACTGTGGGTCACTGCTCTAGTTGACTTCAAGTAGAAAATGTGTTGTGTGTTTCCATGTTCAACATTGGTAACTGTCTGACTTTAGTGAGCAGAACTTTTTTCCTTTTCATCAGTGAATAATTAGCTGTCAATTGCTTTGTTGCTCTGCTTCAGGTAACAAGCTTGAAAATGACTCGTCATCAAAAGCGCAAGATTGATGAAACACATGTGGAGGTAGTCGCTGGTTATTTGATATTCCTTCTACAACTTGCACTATTAATTCACATTGTTGCAAAATCTTTAGTTTTTATTGTTGCTTTTATTGCCATGTTTGGTGGCTATGCAGATGATCAGAATACTCTTTTACACAGTTTTCAAACTTGGTTATTGTTTGAGTGCCTATTGTTAATTTATGTAATCTCTAGTCAGGTGAGACTGCTGTAAAAGTCTTACCAGTTGTGGGTTAGCTGCCCTATCTATTGTTAATTTATTTAATCTATACTCAGGTAAGATTGCTGTAAAAGTCTTGCCACTTCTGGGTTAGCTTCCCCTTTGTGCTACGTAAAATCCACTTTACCTTGAAAGAAATGAATTGAGTCAAAATTTCAGTGAAAGCTATAATGCCTACTTTAACTTCTTGATATAGTATTTTCTGTGCTAACAGCTGTTTTTTTTGGTCCTATGCTCCATGTACACCAGGAGCTGCTATTACTGTGTCTTAAGCTCCATATGCTATAACATGAACTTGTGAGGGTTAGAGGTTTTGTCCAAAGCAGTTCTCGTATCGAATGATTGTTGTAACATGAGATGTATAATAAGAATCCATTTTTTGGGTACTTTTCAGTATACATGACAGCTGTGTTCTGTTTAAATGGTTCCTAATAGCTGTTGCAGTGAATTTTATGCTCCTCCTTTTCTTGAAATCATCTGGATGCTTGCCATCTACTCTAGAAAGTGAATCTGTACACTATTTTGACATTAAGTACTTTGCTAAATCATGATACATGCATAATTCGCCTCTCACTTGCCATTACACACACCTACTGGCACATACATGGTACGGTGTGCATGCATATAGACATTCATGGTGCTGGATGTTGAGAGTTGACTTGCTAATCTGCATGCATGTTTAGGTGATATTCTGGACTATATCGCTTGAGTTTTATCAAGTAAAATAATTGTGTTCTAGCATTATACAGAATTGCCATTTTGTTGGATTTACCTGTCCTTTTGTTATCATTTTTGTTTCTCTGCACGGATGTCTTGGATTTATTTTAGGCGGTCAATTTAAAAATGCTACTCTGCGTAGGGGCATGAAGAGCTTGACGCTGCCAGCTTGCGTGAACATGAAGAATTCACAAAAGTGAAGAATATTGCCACAATAGAGCTAGGAAGATATGAGATTGAGACATGGTACTTCTCCCCCTTTCCACCAGAATACAATGACTGTGTGAAGCTCTACTTTTGTGAATTTTGCCTCAATTTCATGAAGCGCAAAGAACAGCTTCAGAGGCATATGGTGAGCTTGCTTTAAATACTTCTAGCTTGCAGATTTTTCCTTTTATATCATGTCCTATTAACAGATGCTCTACCTCTGGACCAGAAAAGTCCAGGTTTTTTTTTTTTTTTTTTTTTTTGTATAAAGAATATTCTACTTGTACACTGATTATTTGTACCACTTAAAATGCTTATAGATGCATTCCCAATGGGAAGCTAACCACCTCTTACATGCTAGTCTTCTGTGCTTGCTTATTCTGTTATATATGAAAGTCCTTTCCTCTTTCTTTTGGAATCGTTGATACATGACACACCAAAAGGGACATCAGACGGAGAATGTTACATGAATTGTGGTGAATTACAGAGTTCACCCCCCCCTTTCAATCAGCAATATGCACACACACACACACACACATATATATATATATGTATGCATGTATGTATAGTTGTGGAGCATAACAATGTATGTAAGATGCATTAGTTTCTGAGATGTTATAAATAGTTCAAGCTTCTGGAGCAAATTACTTTCTGTGGGCCTTCTCTGTTATTATCCTTAGTATGTCAGAATCCTTATATCAGGCTTGTTAAGTAGATGTTGGTTTCATAGACACACCTAGTGGATGCATTGGCACTTTAACTTACAAATTTTCTACATTTTTAAAAGAGTTCAATTATTTAAAGATACCCAGAGCACGACCATTTCTGGAGCTGAATTTTGCCAATGATGCATGATGGTGGCTTAAGTGTTGGGCTGTGATTGTATGAAATTTACAGATAATTTAAGACAATTTATTCAGGAATATCTGCTTAGAGCTTCTTGAAAAGGAGACTTTTGTGTCTTATCACAAAAATCAGTAGTATTTAAGCGCAATGGACGCATTGTTCGACCTTTGAAGTGAAGCATGTTCTCATAATCTGTTGTAGTACAAAACGAGATCATTGTTTTCTCATTGTTAGCATTTTAAGTAGAGGAGCCAACGTTTCATCCTTGGGAACAAAACCAACCAATTGTCTGGCATTTCTAATGGACCTTGTACTTGGAAGCGAGGGTGTTTTGTGTCCACAATTGTCACTGTCTGCTGAAGAGTTGAATCTTTATGATTGTTTCATTTTAGTAGCTGTGGGTACTAAATATGCATTTCTGTTGTCTCATGTATTAGACACAATTACGTATAATGTCATCTTATCAAGACCAATTTATATATCATTTCCTCGTTAGTTACAGCTTACTACAATTGCATAAGAGGCTGGAAGCTCCAGTGGAACCTTTTATGTACATGATTATGTGTAGGGGACCATTTTCTGATTTTTTATTTTTTGTGTAGAGGAAATGCGATCTCAAGCATCCTCCTGGTGATGAGATATATCGATGTGGTACCTTGTCAATGTTTGAGGTAGATTTTTATTTCTTCATTCTCCTGTTATGTTAAAACATGATTTTAGAGCTCATTTAGTCACCTATCTTTTCCAACCTATCTGATAAAGGGATTCAGGAAGTTATAGTGAAATGTAAGGATGTACTTCTTTGTTTCCTTTTTCTTAATTATGATCTTCGATGTACTTTTAGTGATATTTTGGTATTGCTTCTTGAAAGATTTTGCAATTAAGGTTTAAGTTGGAAACATTTGAAACAGGTTGATGGGAAGAAGAACAAAGTTTATGGACAGAATCTATGCTACCTTGCTAAATTATTTCTTGATCATAAGACCCTTTACTATGATGTGGACTTGTTTCTGTTCTACGTGCTGTGTGAATGTGATGATCGTGGTTGCCACATGGTGGGCTACTTTTCAAAGGTAATTCTTTATCTTTAGGTGCTGCGCTTTCTGCCCCACACCCCCAACCCTTTTTTTTCCCTTTTGCTGTTTTGGTGGTATTCACATGATTCACTTTTACCCTTTTTATGGAGTTGCACTAAAATGCCCTCCCACCTGCAACCCCACCCACCCCCCCCCCCCAAAAAAAAAAAAAAACTTTTTCCCTTTTGTTCTTTTGGGCATTCACATTATTCACTTTTACTTTTTTTGGTTGCTGCACTACTCTAGTTAGTGTGATTCTGATGGTTGGAAAGGTCACTGGCTTTAGTTGCGAATATGGTGCTGTTAGTAGCAAAATTTACATTTTTGGCACATGAGCTTGTTGTTTTTATACTTGGGCAGGGGACAAATATGGTACTGTCTTTATAGTTGCAAATATGAAAATTGTTAAGTTGGAAAGGTTACTGGCTTTAGTTGTTTTTACAGATTGTTCCTTACTTTCGTTTGCCTCATGATTCAGGAAAAGCATTCTGAGGAGTCCTACAATTTGGCCTGCATTCTGACTCTTCCTCCTTATCAGAGGAAAGGCTATGGGAAATTTTTAATTGCTTTTTGTAAGTATTCTCATACCTTGCTTTTGTGTATTTTGTTTTAAGGGAAAGTATATTTGAAGAGAACATGAAGAGTTTCGAACACTTTGTATCAATTTTAAGTAATTAGTTTTTGAAGCTCATACAGTATACTTTGGCATTTTGCATCTTTCTTGGTTGTTTGTATTTATTTCTCAGCATTGATATTATCTTTTCTTGTTCCAATTTTCTGAGACTGGTATTTCCCCTGATATGGAAATCACATATACTGTTTCTTGATCCTCTCAGTTGCTATAAGATCAATACTGTAGCTAGAAGAAAATAATCTGTTTAGAAGTGTGGCTAATTGCCTATTATGATATGCACATTCATATATATTTTTTCTGCAATTTATCTCCCAGTTTGATGATGATGGTTTTCTTCTTGATGCAATAGTAAATTTCAAGTTTCTTATCAAGGAATGTCAATTATGGATTTTACAAAAAGACAAATAAAGCTTTACCAGTACAATACTGTTCTTTGCTATGCATGTATAAGGCATGGTAATTTGGGGTGCTCTTTTCTCTTATTTATTGCTCCCCAATCCCCATACTTGATATCTTAGCTTCTGGTTCGCATGAATAACTTTTATAAGCAAGCTATGCTAATCTCTCTTCAACTGTGGTGCAGCATATGAACTTTCAAAAAAAGAAGGCAAGGTTGGCACACCAGAAAGACCTCTTTCTGACCTTGGACTTTTGAGCTATCGGGGATACTGGACTCGGGTTCTGTTAGACATATTGAAAAAGCACAAAGGCAACATTTCTATCAAGGTCTGACTTCTGAATAGGGGATTTGTTGGACTCTTGTCTATTTATGACTTTGCATGGAAGTGAGAAGTTAATGCCAAATCATCATTCCTTACAGGAAATTATAATGAAAAGAAAGAGGGAGAGAGGGAGAGTTGCCTAGACTTGGGATATTGAATTCATCACAGTTATCTAATGACACTTTGTGATATTTCTAACTAGCATGCGCTTTAGAGAAAATAAATAAATAAAGGCAGCACCAGAAATGCATATGGTTAATTTGGGACTTGAAATAATAGCCGAGTGCTTTATGTCAATTGAGTTGTTAATGTTTTCTTTGAGATCTAGGTTCTCTTATGGCTATAGGATTTCTACAATATGCCAAGACCTTGTGATGTGATCGATAAATTGGTCTTCATTGTTCAGCTGAAGGAATATCTTAAAAAAGCTTTTTGGTCTTCATCTTTCAAGAAAGGGTTCCAAGTTGTTCGGCAGAGGATGGTTAAATTTAATGAGACTAGATGTTTTAATTCAGAAAAGTGTCATGAGTTTGTTTCGGGTCATGGTGTACTGCAACTGAAATGTTTCTTTAGTAGCTTGACATCTTTGCTTCCTATTTCTTACAACGTCGCAGGAGCTTAGTGACATGACAGCTATCAAAGCGGAGGATATCTTGACTACACTTCAAACATTAGAGTTGATCCAATACAGAAAAGGGCAGCATGTCATCTGTGCAGATCCCAAGGTCTTGGATCGTCATCTGAAAGCAGCTGGTCGGGGTGGTCTAGATGTTGATGTTAGTAAATTGATATGGACTCCGTATAAAGACCAGAACTAAGTAATTTGGTTACCAAATTTTTCTCTGGCTTATTAGCCCTTATGTACATGTGTAGAATAGTTGAAGTTAGAAAACCAGGTGACTTTCTCTGCTAAAATGCTTCGGGCGAAGGATGTTAGTGGCCCAGGTGGATAGATGTGTTGACACATTGTCATTAGCTGCTTGTAAGTTGTAACATAGGTACATGTAAACTGCCAAGAAACTAGTGTCTTTCTTTATTATCCACTGTGCCAATACATTGCTATTATGACATCTGTTCGATAATGAGTCTAAGGCCCCGTTTGATAAAACTGAAATCTGAAATCTGAAGTCTGAAATCTGAAATCTGAAGTCTGAATTCATTAAGTCACTGAATTGTTAAGTGGTGAATCTAACACAACTTTTGTCTGAATCTAAACACTGAATATATTATGCCTGTTTGATAATTATAGATGACTGAATGCTAAATTTCTTGTATTTACAATTTTGTCCTTATATTGACTTGTTTATAAATGATTTATATTGGTATATTTTACTAGTAGTACATATGATTTAATTTTATTTAAAATAAGAATTATTTATTAGAAAAAGAATGAACTAAAAATGAATGAACTATTATCAAAAAAAAAAGAAGAATTATTTATTAGAAAAAGAATGAACTATTATAAAAAAAGAAAAAGAAAAAGAATGAGCTAAAAATGAAAATAAAATTATAATATAACAAATTTATTTGATAAAATATAAATGCTAGTCTATCAAATGTTATAAATACAATTAATCAAAAAAGCTAAAAATGTTGATTTTTAATTTGCTCACGTAAGTTGATCATAAAAGTTCGATCAACTTGTCGAGATCCTCCTCTGTGTTCTGCAATTTTTTGGGTTATCTTCAGCATGTTACTTATTTTGTACCACAATTTCTTCATTCTCAAAGATTATTTTTCTAATCAGTTTGTATTGCCTACGCTTCTATTTCTATCATAGAAGATTATTTTTCCATTAATCGTATAAATCAAATACATAGATGAAGTATAGATTTTTATTGAATATGAGTATGAATAACAACTACACAGTAGAAATAAAGCATATGTATAAAGTCAATACTTACCTTTATGCTAAAAAATTGATTGCTTTAATGGGTAAATTTCTTAAAAATGAAGGCTGACCAAAAAAAAAAATTGGAGAAGAGGTTGATAAACTGAGAACGGTGATGGAAAGAAAAGCATGAGAGAGAAGAAAGACGGTAGAAGAAAGAGAAGAGGAAAAAATAAGGTGATTGTGTTTTATTTGGCAATGATTATTTATGTCCTCAAAACTATACTTAAACCCTAACATCTGAGCGTACTTTTATTAAGTGGTGATAAGTTTATCACTTATCACTTATTTTTTGGGCTCTATTTTGCCTAGGCAATTCAGACCCACTTAATCATTAAGATGTAGTATTTTTTGTTATCAAACAGTCTTAACACCATTAAGCTCTGAAGTCATTAAGATTAAGAGTTGAATTAGGTTATCAAACGGGGCCTAAGTTGCCTTAATTATGTTCACGAGAAAAGGGAGGCAAACGTGAATGGCTGGGAAATAGAAAATTCAATTCACAGGGTATGGTTATCCTGTGTTTCTTTTGATCAGTTTGCAGTGCAGTTAGTTACCTTGCATATCCGGTTTAAATGAAAGTAACAAGCAGCAAGGGCTGAGAAAAATTTGATTCCTAACCAGCATACTTATTTGCATCAAAAGGGAGCAGAACAACCAAACAAAAAAGTGTTAAAAAGATTACAAATTTAAGACATGGATGATTAGTTCTGCCTAATGCAATTGCATTAATCAAAAGGCCACAGTGATTTGTGAGCAATATCCTAGTGATCCAACTTGGTCAAAAAGCTTTTCTAAGGTTGTGGAGCAAATGGTTGAAAATCAACACTAGCAATGTAAAAGCACTGGATAAGTTGGTGGCATTTGAGTTAATGGCAAGATGTGGAAGAATTACACTCAGAACATTAATTACTCTCAGATGACATGAAGAGATAACACATCATTTGAGATACTCGATTTTCTTCATGCATTTTGAATTTCAAATCAATATTTTCAGAAAGCAATAAATTCATTTTTGCATTTTTATCTTTTACCTTTTGAACATATTATTGAACATTCTCTTAATACTCTTCTTACATCTATTATCAGTATTAAGAATGCAGAGAAGGGGGTGGATAGTAAAAGTCTATTTTAACTACAGTGCATTAGAAAGGAAACATTTCCCTTTTCAATATTTTTTATTTTGCGTTGTGGTGGGAAAAAAGAGAGATGCAATCGCTAGTGTTACCAATACCCACCCCGCCTCCTTTCCCCGTTGCTTCTCCTCCGCCTCCTTCCCATCCTCGCTCTCCCTCCACCTCCCAACACTTTCCACCTCCCATCCCTCCGCCTTCCTATCCTCCCTGTCCCTCTGCCACCCCACACTTTCCACCTCCAACCCCTCTGCCTCCCCATCCACGTGGCAGCTCTGTACTTTCTTCCTGCCATCCAACTTCGTCGGCAGTCAAAACTGAAGATGGTTATTGGAACTGGCCTTTATGTCTCCCTTCTCTGCTATAGCACATGCGTACGTGAAATAAAATCTTGTTTCCCTTTTTTTTTTGTTTTCATTTTATTTTACGCTTTTTGACATAAATTCTTCTATTTTTATTTTGTATTGGCTATGCTGGGGCATGAAACCACAGCAATTTCATGTGGCAAGTTTCTGTCTGCTGCCAACTCTATACTCAAACACTTGAGGAAGGGAAATATGGGCTATGGAAAGAGTTGCATGCTACATCTAATCTTAGCTGTTATCTTTGGAATGGTACGCAATTAACCAAGTAATGTTATATTATGTGGTATTGCTATTATTTACTTTGGTATTTGACTGAAATGGTAGTTCGCTCTACGAGTTGCTGCACAATTATCCACATCAATCGGCCTCAAGATTGCAATGATTTTCGAGTTATTCGTTATGCAGTTCCTTGCCCTTTGGGAGCTTTATGCGTGGACGAAGAATAAGATTGCAGTGTCAAGACCAAATACAAAGAAGAAGAATGTAATGCCAAAATCAGATGGTAAGACATGTTGGCGTATTAAATCAAGTCTCAAAAATAGAAATTTCTATATTATTATTTAGCAATGTTTTGGTGTTTTAGTAAGTCAAGATTTTAGTAGTTTTTTTTGGAGTTAAGTTATGGTAGTATTAGTATTTTGGAATTAGTATTTGATTAAGAAATAGTATTTTGGATCAAAGAAGTGAGGAAGAAGGGATGGTAAGAACATAGAAGTTATGAGGTGGAGAAGTGCTTTGAAGAGGTGATGGGGATATAATATTATGTTTGATGTTTTTTGGATATTTCTTTAAATATTTTTATAATCCTTTCCTATATGTTTTAGTATATTTTAAGGTTTTAGATAAGACACATAAATAAAATATTAATTAGATTCTAAGATAATAATCTTTTGATTTTCAACTCATTTTTCATATAATTATTACAAATAATTTATTTATTTATTATTATTATTATTATTATTATTATTTTAAATATAAACTCATGCATAGCACAAGTCAGAATTCTAACTTCTTAAATACTTGATATGGGTAGGCTTTTTAAACATTTCTCCATCTTTATCCTCCACATGTAATCACCTAAAGCACTTTATGCACAGCTATAGTAGCCTATCGTCCATTTTCTATTGAATTGTACTATTAAATATTGGGATAATATCAGAAACCTCCCCTAAGATTTTTTTTAATATCACCTGGCTCCCCTATAGTTTTAAAAATATCACTCACCTCCCCTTGTAATTATGAAATGACTATATTGACCCTCACTTGGTACATAATTCACATATCAAATAAATGGATGCCAAAAAATTAAAGAAAAGGAATCAAAAGTCACTTTCTTATTTTTTCTCTTTAGGGATAATTTCTCCTTTCACATTCTCATTGCCCTCCCGAGGTTTTCAAAATATCGTAAACCCAAATTAAGAACCAACAAAATAGCCCAATTTAAAAACACAAATAATAAAAAATTAGTAGCAAGAGAGAGAAAACAATATTATTCCACAACTACCCTCAAGTTTTGCTTTATATTTATAGTTTAGCATGAACAATGTTTATCTATTTTAACTTTGTCAAATGTAAGGGGTTTAAGTAAAATTGTATAGAGTAATTTTAACTTTGTCTATTTTAACAATAATGTTTATCTGTTTTAACTTTATCTTTAATATGAAAAACATGACTATCATTAATGTTTAGTAGTCGACAACCACCATTTCTTACCTATATTTCATATGTTCACAACTTCTTTTATTATTATTTCATGCCATATATTGGTGCTCTTTATGATTCCTTATTGTTATTGTTAACAAACTTCTAAATTGTTGTTATTTCTGTTAAACATATGTTAATAATGAATTAAATAATTATATCAACATAACTACAAAATATCTCATAAATTTTGAGGGTAAGTAAGTCATTTCACCATAAGTGATGCCATAAGTGAGCCCTAATAACATGATAGGTTTCGATATTTTGGAAACCTTGTGAATGTCGAAACCTCAGGGAGGTTTCTGAAATTATCCCTTCTCTTTATTCAACGTTCTCTTTTACTCTTTTTTTTAGATGGCAGTACAATTTTTTTTATTTATAAATTATAATAAATTAAATTTTATTTTTTTCTGATTGTCATAATGTGGAGTATGAATATATGATTTTTTTTGTTTATTTTGAGTTGACTTTTATGATGAATTGGTACAACTTAAAGACTTGGATCACGAGTTGTGAAGATATTAGGGAGAATAAAAGGCTAATAAGAAATTATTTTTAAATATATATAATTGAATTGGTACTAGAATATTTCTTTATAGATATCTTTTTTTTATTTTTCAAATTTATATTTTTATAGATTATAGATTTGTGATATGGTGGAACAATTAGAAATTATTTTTTAGGTGGTGATTTTTTTTTTTTGAGCAAACAAAATGGTTTAGGAGTATTTTTATTTAGCAAAATGAGCAAAGGGTAGTTTGGGTTTTTATAAATTTTGTTACACAAATAATAAAAGCAAGGGAGGTAAGTGATATTTTCAAAACCATGGGGTTACTAGGTGATATTAAGAGAAACCTCAGGGGAGGTTTCTGATATTATCCCTTAAATATTTCAATGTGAATCTTAAAAACTAAAATAGTTGTTTAAATGAATAGAAAATTTTAATCTCCTAAAGAATGTAATTTCTTGAAAAACAAGTTAAGAGAGTAAAATAAATATACTTATCTACAAGTTGAAAAGCTTTTTAGTCAAGAAATCGCATAACATTTTATAAGCATTCAATTTGAAGACTGATACAAAGAATTTAATTTTTACAAAATTTTTGTAATATCCTGAGCACTACATCAACCAACATATGGGAAATGTTAATTATACTCCCCTTTTTGTTAATCGCACTTCTGCTATTACTTTTATCGTTTATTAGACTATATGATAAAATAAATAGTGGAAGAACAACTAACAAAAAATTGAATGCAATTAATATTTTTTAAAGGGATAATTCCAGAAACCTCCCCTGAGGTTTTTAATAATTTTACTTGGCACTCTCAAACTTTAAAAAGTCTCACTTGCCTCTTTTACTTTAGGATTTTTGTATCATTTACAAACCATTTTAAAATATAACATTAGAAAATTCATTTTGGAAGAGTAAATATAATTTTATTCCAAATTTGCCCTTTTGTTGTCTTTTTTTTTATTAACAAAATTGTGAATATATTAATAACAAATGAAAAACAAGAACAAAACATATCAAGGTTTATTCTAACGGACAAAATATAGTGTAATTTTTTTTAAATATCAAAAGTTAATATTTGAAAGTTTATTGAAGTTTTTTGCAAGCTACGAAGATAATATTTTCCTAACTGTAAAGTGTTTTGAGTTAATTAACAAGTTTTATAAATCTTTTACATGTTTTAAAATTTCTAATTTTTTCCAACATGATGGCTTGAGAAGTAAAAAGATAAAAAATGCTAAAATTATACATAAACTTGTTTATATTGTTTTTAAATTAGTGCAAAAAGGATTCTCATAGTTGTAAATCAATGCAAGTTATTTTTAAGAGTATTATAAGTCATTCATAATTAAATAATTTAAAATTTCTTATGTGAAAGAAAGACACAGAAACTATTAAAGAGTTTTTAGATCTTGTTATCAACTTTTAAATTTTCATTAAAGAACTATATCGATTAATTAACAAACAATTAAGAGATAAAAGTACTATGATAATTAAGAAATCACAAGAAAATGGCAAATTTGGGGTGAAGTTTGTATTCTCTCTTAAAATGAGTTTTTTAATATTATATTTTTGAAATAGGTTTCAATTGATACAACAAGTTTAAAGTATGGGAGTCAAATGAGATTTTTAAAAATTCGAGAACGTCAAGTGCAACTGCTGAAAACCTCAAGGGAGGTTTATGAAATTGTCCCAAAAATTTATACAAAAGTTAAAGAACACTTTTATACCTAATAATATATCATGTATGGCATGCAAATCTGAAATTTTCAAATATTTAATTAAGTTAAAATACTTTTGATCTCTCTAAGAGTATAACTATGCATGATAAAAATTAAGAAAATGAAATATTTGTGCCATATCCAAAATTGAAATGATAATTATAGGAAAGTGTAGTAAAAGTGGATGTACAAATCATGACAAAATTTGAATTATAGCTAAAACTATCTATCCAAGATAAAATAAATCAATTTCCATTCCAACATTTCGGAAAACATGAATCAACTTTAGCAATAGAAACAAAAAATGATTAACAATTACCGCGAGCAAACTCCAATGTTATGCATTTATATAAACCAATCAGGAAGTTATTGCACAATTTGCTATTATTCTATAGCAAATCTAAGCTGTAAAAAACTAAAAAGCAACCATAAACGACAACAGATCTAAGTAATGAATGAAGCTATTACATAAACTCATGGATTTTGTTTACCTATAAGCTTAATACACGTTAATTACAATTCATGCATGAATATGATCATGCAACATACAAATAAACGACAAAGTTGAAAAATGGAAGAAAATACAATTATATTCACTATAAAAGGAAATGACAAAGAAAAGAGCACATTCTTGACCCCTGGTTTTACTTGGTGGTTTTGCTTGATTGTTTCTTCTACCGATGGTAAAGTTGAGGATTTGTAACGATAGCATAGACAAAAAAATTAGAAGTCCATCAAGAGGTAGGGGCCTAAATAAAATAGCATAGACATAAAGATTAGAAGTCTATCAAGAGGTAAGGACCTAAATAAAGGAATTTAGATGATCAGATTTGGTTTTTCAAATTTTAGATTGATCTTTCAAGCTATTGATGGTGAATTTTACTTGATTATGAGTTTCACTTTATGTTATCAGCCATGAAATCCTATCATGCAATTGGGATTGAAATATAGGCTTTAAGTGATGAAGATTGGTTTTTAAAATTTAATTGTTAGTTTGGAAGAATTGGAGTTACATTAGGATTTGGATGATGAGATTGCTTTATCATATTTTAATTTTGTTAATTTGGAAGAATCAAGAGTTAGGAACATATAAGAAAAGTCAAAATCAAGGGAAAGAATGGAAAAGCGCGTATCGATCCTTTGAGTGAGTGGTTGATACCTACTTTGTGGTTAAGCAAAGTAGAAAGAGAAAAAATAAAAGTAAGTGTGACAATGGTCGTGTCATATACTTATCGTATAGAGTCATTATCATATTCATGTTAAAAAACCTCAACCATAACCTAACCTATTAGACTTTCGTGTCATGTCGTGTCATGATCTATTTATTAACACGTACCTGTTAAGTACTTTATATGGTTAAATAGTTTTAATAATATACACTATTTTACCAAATCACACTATTTTACCAAATTAACCTATTAACCTATTTTGGACACATTCTAGCATCTTAGTTACTCATTTTAACCCATTTGATTATGCAATCAATTTATTATTGTTATTGTTAAAATACACAATAATTTTTTTGAAATACATAATTAACATAAAATTTAAAATTTTAAAATATTGTACATAATGAAGTTTTCCAAAGATAATATAAGTTAGGAAGTTATCCTTGTTTAGATTGCCTTTTTTTTTAAATTTTCTCCATTTTCTATGAATAGTACTTCTACACATTTTTCAATCACATTTTATCTCACACACATCACATTTTAAAAAATGCTATAATAATTTTTTCCCCAAAAACTCTCTAGAAAATTCGATCCAATCAAACTTTTAGAAATTTAAGAGTTTTTAAAACTTCTAATTGAAATCTCCAAGTCAAATTTGATTCTTGTTAGTTTTTACTAAAGGATTAACTTTTAATACATTGACATTGCAGTGATTTTTTTTTTTTAATGAGCAACTTTGAATGGATGCACGTGTGCATAATTTAAATTTGTATTATGTGACATAATCCTTACCTGATAATGTAAAAAAATTATACATTGACAGTGCATAAAAAAGTTATCCTTTAATAAATACTCATACTGGCCTTTGTAATGGTTAAATACTAATCATTAATCATTTTTATAAAGGAAATACTTTATCTGGTTAGCATGCCAACCCACGGGTTAACTTAACCCGACTTACTCACATTCACGTCACTTGCAACTTGATTCAAAAATGATCCATTAAAGTTCGAATGGTGCTAATACCCATTAATTTTAGGTCAGTTTTGAGTCGTATCATATCGTCTAGACATAATCACCCTTAGGTGAAAGGATAAGCATGAGAATATGACTTTATTATTATTATTATTATTATTATTATTATATATAATATTATTTATAAATAATACGGCAACTATTCCTAGTCAGATAATTGTATTTTATAATTATATTAACATGCGCGAAACTTTATTTGTCTCTTATGTCCTCAGCTGCAAATAGCTTGACCTTCCTTGAAGATTTTCATCCCCAGCTATTCCAAACAAGTAGAAGAGAACGTATGACTCTATTACCAGCAATCTTTCAGTGTGATTTGACACTTCCTTTGAAGTACTCCGGTCGAAAAAGAAGAAGAATATAATCTAAGCCTCAGTCAGTTGCATGTATGTATATTCCAACAAGCGGAGACATGGAACTTTGTAACTAGCAGTCTTCTAGTTTTAACTTGATACACACTTTGAAGTAAGCTGGTGGCTGAAGAAGACGGAATCAATCTATGCCTCAGTCAGTCTTAGCCGAGGAACAATATTCATTGACTGAAGTTCCTGGAAGAGAAATAAAAATTCAAGGTGCAAGTCAGTTATTTGTGAACGGAAACAGCAAAAACAAACAAACACACTGATAAATGAGAACTCAAAGTTTTGACAGTCCGTTTAAGGAACTCAAACTCCACACTGGATCATGCCAAATATTATTGACTCAGATGAAAACTGAGATATTGCTCCCTTTGGTAGACCGACAAAAAGAGCTTTAATGAACTTCAGTAATAACACACTGAGTACTAGTAGAAATTGAACAAAATTGCCAGTTTCTCATCAGCACCACATCAATGTCCACAATTTTATTTACCTGGATTAAGAGCTTGCATGCATATGGCAGTTTCATAGTAGATATGTTCTCTCCGTTCTTGCACGTTGAACAAACGCCAGTCTTCAGCTTATAATTATAATATCCCAGTAAACCACATTTTCGGCATACCTGTGACAGCAACAATAACTTAAAACTACTTGATATACTAAATAAATTAATTAAAGGTTACACAATCATTATGAATTTCACTACGGCCAAGATGAACCAACAGAAGTTACAAGCAAGAAAATTTTCAATTTCCATCAGCAGCTAGTTGGCAAACAAACTTCCATGTAACAAATACATGACACTCTTTGACTGTTACTCAAACTACACTACCAAGTCCTGCTGACACAGCTATTCTAGTGCAAAATGAAGAGCTGGATACGGGTACGGCAGGGCAAATTGAAGAGTCCGAGTAACATAGCTCTTGGACCACATGACCCGTCAATGTCACAGTGACACAAATCATGCATAGCACCTTATAAAATGCAAGGAACTTGTGATCGAGAGCCTCTTATAATGAAAATGGTCACCTGCAAGCTTAGCTTCTTCCAAAAGTGAATTGAAAAGATGTAAAACACGTATATAGTTTACAAATGAAAAAGGAAAGGAAGAAAGAAGAATCTCCTGCTTTCCATGATTTCTAGTCTTGACACTACAGCTTCTGTTAAAAGTAAAGCTTATAGACTGAGATGGGGCAAAATCTTTAAGTGCCGAAGTGGTCAAGTTCAGCATTTCATGAGAAATCAGGGAGGATATTTATTGAGTGCCATATCGGGCAAATTTGGCATTTTCCTAATATGCACTGTTTATGTGGCACAATGTAATTGGCATGCAGCAAATGGAATTTGACCATTTCAGTACCAAATAAGGATTTTTGAAAAATAGAGAGCTAACCAAAGATTCAGTCTCTTAATATACTTTATTCAAACAGGCAGGAGAACACTTTCCCCAGAAAGAACAGCAAGAAGGTCTCCAAATTGTATTCTTCACTTCTTCAGGGTCCCATTTAACCAGTAAGATACCGTGGATGAAAATACCCATAAGATCAACCACAAGAAAACTAAAAAATAAGCAGATAAAATTGATGATCCAATGTAAGACCACCTTAAGAGTATAAAGAGTCTTCTGCAAAGTGCATCAGCACAGATATTGCTTTTTTTGAAGTATATGATACTCAGAGACTGTCAATCTTTGGGGAATTGCATGTCTAACTCTCCAAAATCAAAGTGAATAAATTCAGGTCCTGCAGTCTCTACAAGTTGAAGGGCATTTGGAGTTGAACAATATCTCAATTTGCCTGATAATCATGTTCCAACCAAAGAAATCCGTAGTTCTGTGACAGTTTTGTTGCATGCCCAATGCTTACATTAAAAACCGACTAACACGAGACTGAATGACGTTGGACCATATCAGGACACATAATATAAAAAGAAATTCCACTTACTAAGCCTCAGACTACCTTTTGGACTTATTAGAGATGAAAACAGTAATAGTAATGAAGACCATCACATACAAAAGACCGTGGGAAAGTAAGAAGACAACCATTATCTCACCAAAAAACAAAAAAATCTCTGACATAATAAAGCAAGACAACTCTGGTAATAATGGAATCAAAACTTCCATAGAAGAATCAATGGGCAAGGGGAAAAAAGTCTTTAAATTATGAGTCTATGACACACCTGAACCTCAAAAGGATCACTGGAAATCATTAAGCGCTCATATATTAACATACTAGCACCATAAGCAATCAAACAATCACGTTCCATTTCTCCCACGCGCAGCCCTGAACAGTTTTAACAATCAGAATACACATTTTCAAACAGCAAAATAACTGCAAAACAATTAAGACAAGCAGAATTTAGACCTCCATTTCTACTTCTTCCTTCTGTTGGTTGTCTTGTAATCATCACACGGGGACCACTCCCTCGAGCATGCATTTTATCTAAAACCTGGTAGGCAAAACACAATGTATGTATCTTAAACAGAATTCTCTAATCATTAGAGAGAGAGGACAAGGCATGCTATCTAAACAAATTACTAGCAATATATATGGCTGTCTATGAAGTCTATTGCTAATTGCTTAATATAATAAGAGACAACTTTATGCTAAAACAAAAAACAAAAACAAAAAAAGAAGAAGAAGAAGAAGAAGAAGAAGAAGAAGATAAGTATATGCTTTAGGTCAAGATATGTTTATGTCTGTTGACAAAGCACGAAGAGTCGACGATCAAATCCGTGGACGTTCCTATGAAGAGACACTTATGATACTAGAGCTCATGGCCTATAGAGCATGTTAACCCATTTTTAACATAAGAATACTGTCAACTTGAGTAGTGTGGACATAAAAAAGGTGCTGGTGTGGTGGATGATGCTTCTGAGAAGGTGCTACAGGCAGACAGACAAAACTTGATAGTAATGACTGGATACAGTAATAGTAGTAGTTGTAAAATTGATAAAATGTTGGTGTCCTGATCATAAGGTGATAAATAGGTTATCGCGGTTATGGAGCTGGCATCATGAAAAGGATAGCAAAATATATTCTGGTGACGGCAATAGATGCTCTAAATTGTGGTTCAGGCATTAAGTGGTCTATCCTAATCAGCACAATGAGCTCCCAGGCACAGAGACAAGAAGGTGCCACTGGTTATGACCTGTGTTTGAGAAGGTGCTTTAAGGCTTGGAATGCAGAGTCCAAAGTTTGCTCGAAACCAAAACAGGATGATGCCATTGATGTTTTGGGCAAGCCAAGTCCATTAGGTCATGAAATTGGCAGAGAGAGACCGAGAGACACACATAAAGATACAGTGAGAGGTGAATACGCAATTATGCAACAGGTTGCACCAGAGGGGCAAATGAGGGAGATAAAAACAAGAAAAAGACTCATGTCTCCATCATGTCTTTTAATTAGCCCAATGTTTCCAAATATATCTAGCACAGGAAGTAAATTGTTCAGAAAAGAATCTCATTGGTTATAGGAACTGAATTGTCCAGAAGAGAAGCTTTTCCTCTATACACAGTAGAAATCACAGCAAAGGAAGGAGAATGCAGGTATAATGGAGTATCATAATTACTATGAAATCTATTGTGGTGTTGTGTAATATATGCTTATAAAACTACATGGAGTATACTGAACTTTTTACCAAAATCCAACCAGTCAGATGGCAACAGCAGTAAGGTGCCAACCTATTTGCTTATTAAAATAAAGAAGCTACAAAAACAGTGGATCTCATGGATTGTTATCTCACATGCTCTTGCATTCAATTATTTTAAACAAGTTTTTATGTTCAATAATCAAGAAATGAATGCAAAAGCAATAAGAAAGAAAAAACTAACAATATCACATGCCACTGCTGCATAAAATATAAACTGGAGTTCAAACTTCAACCTTGTAGCTATATATTGTACTTTCCACTGAACAAATACTTCTTATGTAGTGTAAAAGGTACTTCACATGACCAAACTATTTCTTGGCAGTTATATTGAATTTATAGAAGAAACTATATTGATAAGAGACATAAGTTGTAACTCTACACAAGGCACTAGTTTTGTACAATATTAGCTCCAATGAAAAAGAAGCATACAAGAATCAAACTCTCACCATGTGTTTCAGCTTCTGGTAATATATTGGACCCATAAAAATATAAGCCTGTAAGGGCATGCCAGTTATACCTGGAAAAGGAGAAATTGAATGTATGACCAAGCTATCCAACAGAAGAATACCAATACACAACACGACAGGCAATATTGATTTTCCTGTGCTGACTCATGAAATCATCAAGAAGAGAAGAATATCACATCCTCTGTTTTTAATTGAGGCTCAAAATATATTTCGGCTGCTTCAAGGATAATAGGTACTTTTTCATATATCCCGGGTTCCTTGCTCAAATTGCATAACAGGGTCAATTACCTGTCCCATCAATCTACCTTCTAATACTTTCAATTCAGAGAAGAACTTGTGATCCTACAAACTCCTTGATAGAAATATGCCATTGAATGGATGGAATCATGAGCATTTCTAATTGTTCCTACCACACAAAACTCCCTTGGATCCCAAAAAAGTTCTTTGTTACTTGAATTTGTCATAATATTCCATTGAAAATGATGCACCAATAGTCATCTAATAAAGGAAATATTTCATTTCCATTTTTGTGTTGTGCAACAAAATAAATTGTTACAACCAATATTGGAGTATGACGATGCAGTTGAAAAGAAATTATAGGTAACTACTACACTTTAGTTAGTAGCATACCAAAGTACTAATAACTATTTCAAAGTAATCTACCAAACGCCAATTACAACTAAACTTGGGATCTTGAATGAAGCATTTTGATAGAAACAGCAAACGACAAATTTCCAATACCAAAGCAGTTGCTCACCCATTATATCATAATAATTATAGCTATAAACTTGAGACAATGGCAATCCAGCTCATTTTCGGATTATCCGATCAATACCTAATGTTTATCTGATGCTTCACTAAATATCTTCCCACCAGTACTCTTCAAACAGATACTAATTGCATAACTAACCAAAAAATAACAAACCTGAATAAATAAAGTCTTTGCCATTGTAGCTGAAGCCATGTTTCACGAGGGTTTCACTGTTCAAAGACAAGCATGTGTCAAAAACCAAAAATCAGGAAATGTCAGACACTGGTATACGAGCTATAGAGCACCTTATATCTTCAACTTTGTCTGCATGACCACTAGGTTCTCCAAATGCACTGCCGTAATGAAACCTACCACATGAAACTCCAGCTTTACTCCCCAGAAGCTCTATCATCTTACCAACTGTCATACGGCTGGTGCAAACATCAGACGTTAAGCATCAAATAGGTAATAACAGATTGTGATTGTAAAATTCAGACATAGGAGAATTCACATTGTGTATTTAAAATCTCATAACTGACCAAAACGAAGTAAGCAGAAATAACCATCTCATAGATACAAATTATGTATATGCAGTACATGAAATCATAAAACAGACAAATAAATATCTGCTTTCCTATCTTACTGAGAAAATAGCTGAAAGAGTACCAATGGTGCACATACTACCCAATTGACTTTCGTATAACATTTCCAGAACTTTTCAGTCTTTTGAACATGCATTTCTCACTCCATTAAATGGAACTAATAAATCCAAGAATGAATATAAGAACAAAATAAACAATAAAAAAGATTTGGCTACCTTGGAAATCCATGAGGATTCATAATAAGATCAGGACATATGCCACGTTCAGAAAACGGAAAATCTTCCTGTTGGATGATGGTCCCACAAACACCTTTTTGCCCATGTCTGCTACTAAATTTGTCACCAACCTGGTTGAAAGACAAGCTCATAACTACTCAAATCAAAAGACAGAATCTTGATTCTTAAACATAAGTGTATGCTTCCGCTTGAAGTCTCATACCTCAGGCCGACGTGTATGCCGAACCATAAATTTAACGCATAAATTATTGTTCTTATCAGAGCACAGAGCCACTCTATCCAAAACAGCTGTCTCCCCTTCAGGACCTTTATATGTCTGTATGCTTGGCTTGTACCCACTGATGTAGTACAAGTAAACAAACGTTATTCGTGTAATCTAGACCACAAAAGACAAACAAATTTTTCTTGATAAGATTTTCAAGTCATAAACCTGTCTGGTAGCCCCATTGGTGATGTGATAGGCCCTCTTGTAACTATGGGGGACTGTTTATTGATATAGATATAGTCGGGTCTAATTATTTCTCCTGGAGCAGCTAGTCCATCATCATCCAAAATCTGCATGCAACCTAACATGTCAGCATCGATTTAATGTTGAATTCAATAAATAAAACTATAGCTACAGGAAAAAGAATCTCAGGCCAAAATTAAGGGACGACTAAAAGGTCTTAACATTGAAGCCCATTTATCTCTATTCAGAAATGACCAATGGTCAAAAAATGTGAACAGACAATAGTCAGAATGGTTCCTGTTTTATTCTTTCTCAATTGCCATTCCAAGACCAGAAGCTCAGCTAGGGGGGAAAAATTTGAAAAAATATGGCAACATCAGGCAGTCCTCAAGACTAAATATTGTCGCTGTTATTAAAATTCCTGTAGGCTGCTTCAAATGCCAAGTTTCAAAGGCAATATGATGTAACAGCTGTTCAGTTTGATCAAGTATATCTTCTAAAGCAAGGATCCCCAAGTACTTAAATTCCAAACTTGATTAGTCCTTAGTTAACCTTAATCTTGCACTAATACACACCTGCGTCTTTTCTGGATCATAACGCTCACGTTGAGGTCTGATTATTCTATCAGATGTGCCATTCTCATACTTCTGAACTATAGCTGACATTCTGTTCTCAAGAAAAAGAAAATGAAAATCATTCTAGAAGCTCAACAAAAATTTTCACAAATCGACTTGGGGAAGTACTTTAGAAAAAGCATTTTATAATATATACTTTTTCATCACAATGCAACGACCAAAACCACGATCTAGGGATGATTTGTTCATAACTATTGCATCTTCTATGTCATAACCGCTATAACTCATCACCGCTACCGTTGCATTCTGCCCAGCTCCTAGCTTATCATATCCAACCTGAAACTGAAATTGTTAATTCCATTGCATGGATTACACAACAGAAGTGAGCAATGCATACTCACCAATTCAATTGTTCTGGTTGTCAACAATGGTCGTTGAGGATATACCAAAAGGTAGATTAATGTATCCATTCGACGCAACTACAAATATAGTATCCAGTTAGTAGGACTAAACATAATCAAATTCAGCAGTATTCACTCAACGCATTGTGGATCAAGGGACCTCTGGAACAGATTTAACTACTTAATCATATGCATAGAGAGGGAATATTTTCTCAGAAATGCCAACAGAAAAAAGTGCAGCTACTTCATGTGTTTGTGCAGGTATAGAGAGCTATGATAAGAATATAAAGTGAAACCAACGTATTCACACTATAGCTCCCTAGTGTCAAACTATGAAAATCCAAACAACAGAGAAAAAAAAAAAGAAAATTAGCGTTAAAAATTGAAGTCTCCAACATTAAATGCACACTTTTGGGCAACGCTCATTTGAATACATTTGAAGTTAATATCTACTTGCCTGGTTGTAAGCAATATTGCCCATTGCTTGTTTTCCCATAGCACACTACAAACATTATGAGAAAATCTGTGATTTCTTTTATAGTGCTCTGATATACAAATCTTCACAATGATACAGAAAAATGAGTCTAACCTGATAGGTATTTCTAGGGGACTGATTATGATGTGGATAAGGAATTAAACCTGCACAAACACCAAGGATGGTAAAAGGCTCTATTTCAATGTGTGTTGATTCTGGTGTAGCCTCTCCTTCATACAAAGCAATCTGTTAAATGCATAATCTTGCAGCAGTAAGTATGATTTGTATTACAATAAGTGGTCTTCAGGAAAACTGCATCAATATTAGAATGGAGTTACAAACCAGAGCATTGTTCTCCTCATTAACATCAAGATACTCTATCAAGCCCTCCCTTAGAAAACTGTCAAAGGTGCGGACTCCATCCTTCAAGCAATCAAATTTTGGTAAGGTGATAGACAATGTTGCTAGAACATACATGCTGGGTAAAAGAGTCACCTTCAACTCCTTCATATGGTGTTCCTTAATTCGAGATACACCTTTGTCAGCAATAACAAGTGGACGACAAACACGGCCTCCATCTGAAGCAATATAAACACAATGCTGCAAGAGAATTCCTTCTTAAGGTTTACTCATCTATGTAAAATAATTTTACCCATAGTCAGAGCAGATACAAAGGTAAAATAAAGCATAGCATCAAAAGATACCTGTTTTTCATTCACAAAAATGCTCACGAACTCACCAATTTTACCAGCCCTCCGTAATTTTCTCATTGCACTTGCAAAGCTCTAAATAAAGATTCACCAAACAAGGTAAAACAGTTAGGAAAGACCTATATATGCATGAATTAGTATCCATAGATAAATCGACAAGAGCAACAATTCCCCACAATCCAATCAATTCAATTGACAGAAGACTGACAACTTAGTACATGTCCATCCTGTCTTTATTTTGAGATATAAAACTTCATTACTTGACTGGAGCACTATCATAAACTATCACTGTTAGATTCAGAAAAATTTTAACCAGTGCTGGTAGTTCAAATTATCTTCATATAGAGCATCTCTTTTAGTATGTACAGTTTATTGAGAATATTGTATTAATCTACCTGTGGCCTCCTGTGCTTTCCAAGAATAAGCCCATTCAATATGATCAAAAATGAGTTGGGCATGTGAAGCTCTTCTCCGGATAGTAGTTCTAGGTCTTCAACCCCCAAAGAGTAGCACTAATCCACAAACAATGCCATAAATTATGATAAGCAGATGATGGCACACATAATTAATGACATTATAATAAGATCCAAAAAGATCCACAATATCATATAGCTATTTACAAGTCCGATAACTAGTAAATGTCATCATCACCACACCTTGTAACCTTGCTTTCTCTTTTCTGACATCATATCCAAGTTAAAATCCAATCGAACACCACACTTACATCCACTGGCACTACAGCACTAAGTTCTTAAATGCAATCTTGTTTCAATTTGACTAAACATTATGTGAAGCTTCTGCTTTGAAAAATCACTTTCCTAAATCTGAAACATAATAAGGTTATGTATAGATTATGTTAAATCTGCATGGCCATGCATAGATAGCCAAGCAGAAGATTAGAAGCTTAGAAGTCACACTCCAAAAAGTTAATGATACCACATGGTTACCCCACTTTTACTTTTGAATGAAAGAGTTGCTGCTTGAGAAAAAAAATTTTTGGGTAAATGATAGAAAAGCCCCTTGTAGTTAGGCTAATATATAGAAAAGCCCCTTGTGGTTTCAAATCGTACCTTTCGGTACCTAATGGTTTGAATTAAAGTGAAAATTGAATGGAAACTGTTAAAAGTAACGGTTTTGAGTAAAATGACAGATTTACCCTAATGAATACATCATCAACTATTTTCCTAATTTATTCTTCACTATATACACAAAAAAAATGTTGAAATTTTTATTTTAAATTCTCACAATACACATTCTAAGAAAATATTGCAATTGCAAATCTCAAATTTAAAGCTATCAAATGTTTTCCTAATTTTTCTTCACCATATAGATAGATAATGAGTTGAAAATTTTATTTTAAATCCTTACAATACACAATCTAAGAAAATATTGCAATTGCAAATTTTTATTTTAAATCCATATAATACACACTAAGAAAATATTGCAATTGCAAATTTCAAATTTAAAGGTATCAACTAGTATCCTAATTTTTCTTCACTATATAAAGTTATTACTATTTTCCTAATTTTTCTATTTTAAATTCTTACAAAGACCCTCTAAGAAAATATTGCAATTGCAAGCTTTGTTGATTTGTCTTGATATTTTTTGATTTTTATCTAACTTGTTTCTTACAAATCTGGGGCTAATTTGGAGTTTTATAGGGGTCTGAGGGGCAAAATAGGCATATTAGGTCAAAATTTGTGTTAAAAAACTAAATTCCAGCTCAAACATGTTAGTTTTAACAATTTCCGTCAATTTTCATATTAGTTCAAACCATGAGGTACCGAAATGTACATTTTGAAACCACAGGGGGCTTTTCTATTTATTCGCCTAACCACAGGGGGCTTTTCTGTTTTTTTTACTCTTTTTTTTCCCATTACTCAAGGACTCGCCTGTCCTTGCTTGGTCTATTAATGCTTAGACACCAAAAAGACAACTGAATAATCCAATAGTTAGCTGTTCTAAGGCTCACAATTTATCTGAAACCAGATACAGAAAATGTTTATTCAGAACCACCAACAACAGCAGAGGAAAAGTTGATGAAATGACAGCAGAATATGATTAGTATCTAAGAGTAGTATGCTAATGCTAATCAAAAGATAAATAACTAGCAGTAGTTGCCATGAATTTTTTAAAAACCAAATGCAATTTTACAATGTTGATCACAAAGATGTGCAATTTCATTTCCAAAGATGCCTACAAGCAAATGCAAGAGATATGAGCATAACTTGTGATAGAGATTTTGCAGCACATACGGCATCATACTCCATTAACAAATACTTCTAAGCTTCAAGATTGAATAGAATAGTTATTACTTTCAATGTGGTAACCATGTAGGTACATGCCAAAGCAATCGTATCATGCTACCTCAAGGTGAAATACCAAAAGACCAGCTTCAAGAAGTCCAATTGTATGTATATGCATTTCATTTATATGCACATGCAGTTGTATCTTCTGAGAAGATGTTTCCATTCAAGATGATCATGGTCTGAAGAAAAGAAACTGTACCAGAGAAATAATTGGGCCTTCCTCTTCATCAGTTGTAACATGAGTCATCAAGGCCAAGTTTTTCACCAATCCACAAGCTTCACCTTCTGGAGTGTCACAGGGACAAAGCATTCCCCACTGCAGTATAGTTTTGATAACAACTAAGAAAGACGCTATGCAATACTTAATTGTACCTAAGTGACATAGTATTGGATAAACATCAGACTCACCTGGCTAGGCTGCAAGGCTCTGGGTCCACTAACTTTCCTGGACTTCTCAAACTGTGGAGAGATCTTTGTCATGTGACCCAGTGTTCCAATATAGGAAAGTCTAGCCACAACCTGTTGTGAAAAGAAGTCAACTCCATTACACTTAATATTTCTTCTTGGAAGAATCTCTCAAAGGGGTAGCTGAAGTTTCAAAATTACAAGTCAGGTGAACGTCTCTGTTAATTATTTCTAGAAGCATGAGAGTTTCTGAAAACAATGTCTTCTGATTCTTCAAACTTTGTGGACCAGATTGTGGATGATGTACGTTTTGTAGTTACACGTATACACGTGTGGATGAAGAAATGTAAGACAAACTGTTTGGTGTATACATCAAATTGTGAAGTGTAAATTCATGTAAAATATTTAGTTATAAAAAGCTAACAGACATTTGTTAGCAAAATCCTCATGCCTCTGTAACTAATTAATATCAACTGTTGAGTTAGTTATGAATTTTAAATCTTTGGGCACAGAAGAGAAATTGTCCCTTTAATGGTGTCAAATCCTCGAGAAACACAGATGAAGCAGTACAGAGTTCGATGAAAACAGCAATAGCAAGACTCCCAGGGACAATGCCCATATGATCCCCTATGGGTCGATAAGAGAGCAAATACCTGTGTCATGCCTTTTCGGTGCATCCTAAATCGTTTGACATCCCAGTTGCCAGTAGAAAGAGTCCTTTCTAGACCAACAGTAATGCTATCTTTCACTATGTACTGCAAGCAGAATAAGAGAAGCAGAAAGCAAGTCACCAGATGGTTCTGACTTGCTAAGTGCATGCATAAATGCAAAAACAGGAGAACCAAAGTTTATGAAATTCAAACAAATTATTGTCAACATCATTTTGTTAAGCCAATTTCTTCATTTTCTATAATTTCTTAAGGTATGATATAATTAGGATCCTCATGGAGATGAATATTAACCCCAAACAGTACAAGATATGATTGATAAGAAATATACTACTTAAACAGTAAAGCATAAAAAGAAGTAAACAACACAGCACTGAAGATGTAAAAGCAGTTATGATCAAGGCCCAGAGCCAAGCCAATCAGAAAATGTAAGTCAATGTGTCTCTCATCCAGAGAAATCTCATCTCGTCTTAAATTTTGGAGAAAAAGAGCATTTACTAGGTCATTTTGAAAAAGAATCAATCATCTGTAAGCCAGCAATTGTAAAACATACAATAGTTTAACAATGACTGCCTGTCAATCATCATTACAGAAGGCAAATACAGAACTTATCCTTTTTTTTATATCTTTTTTGCACAATCAAAAGAAAGATGGGCATGACTAACAGAGCAAGCACATTGGTGAATCCATGTATCAAAATACTGATTTCAAAAGCCCAGATCGAGAGAAAAGAGTCAACAACATTTGCATCTGTTTTTACAGGGATGTATCAGCCCTATAAAAATTTGGGGTGAAAGTCCCCTCACTCAGCAATACATCACTTGCATCTGTATACAAAACCATGCACTTTAATTTGTCACATTTCTTTATTGCTTTGGAAATCATTTTCTCAAAGTTAAAGGAAGGGTTTAAAACAAGCAGCCTGAGCATCAGGCACAAAGGAAACGTTAACAATATAACACCTCTCAGTTATTTAAACTCAGCAGGCTGTTTAGGAAAATAGACCTGACACATGCCAATGTGGCAAGAACGGCTTGGCTTTGAGAAAAAAGTCCCAGTTAACTCAGAACAGATTAAAACATAGCTTAATTTGGCTGTATCAGCCACATGAGAATTTGGGGTGAAAGTTCCCTCACTTGGCAATAAATCACTTGCATCTATAGACAAAGCTCTGTGCTTTGATTTTTCACATTTGTTTTACCACTTTGGACATCATTTTCTCAAAGTTAAAAGAAGAGTAAAGAAAAAGGAGCCTGAGCATCAAGCACACAGTGAACCTTAATAATAACATCCTTCTCTCAGTAATGTAAACTCAGCAGGAATGTTTAGGAAAGTATACCTGAGACATGTCAAAGGGGCTAGAACGGCTTGTCTTTGATAGGGTAGCATCTATATTCTTCCTCACTTCATCATTCATTGTCTTGAACAAATCCTGCAATGCATGTGTTCAATGAGACATAGTACCACCACATGATGGATGTATATTCTGATATATAAAGAATTCAAAATAATTTACCTCAAAAAGCAAAGACAGCAATTGCCCAGACAGCTCCAATCGTTTGTTCCCCACATAATCCTACAACAATTACATTTCAAAACATTAACACCAGGTTTAAATTTATCTGATTGCATCATATAGAAGGGAGATCCATCAGTGGTACATACAACATAAGCAGTAAAACTTAATTTTAACATCAAACTTTCTACGTTAAACAGCATAGTCTTGTCAAAAGCATTAGCACTTCATATCCAACTGAATAAATATAGAAGAAATTTTGTGGGTAACTTGCTGCACAACAGCTTTAGGCCAAATATTTGTTTTCAGAAAAAAAAAAAAAAAGGAAAGAGTGCTTAAGCATCATTATAAAAAGACGAATCAGCATTCATAGTAAGGACCTTCATAATCATTTTTTTGTCAGCATCAATACAACATAAGAAAATTGGAGCTAATACTGGGGAAAAAGGGTTTAAAGCAGGAATCAGTGACATATATATTCTGGAAAGCTGGTATGTCGAACATCAAGGCAAGTTCACAATGCAAGGATCAAGTACCAAGATTAGCAGACCAAACTAAAAAAGCTTTCTCTCAGATATCCTATTTATAGAGCAAGACTAATAACAGAAATTGTAAGATTGGTCAGTCACCACATTCCTTGCAAGTTTTTGAGTATGTTGAAGGGAATAAAAGCCTTTGAAGAATCAGAAATATCTTTCTCGAAGTGGATAACAGGTTTTGTCACAGAGGAAACATTTGCATCATAAATAGGAATTTGGAGACTTCCAACCATATAAATCATTTGGTGAAAAGGTTTTTCTCAAATTGAAGTTCGATAGACATCTCCATAAGTTTCACCATGCTTTGCATCATTTACTGACTTACATTTTTTATCTAGAGAGAAGACCTGAGCTAAGTTGTAAATGATCACATATTTTTAGTGCAGTTATTAGATAAGCATATCAAATGTATGTTTTTGCCATTCATCTATTATCACAAATTCTTAAGTGTAAATGATCACATCAAATACATGTTTTTGCCCTTCATGTGGTGCAAAAAAAGTTTCTGATTTGCACCTGCAGACCATCATCATTGTTACTGAAGTTGATAGTCACAAACCTTCACAAGTTATAGGGAAAAGACCAGTTAGTAGATATATTACCTTGTCATCCATCGCATCTTTATTCAATATTGCTTCCATCATGCGCCTCAACATTACAGCAACATAGATGCATTTTGAACGAAAATTATATTGACGTACCTAAAGAAAGAGATGGCGAAACAGAGAAACAGAAAATAGATCTGTAACAAACATCTAGAACCTTGTATTCAAATTCACAAATTTGGAACATTTCTTACAGGGATGTTGGCAATAAATATGTCTCGGAGGATACTGAGAGCTCTTTTTTCCTACCAATATCAAAAAGATTTTAAAGCAGGGAAAACTAGATTCAAGAAATCTATGAGGAAAAACATAACTATATACACTTACAACTGGAGCATATGGATATGGCAATTGTTTAACCTGCAATATGTGAAAAGAACTATGTAAAAGCAAAAAGCATAGTAAAAGAAGATGATGCCAATTAAGAAAAATACTAGAACTATATTACCGAGACGGAAGGAAAGAAAATTGACGCAGCAACTTAGATTGGATAGCATATTTGTTTTGCTGAAATATATTGTAGGATAAAAATGCATATCTTTAACTGAGATTATAAATTTAGGCATCTTCTTTACAGGGTACCACTTTTAGGAATGAATAACAGATGCTGTCTCACAACAAATGGGTTTGTGAGACTGAAACTAGTTTAGCCTAATATTTTTGGGCTGAAATAAGAGAAGGAAGGGCACTAGCAGAAATGAACCCTACTAGCAACCTATATTAATGTCATGCCAAGAATTCAATTGTATGTCCCCAAGAAACCTAGTTTCACACATAAATCTGGTCTCATAAACCAGACGAGCAAGTGGCTAGTTGCTTTTCCTCCTACCAACTTTGCTGTTTCTTCTCCCTGGACGGGCTTAAGCAAAATTCTCTATCAATGGCGCCAGAGATTAAAGCCACTCAAAAGTAAGTTATGCCATAAAGTGCCATATCAGTGCAATGAAAAAGGGAAAAAAAATAAAGCTTGTTATATAAATTCTGTACCCCAAGTAACAAGGGTTCTAAAGCTTTCTGTTTGATATAAAAAAATTTCTTCCCCTCACAATCAAAATATAACCAGAAATGACATCCAAAGAATGGTTCCCAATTCCTCCTGCGCTTTTATTTCTCATGAAGGGAGATCAGCTCAGGAGATCTTTATACCCTTTGCCACCATAAATAAACTCCACTCCAAGGAGAAAACAACCCACATCTGCTTTGAGTTTAAAATCAAGTACTCATTTTTATCTCCCCAATTTTCTTATTTCATCTTAATGGAGATTTTGGAGCAATGCATTCGGAAAAGTGAAAAACAAATTTTTTAATGTAAAAGTAATTTGGCATCTAACTAGAGATGAAAATATTGATGGCAAATCTCCAGAAATCCACCAAGAAAGCAAACCTGCTTCTCAAGGTATTCCAGGGCCTGGTGTTGTGTATATACATTTGCTTTTGCACATTCCTGAAATAAATAATGCATTACACAACACAATTGAGAATTTGTGAAGTATGAAGACTAAAGAAATAATTAAAGAAACATCCATTGAGAATCTAAATATTCACAGAAGATGCTGATATTCCAAAAACCAGACACAAAATGCTTGTCATCAGAACACTCTTGACCTTAAGGCATTTCTTGGTTGTCTGACTAACTCTTGAGGAAATAACACATGAAACAAAAACTAATTAAACTATCTTATATCATTAATTCTGCACAACTAGAGGGCTGATGTTACAACATTGAGTCTATCTTGCAACTAGAATAAGTTTCACAAGGTTAAGACCAACAGATTTGCATACATCATGCTCTCAAAAGGACATAGTATACAGGCTAAATAAGCTCAATTTATTTAGAAATGAAAGTGAAGACGACTTGGGAATATCCCACACTGGAAAGTAAGAAATAAATATGCCCAAAAAGGGAGAGAACAAAATATCTACAGCACAGTGGTTGAAGGAACAAAGAACTGCAGGAGGTATGTTTATAATGAACATCAATTAAAACAATAAATTTCCACGTATCATTCTACCTCAATGGAAGGCAACAGCAATGCACTATAACGTGGATCTCTTCCAACCATCTGGACAACCTCCTGATCACTCTCCATGCCCATAGCCTTCATAACCACCATTATAGGAAGCTGCAAAAGGAAGATCGAAAGACAATCAAAACACTAATAAGAGGAATATACTATAAAAATTTAGAGATATTTGGGTATTTGCAATTGGAATGAAAAGAAAGTTAGTAGGAATACAAGAGGCAGCTCTTAATGTTTAGGTCAATTTTGTGTGAGGTGAAAAGAAAATTTAGGAAGAGTGGGATAGCTTAATTGACAGAGCATAATGTCATATCCACATCAAAATTGGACAGGGAAAAAAAAAAAGAATGCCATTTCAATCAATCTTTTGCGCACAAGACACCAAACAACCTTGATTCCAGAAGAAAAATTAGTAATTGTTTATATTCTTTTCCGCCACACGCCTTTTCCACACCATATGTTTCGTCTTTAATTTTTTGTTGAGTGATTCTCTAACCTAAACATACTCTAACAGTAAGGTGGGAGAATAACCTTGCTTTTAAACTGATTAAGGTATAGATATATCTTCTCCTTCTCCATTTTGATGACTGTTTTACTTTTTGTAGCTGCAGTACTGCTTGTTACAGATGCTTGCACACTGCAGAAGAAATAATCAGCCAAACAGATGCACGCACAGTTTAAAACAGGATACAAATAAATAAATAAAAAAAGATAAAATACAAATTATTCAACTAATGAAAGACTAATAGAAATATATACAGCTATTTTTCTTGGTGATTCCAGATTTTAAGTGAATGAACCTATAGCTGATTCAATGGGTTAACCCAAAACTAAAGTCAAATATTTATAATCTTACTCTTTGCTCTGAAATCAACAATAAATTGGTTAGAATAGTAAGACAAGAATGATAAACATAGGATTGACTTTGCTATTTTATAGCACACTAATCCATATATACAAATGCTAAAAGTGTGACTTTTGACAAGTGAATTATTCTTAAAAATTTAAGGTTTATTTGGTCAAAAGAGAATAAACAAAGATAATACACTACAAATAACATGATTAGAGTAAAGAAAGTGAATGAGATCTGCATGGTCTCACAGTTTAACTGAGCTATCTAAGTTGCTGGTCCTATCATTAGAAACATGAGAATATATACTAAAACTGAAAACACTTGGCGTAGAAATTTCAGAAGGTCCCTGAAGTTCTCAAGCACCTCAAACATACATGAGTCTCCCTTCACTAAAAGATGGAGTTAGTAAGCAAAGAATTTAAGTAAGACTGTATAACCAATAGTGAACAAAGAAGTTCATACTAATTAAGAAGCCTATATGCCTCAGGATCACAAGCCAGACACAAATTATTCAATGATTTCAAACAAGCAAATGAGACTCAGCATTTTACAGAAACCCATTTAAAACTTTGGAAACAAGAAATCAACAAACATTGAAAAAAGAAAGACACAAGAGCAAAACAGTCTAGATAAGAACACACAAAGGGAGGATTAAACCCAAAATGAATAGTAAATAACAACCTAAGAACTGTAAAATACTCACCAGCCCTTCTTATCAGTATCAATAATTATCCTGTTCTTTGAAAGTTGTTCTTGAATTAAAATCACCTGGTACAGTTCATCACATTTAGCAGCACAACTGACAATATATTCGCTGAAAATAAACTGCAATGGCAGAAGAATATCACCTTCTCTGTTCCTTTAATAACAAAATAGCCTCCTGGATCAAGTGGGCACTCACCTACAATGAATCCGGGAAGCTAGTAATTCTGCAGTCATTGTCCACTAACATGCCAAGTTTGTTCAGACAAAGAGCTACATCTTTCTTGGAAAAAGAGAAAACTTACCCAGCCTTGCCAGTTCTTCTTCATCCTTTCCATACAAAACACAGCAACAGCTTCTCAGCATGATAGGCATTCTCCCAATAACAACATCTTTCTACAAATAAAAAACTTAATTTTATGTACAAAAGGATGTGCTTTACTGTCATCGTCGAAAATCTCAGAAGTCCAATAAGTACCTTCATTTTACAGATGTATTTTGACCACTCCCAGTAGTATATTCTATTGTTACCAGTATTGGAGCAGCATAGCTGAAGTTTGTAGCAACCATAAGAGAAAGAAATCAATTGAAGGAAAATGTTAAAATTACGACGTTACTACCCTCAGAAGCCTAAAGTTTGAAAGGAAATTGAGTATAATAACAAAGAGAATTGGAGGAACAAGTTCAAACTTTCAGCTGAGTATCCATCTGAAAGGAAACCCAAATTGGAGATCATCATGATCATATATCCCACGTGTTTTGATACATAAATTAAGAACTACTTGATTCATGAAACTCAGTATACGTTGCAGCACAACAAACACTGTAACTGTAACTCAAAAACAAAGGATCGACTGCAAAATTTCACCCAAAGAACAAAAAGCAAGAGGCTGAGAAGTCGAATGGGTAAGCAAAAGATCCCCAAGTAAATGCAATTAGTACAATGCCAGACTCATCCTACTTGAGAACATATCTACCCCTCCTTAAGAACCTTTCTCATACTGGTCAGCCTATGTGCAGAGCCAAAGTCACCCAACTGTAGTAGTGAAGTGTTACATTGATTCATGTTTTTCACATTCCCTTCCGTGCACCAAAAGGGATTTCATACCATGTGCCCCCAGATAAAAGAGAAGCACAAAGTACATACAAGATATATCAAGTATATTTATGTGCAGCATATCAGTCTCTTAGGCTGCTTCCAATTTTGGAAATCAAAACTCATTAGTTAATCAAAAAGAAAAATAATGGATATTGTCTTAAATTAAAATAGCAACGAGGTTCGAAAGAAACTGTCAAACACATGTCAATTTCATTCCACTTGCATTGAACCCTGAACTTGAACTACAGAGCATGTCTAAATAGGTTCAGCCAAGCTACTGAAAATAGGACTACTGAAGCCAACTTGACTAATGTCCCAGCAAATGAGTCCCTCTAAAAGCTCTGGTACCAAAAGAGCAATATCGACAGAAGTCAAATAATCTGCCACTAATGCTAGTTTATTCAAAGCAATGTGAAATAATACAATGACAAATTCCGTTGGATAGTTTCTAAAGAAATAAAACATAAAAGAAACTTTCACTCTACTCCAAAAACTCACAACAAGAGCAGTATACTTGGAGAGTTGGATTGTTCTTCCTATTCATCAGTACATCCTACAAGCAAACTCCTTATGGCATCACTTTAACTAGTACAAGCTAGATGTAGATGCAATTTATGTAAATCAACATAGCAAAAGTACTTTTGAGCTAAAATTTAAAATTAAAACAGGACAACACGATAGAATGAACTTTCTCCTCTTCTATAAGCTTTACGATATTCAGAAGCTAAGTTAAAGCTCCATAAATCTGTTGTTAACAAACCTCATATCACCAAAGAAAAGCTAAATGTATATCTTCAGGTTTCAGATACTTACGTAACATCAGAGAGGCGACACTTATGTGGACTGAGCTTCTCCGTTACATTATCAATCATCATTGAGGGCTCACCAATGCGCACATCTTTGTATCTTCCACAATCAGAACACATGGAAGACAAACACAAAGAAAGACAATAAATCTTTAAAATTCAATCGAAGAAGAACTGATAAAACTTTTACTTTGTAACAAAAAGTGAGCACCAGATGCCAGTTTCACCTTAGGTAAACATTTTCATCCTTTTTTGATGATCTGATTTCGTTGTTTGCATGCACAATCTTTTTTATCTCCGTCCTAACAAAGTAGTTGAAAGAATCCAAATGCTGCTTCACCAACCCTCTCACCTACGATGCCAGGAATATTACCACAACTATAGTAACATTTCGCATTATGGTTAGAAAGAAACAACTTAGCTAAAATTTCTACCTGGCCCAAACCAAAAAGTTCTTAACACTTACATCCACGATTTTACAAACAGATATCAGTTTTTCAGCTAAAACATGTTAAAGTACTCTTTCTTCTTAAAAATTCTCCTTTTGCTTAGTAAAGATTTACATTCCAAGGTAACAAAATACGCTTTCTTTCGTTTTGAAACTTTTACCGAAATCAAATTGCATCGACACAGACCTGGGATTTGGAGTGCAAAATTGAAACTTTTACCAATAAAAGACGACAAACCATGAATTTTAAACACATAAATTGCCATTCTTTTTATTTGTTGCCTGCCTATTCAACAGTTGCAACAAAAATAACGGGAAAGGAAAAGAGTCAAAGAGCAAAACTTCAGCAACAGAAAATCAAGCGCCCTTTAAAAATCAAGCAAGAAACACCTTCAAAAACTCGGGAAGTAGCTGGAATTTATCCACAGCAGATTTTACAGGGGCAGCAAGAAACTGTTTATCGATTCCTGACCTGAATTGCATCAACAATAACCCCCATTAACATCAAACTCAAAACATAAACATGTTTATAACCTTAATATATTTAAGGGAAAAAAATCCATTAAGTACCATTGAGGTTGACTAAGAAGGTCCTCGTTTGCCACCATCTTGATCGAGCTCTTTTTCCCTTTTTCCTCAGTACTACCAAAAAGAATTGAATAAAAGCAGCTCTTTCATAGACAGTTGAATAAACCCTCCTAAAACCTCAGCTTACTCTCCCGTTCTCTTAGTAAACATAAGAAGGAGATCAGTACTTAATTTTGTAAGTCGACTGGTACTTATATTTTAGAAATTAAGAACTAATGTTGATGAATAGTTAATTTGGGCCTGAAAGGTTCCATGCTATGTCTGTTGAACATATCATTTTTTTGTTTAAAGCCCAAGTTTAAAGCCCAAATCAGTGGCACCTGGCCGTCTGGACTGTTGCACTGTTCCCCTGTCATTGTCCTTCGACTTCCTATGTCTTTTGAGACTTGGGCCTAGTGCTATGCTGCTAGCTGGCCCAAACTTCCAACGTTTTAAGGTCTTGCAGGTATTCTCTTTGTTTCTTGCAGGTATTCTCTTTTGTTTCTTGTGATTCATTACAGGCTTTAACCATATTGGAGGAATAAAGGTTCGGATGAGAGAGTAGAACTAAGAAATTTTTCATTGGGAACTGATTAATGTCTCTATCAATTGAGAGTAGTTTTTCAACAATTGCGACTATATATTTGGAGTAACACATTTGGCTTTTTTCCTTCAGAAGCAATAGTGGTGATGAAGCCTAATACAAGTTTATAGGTATCAGAATCACTCGATCAAGAAAAAGTTCACTCTAATTAATGCTAGTCCCCTTTTCGTGTACGTCTCAGCAACTGGTATTCGCCGCGCCTATTACCTTGTTCCAGGAGAGGGATAGGAGCGGTAACCATTCTTGAAGATTCATGGCCAAGATTTGGCCAAAAAAAATGTAAAGTTCAGATTTCATCTTGTATATCGTTTTTTACATCACATGTAGGAACAAAATTTTATTCTATAATTACACGTTGTTAAAAGTGAATTAAATTGTATGCATATAAAGTTATATTTTGCATTTTGTATAGAATCGGCCAAATAATTTTTTTAACAATCGTTTGGGCCTTGAGTCCAACCTGTTTCTGCCGCCTTCCAAGGTCAGTTCACTTGAAGAAAGAAAATGCACATTGACAGGGACGCACCCTCTTTTGCCCAGGCACCTAAGCAAACGCCTCAAAGAAAAGCCTCGAGAACATAAGGGAGTTGCATCTTTTTTCACGATAGAAACCATCCCATCATATATATCTTTTCTGCCTCAAAATCATCAACAATTGGACTGTTGCTCTTCCTACAATTTCCTCCCTTCTTCTCATATGTCTTTGATTTTTCCTCTCATTCATGACACTTAACTATCTATCTAAGCATCTAAATTCTTGTTATTCCCTCCTTGATTCTCGTGTGTATGCCGATATTCCAGTTTAGAAAAGGGATAATATCAGAAACACCTCCCCTAAAGTATCTCTCAATATCACTTGGTAACGCTGAGATTTTAAAAATATCATTTACCTCCCTAATAAATTCAAAAAGACTCTATTAACCCTCATTAGATACATAATTCATGTATCAAATGAATGAAGTTTAAAAAAAATTTAGAAAGCAAACAAAAATCATTTTCTTCTCTTTCTTCTTTCCCCAACATTCTCTCTTATTTATTTTTATTGGATGGCTATGTAATTTCTTATTTGTAAATTATAATAAATGAATTTCATTTACCTTTTACTTTTGTGGTTTTGATAGTGTGGGTATGATTTCTTTGTTTATTTTGGGTTGATTTTTTATAATGATCCGCACAATTTTAGGGCTTAGTTACGTATTAAGAAGAAGTTTGGAAAAAATATATAAAGTTCATAAGAATTTAATTTCGAGCATATAGAATTAAACTGGTGCAAGTGTATTAATTTATAAATGTTTATTTATTTTTTAAATTTCTTTTTTATAAACTATAGTATTGTAATGTAGTACTACTGCTGTAGATTGTTTTTTATGTGATGACTTTTCTGGAGTAAATAAAGTGGTTTAGGAGTACTTTTATTCAACAAGCAAAAAGGTAGTTTAGGGTTTTTAAAAATTTTGTTACACAAATAATAAAACTAAAGGAAGTATGTGATATTTTTAAAAGTTTAGGCGTCGGATGATATTAAATGAAAGTTCAGGAGAGGTTTCCAATATTATCCCTTTAGAAAAAGATTTGACATCCACGAAAGTTATCTCTGTCTGCCTGCCTACTTGTTTCCCATTAGACGTATCAATTCACCCTACTTTTGGATCTTTCTTCTATTCTTTCCTCACAAGTAATCTGTCCACTGCTATTAAGTCACAAGATTCCTCGCCAAAGTGCTTTGCAATGTGTTCGACCATATGAACCAAGAATCAATTATTCTGAGCATGGATTCCACTGACTGAGTACAGTCAAGTGCTTGCTTGCTTTCATTTGTTGTAATCTTGCACCATGGTATAGGTTCAGCATATTTTTAGTAACTTTGTTCACTTTTTTTTTTTTCCCTTGGGTATCAGGAAAGGTAGATATCATGATATCTAATGCTTTTCCTCTAAAAAAAGAAGACAAATGCAACAACCTAATTTTGACTGAGCTGTGATCTGTCATTACCTCCAATCTTGTGCGTTTCACCCCCAACAAACACACACATACAAGAAGAAGGGAAAAACATTAACAAAAAAGAAAGTGTATATTTTGTTTGGAGCAGAAAAAAAAAAAAAAGGTTTTTGTGGGAACCATGAACAGAATATATTGAACTTGACACCTTGTTAACTCCACAACAACAACGTGTCAATGAATGTCTGCATTTCTTGCTCATAGATTCACATGCAAAGTGTATTCATAAAGCCAACTACATTGGATTGTTGGCATTGAATTTGATATGATTCAATTATCATCACTAAAAGTAAGTAGGATCAAAGGGCTCATTTATAAAAGCAAATATATATTATATGAAAAGTGGCAACAAATTTATTAAAACAACAGCAATAGTTCATGGAAAGAATACCTTTTTAATTGAAAAAAACACCTATGACGTATCCATGCATTCTATTGTGGTACACTTACCAAATGATTCATTTGCTTAAGCGTCATTGGTCCAAGTAATGACGCTTTAAGTCATCGATTAATTAGATTTTCAAGATCAAAAGTTGTGTGTGAGACTTTCATCCAAGTATACTTAAGAGAATAATTAAATCCAAATCCGGGTATAAGAAAATTCTGAGATCTATGCATTCATTATCCGTATCCTACTTTCATACCTACACAAGTTTTGATACTAAGGGTTCATTTGGTTCACTGATTGGATGAGATGGGATGAATCATCATTGGATAATTAATCTTGAGATTAATCATCATGGGATTACTCATCTTTATTATCCAACATTTGGTTTATTAATATAGTTGTAGGTTTTGTCTTTCTTGATAAGGGTAAAAGAATCTGATAAATCATTATTCCCTCTCACAATTATCCCTGGATAAATAATACCAAAACCTCCATGGGATGGCTTTATCCAGGATTAATTCGGTTAACATGGATATCTAATCTAATTAAAAAAATGCAACCAAACAAATGGGATGAGATAGGATAAGTCATCCAATCCTGTCTCATCCTATAAACCAAGTGAACCCTAAGAGTATAAGCTATTAATTTGCGTTATAAAATAATAGAAGAAGGATTCACGCTCTAATAGCTTCACTTGTTTATCTATATTGCATTAAAACATGAGAGCTCGTTTGGATTGCTATTTCTGAAGCTTTTATAGAAAAAAAAATATCTGTAGCATTTGATGTATGTGAGGTAAAAAGATTATTAGGAAATGCATTCACAAAAATGCCAAAGTTTTTTGGGAAAAAATACCAATCCAAATAAAGCCTAAAACTTGCATAATATCATAAGATACATAAAAACGGTACGAGTAAAACAATTCTACAAGGTGAAACTGACAAGCAAGTATTTCAACACACCAGAAGTTCATGGGCTGAGCTGATTGTTACAAAAACATTTGTTACTCAACACTTATTCTTGTGAATTTTTCCTAAAGTGCAGGCACTAAAAATGAAAAATGAAAAGGGACAAATCATCAAAAGATGCTTTGTTAATGCCGTCTCTATTCAATTCCAAGACTTGATTCCTTTCTTGATTTTCCCCCCTATTCTAAGTAATTGCAAATCAAAATTCAATCCATCTCCTTGGACCCTTTCCCTCCCAAAAAAAAAAAAAAATCTCTTTGTGCCCTTTTATCAAGCTGGTCACATGGTCAATGTATACTCAGAAATGGATTGGCCACGTCCCCAAATTGACCAGCTGGGACCCTGCTAATAGTGCAACAATTATAGCCAAAAGGACAATCATGCTAGGGTCGTCACCGCCCACTACTCACCAGTCACTGCACCATTTCTTTTTGATATATTAATGCGTCAAGGCCAAAAGTTTATTTGGGCCGTAGCGGAATGAAGAAAGTTCTAGATTATATAAAAGAGATCAAACTAGTACTATTATCTAATGTAAATAGTAGCATAATACTAACAAAAGCTAAATAAATTTCTTGATAGGTGTATCCGTAAATATTTTTACTCATTTGTATAAGTACAAAACAAGGACATTGGTAGTAGGCTATTTAAAACATTTTAAGGCATTATTGTGTTTCGTGATTTGGTCAATTAAAATAAACCATGCAGAGCCAGAAAATTGTTACTGAGATATTAGAATTTATAGAAAGATAGATGTTTATTATTTTAGGCCTTGTTTAGATTGGGTCTTGTCTAGATTGCCATTTTATGAATTTTTAATAGAAAAATATATTGTAGTGACTTGATGTATGTGAGGTAAAAAAAAGTACTTAGGAAATATGGTTATGGAAAACGTACAATTTTTTTGTGAAAAATTCCAATCCAAACAATGCCTAATTTTTCTTAAAAAATTTTAACACATTTCCTAATCACATTTTACTTCACACACATTAAATCGTTAAACTTTTTTTTTACAAAAGCTCTAAAAAATAACGATCCATATAGGCTCTTATTTTCCCAATCTTTGATGGATATGTATTTCCATATTGGTATATTATTATTTGATAAAACTTCGTAAAATTGTGCAATTGTTATGAAATAATTATATGTACTGATGTGGATGTCCATTTATATTCCCAATAAAATTGATACATGTATTCCCCATAAGATTCATTAGTACATTGATGTATCCTCTTATAATTCGTTAGTTTATCTATGGAACTACTAAATTCATATATAGATATTTAACAAGATTCATGTACATTTGATCTTAACTTACCTATAAATAGATGTATCCCAACCTCACTTGTAACAACAACTTCTGAGCAATAAAGTTAATAATATAATAATTCTCTATTCTTTCTATTTATTGTTTCTACTATATTATTTCAATCTCTACTTTTAGTAGTTTATATCACTAGTTTTACAACAGCAATTGAATTTATATTAGACGGGCTTTTATTGATAGAACTTTCTTTGTTGTTTATTTATCAATTTTCTATTCCAAAGTACTACTTGTAAATCCACATATTCCCCCCTCCAACGACGTGTCTTGCATGTTCCGTACATTTTTAGGACTAAAACATCTACTAGTATGTTAATTAATTGTTGTCATTGATATTATTGTATGCCGCGTTAGTACTATTACAGTCTATTCCTGTCTTTTTCTCGGCAGTTGCATTAATTGAAGAGCGATTTTAACAATACTAGGAGTCTAGGAGCATGAATTAATGACTTTGATTAAAGTAAAAAAAAATGTTAAAAGAAAAATCGTACTACGTCTGAAAATAGTAAATGAGGTAATTAAAATTACTGATTGAACAAATAAGATGGCCAAAAAAAAAAAAATAATAATCAGACTGTAAAGAAGCCCTTTCCGTACTCTCTCACCAGTCATTGTAGCCCACACTCGCCGTTCCTCTTCTTTCTGCAGGGACGTGGTTGGCAATCTCGTAAATAAACCAATCCCTCTTCCTTTACAGCGAAGGGGCCTCCGGGGCCTGATACACGTGTCGTTCAGAAAAGGGGCAGTAGTACCAACGCGATGATCTACGGCGCGTGGTGGAAGCTAATGCCTGGCTGTGGCTTAGCTTTTTATCGTCTGCAGCAATCGAGACGGGTCGTGGCCAATCATGTGACCCATGGCCTCGTTTGCTCCCCATGCTAGCGAGTGGGCCCCCTGGGTACGTTTTCCTCCACGTCATCATCTGAGCTGGCCGATCCGCCAGTCAACATCAGCCCGCCACGTGGCCGCCATGTCACCACCCACCCAGTCAACGCCCCGGGAATATCCACGTCAGCCCGTTCAAAGAATCCCATACGCTAGCGTCCAAAGCCCAGAACCCAAAAGCTAAGAAACCCGAAAAACTGAAAAGCAACCGAAAGCAATGCCAATTACCGGGAGGTGAAGGCTTGGAATTTGCGTGTTTTTTTTTTCAAGCTTTTGGCAACGGAACAAGAGTTGGTCATTGTCTCAAAGGAATTTTTCTCCTGTTCACAAACGCGAAAGGGCTGGATTGGACGATAAGATAGAAGAAATTGCACGTAAAATTGTCTGGATTTCACATTAAAAATAATAATAATGATATAGTCTTTTAACTATTTAATTAATTTCTTTTAACTATTTACTAATTTGTTAATTATATTTTTATTTTATATATATAGTGTTATAAAAAAGTTACAAGATTGTTCTAAAAGGTTTTTCAAAAAAATCTTCTTTATAAAAGACAGCATGCAAGCATATATTACTTACATGTAACATTTTCAAATCTAATCTTGAATTTGGGGAGTCCAATAAAATTAAAGGCTCAATTAGTATAGTTAAATTAAATCCAGAGTTTTTTTTTTGAATTTATTTTTAAACGCAATTCAACGCTAGAGTGGTATAACTTAAGACCTAAGTTTTATTGGGGCCAAAGATTAGAAAATTTGTTAATGAAAAGGGATTCATACACACATCAAACTTCCAAGAAAGTTCAATATGGTACCTTTTATGACATGAATGCTAAAAAATTTTTAGGCATCGAAGGGTTGGATTGGACTGTAAAATAAAAGAAATTGTAAGTAGAATATGGATTCTAGATTAAAAACAATAATAATGACAGTGTGTCTTTTAACTATTTAATTAATTTCTTTTAACTAGTTACTTAATTTCCTAATTATTTTTTTATTTTATATATATAGTGTTATAAAAAAATGTTACAATATTATTCTAAAAAGTTTTTCAAAAAATTCTTTGTATAAAAGACAGCACGCAAGCATATATTAGTTACATATGTTAGCTACATGTATCAAGTTCAAATCTAAATTTGAATTTGGGGAGTCCAGTAAAATTAAAGGCTCAATTAGTATAGTTAAATTAAATCTAGAGTTTTTTTTTTTGTATTTATTTTTAGACGCTAGAGTGGAATAACTTATGGCCTAAGTTTTCTTGGGGCCAAAGATTGGAAATTTTGTTAATGAAAAGAAATTCATACACAAATCAAACTTCCAAGAAAGTTCATTATGGTACCTTTTGTGACATGAATGCTAGAAAAATTTTCGCTGCCTAAACCAAAGTGAACATGTCTAAGGAATACATTCGAACCTGTTACAGTTGTTAGATGTGCGGTGGGAATTTTTCCAAATATAAGACCTATATTTAATGGCAAGAAATCAATGAAATTAATAATGGAAAAGGGATTGGAAAAGATTTGAAGACAGTGAAAGAATTTCCAAATGCCAAATATACCTCTAGGATCTAGGCCATAAATATAATTTATGGGTACCTAAACATGACTAATCTACTATATATGTCTAACAAATTTAGCACTTGTTTGGATCATAGTTTTTTCTGCAAAAAAAATTTTATATTTTTTCGTGAATATATATTTCAATCATCTTCTTAACTCATATATTTAAATCGCTACTGTATATTTATGTATAAAAGTTCCTAAAAATAACAATCCAAGGAGGCTTGGGGTTTGGATTTTGAGTTTTTTTTTTTTTAATTTCTCTAATCAAATAATCAAAAAAAGGAAAAAAAAAAAGAAAAATTGAAGACCCTGCTATAAAGTGCAGGTGAGGGAGCGAACTGCCCTTGTAACTCAATGCGTGAGAGAATTTTTTTACTCTGTGTGTGTGTTCTATTTTTCGGGGTGCATAAATAGAGAGGTACGTCTGATTCATCATAGACTCTCCACTATCATCGTTTCTTCTTCGTCTTCTCTCTCTAAAAAAAAACGAGTAAGAGGTACTGCTGCAGTCCGAGAGAGTAGCCAGAAAGCGAAGATATTCCGCTCTGCTACTGGCGGAGAAGGCGGTGGTGAGGTAGGAAGAAGAGGAGAGGTAAAAGGCGGGTTTTTACCAGCGGTTTTAAGGTAAAAAATGGGTGAAAACTACTGGGTATTTGTTGGGGGTTGGGTGTTCTGGAATCTAGGGAATTTAGTGGTTTTTGAGATTTTTTTTGGTGTAAGTGATCTCTATTTTGGGTTTTTGAGTGGGTTCTAGTGAGATCTGAGTGATTTAACTGATTATATTGTTTGGATCTGAGTTTGAACTCTTCACTGGACTGTAGTTGGCATTTTTGGGTTTTCTCTAGAATCTTTTGAAGGTCTAATCTGAAAAAACTACTGGATTTCTCGTGGTTTACTGGGAAAATTGATTTTACTGTACTTTTCCCTTATGTTTTGAATCGTTGGAAATTGATTTTTGTTTTTTCCCTTGTTTTCCGGGTCTAGGGTTTGTTAAATGAATATTTTCCGTGAATGGCTGTACTCTGTTAGTGAGTTTTTTTTTTTTTACTTAAATTTTGGTGAGGGTTTAGTCAAACTTCATCTTTTTCCCCTTTGTTTTCTGGGTTGGGGCTGATTATGATTTTTTCAGCTTTTTCCTTTTTGGTTTGGGTTGTGGATTGGTTATGTATCTACCATATAGACTCCTGTCAGTTATGCGTGTATTTTGTTCTCGGGTAACACCAATGATTCCCTATCCGTCGTGATAATCTACTGATGAAGTGCTTCTGTGAATGAACGGGGATGTTTGTTTTCTGGAAATTGTTCATTGAAGTCAATGAATTCGTAGGAGAATCTTTCTTCGCTTCCTGTTTACCTCGCTGTTTTTATGTGTGAGAATAATTACAGCTAATAGTCTATTTTCTAATTTTTTTGTTATGTTAATTGCTTTCGTAAAGGCTTTTTTTACATGCATTGAAGATGTGGATGTACTTTTTATAGGACGTTTTCCCATTGTAGTTATACTTTGGTTGTAGACATGTTACGTGGATGTGATTTGCATTACTATCCTAATCAAAATGGTGGTTCGAAGTGGCCGCAGAAATTTTTATTGATTTTGGCTAATCAAGTCTAGGCGGACTTGTTGGTTATTTTAATGTGAAATTAGCATGTGATAGTCTGACTCTTTGGTCAATGCATCTTTTGTATTTAATTGTTATGGATTGTGTTGCTTGCTTACTTGCTGAGACACTTTGTTGTAGTTGTTACCATGGTGAGGAAGAGGCGAACGGAACTTCCTAGTGAGGGACAGAGTTCCAGTTCCCAGGAAACTGGAGCTGGACGCGGTGGTGGGCAACCCAGCCAACCAGTTCAGCAGCAGCAGCCACAGCAGCAAGGCGGATTCCAAGGTGGAGGGAGAGGCTGGGGACCTCAGCGTGGAGGATATGGTGGCCGTGGACAGGGTGGACCACGAGGTGGGATGACTCCTCAACAATATCATGGTGGGCCTCCTGAGTACCAGCAAGGTCGGAGTCCTCAGCAGTTCCAACGAGGAAGTGCACCAGCCCAGCGCCAGCGAGGTGGTGCTGTTGGCCGTGGGATACCTTCAGCTGGTGGGCCTTCTATGGCGCCAGTTCCCGAGCTGCATCAAGCAACCCCGGCTTCTTATCAGTCTGGGGTGACTACTCAGCCTATCCCTTATTCAAGACCTGTAGAATCACAGGGTGAGGCTAGTTCGTCAGGCAAAGCACCTGAGCCATCATCATCATCATCAGTGGAGCAGCAGTTTCAACAACTTAGTCTCCAACCTGAAGTGAGCCAGGCGATTCAACCTGCTTCAAGCAAGTCGATGAGGTTTCCTCAACGCCCAGGGAAGGGTAGCACTGGCATAAAGTGTATTGTCAAGGCAAATCACTTCTTTGCTGAGTTGCCAGACAAAGATTTGCACCAATATGACGTGAGCTTTTTCTTGCTAGCTATATGTAATTTCTCATACATGTTTATTATGTAATTCTCTGGTGGTTTGATCTTAAAATGAGAAGTTAATTTTCATGGGTGTCAGGTATCCATCAATCCCGAGGTAGCATCCCGAGGTGTCAACCGTGCTGTAATGGAGCAGCTAGTTAGACTGTACAAGGAATCTCATCTTGGAAAAAGGCTTCCTGCCTATGATGGGAGAAAGAGTTTGTACACTGCAGGGCCGCTCCCTTTTGTTTCCAAAGAGTTCAGGATTACCCTGATTGATGAGGAGGATGGAAATCAAGGAGCTGGTCCCAGGTTTGTTAAGAATTATTTAATTTGAACTCTCCTCTGTACTTGCCAGCCTATAATCCATTTTTAATGGAAATTTCATTGATTATCATGTGCTTTTTCATGAATGCAGGAGAGAGAGGGAATTTAGAGTTATGATCAAATTGGCAGCACGTGCTGACTTGCACCATTTAGGGATGTTTCTGCAGGGAAGACAAGCAGATGCCCCACAAGAAGCTCTTCAAGTTTTGGACATTGTTCTTCGTGAATTACCGACAACTCGGTATGCAATCTATGCTTTTTTTGGGGCTATTCTTCCAGTTGTTACCATCTTCTCAATCTGCTGCCATTTAGACATCTGATAGTTTATGTTCTGATTTTTTTTTTTTTAACTTTTTAAAGGTATACTCCTGTCGGCCGTTCTTTTTATTCCCCTGATTTAGGAAGAAGGCAGCCTTTGGGTGAAGGACTGGAAAGTTGGCGTGGTTTTTATCAAAGTATTCGGCCTACTCAGATGGGGTTATCACTAAATATTGGTGAGAAATTCTTCCATATTGCTCTTGTAATTTTTGTTATATATAATTGGTCACCCAATATTGGTCAGGAAGGTTTCTGCTGTCTTATTATATAGATGTAAAATCATTGACTCATTAAATGCTTTACTTTTCTGATTGGAGTCAGTTTCTTTGTGATGATTATTTTGACCATCACAGTGATTAATTATTTGTTTTATTCCCCTGTTGTAATTGTTGTGGTTTCGTGGAGCAGATATGTCATCCACGGCTTTCATTGAGCCACTTCCTGTTATCGAGTTTGTGACTCAGCTTCTTACCAGGGATGTATCATCAAGACCTTTGTCTGATGCTGATCGCGTGAAGGTAAGATTTTTCTTTTTTGTGGATTCCATCCGTATTTTTTTCCCTTTTTTTTTTTTTTACCCTGGGCCTCAAATTTGTTGAACATTCAGCTTAACGCTGTTCTTGTCTTTATTGTATTTGCTAGCTTTGGGTTATGAAGCAAAATGGCTGTTATGTTACGTACACCTTGTCTTGTGTTTGTGTTCTCATAGATTGCAGGTTCTTGTTTCTGTTATTAACCTTTGAAGGATGGCTAATGGTGTGATTATCACAATCTGTCCTTTTTCCCCCTGAAAATTGGTATCCAAACAGGTTTTTACTAGTATTTTACTTCATATTTACACTGAGATTAGAGATAAAAAAATATTTGGACTGTTTAAAATCTCAAGGTTGTGCTGATGCTTTTGAAGAGTATGTGAATAGCATCCAATAAACTAAAAGTATGATATCACTGGTACTATATTGAAATTATTTTTGGATGTGATTACCTTTTGGAAATGGAAAAAGAAATTTATGAAGCAGATTTTTCAGAATGTCTTTTTTCGGAAATGGTTTATGATAATTATTTTTTAAAAGAACTTGAACTTCTAGATGCTTTTAAGGACTGTTACTGAGTTTAAAACATTGAAAGATGTTAGATTGAAATTGAGTTTGACATTTAAATTGTCATGGTTTCTGTAACTTGTGTGGTGTTTGAACTTATTTTCTCAACTTTTGTTGAGAATTAATTTTGAAGCATTCTGAATTTGTGAAATACTGTTTCTGGCACCAAAAAATCTCAAAGACTGCAATATCCTTGATCCACTCTGTGCATCTCAAGGACCTATTTTGTTCCCTGGTGTGTCAGACCTGTCTGACCCCTATGTATAAAATCTTAGGCAATTATTATTACTTCTGTGGAAGTGGTTCTCAGTAGTCGGTAAAGTCTTGTTTTGCGGTTGCTTTGACCAGTGTCTATACTGATGTTTGGTCAATTATGCAGATTAAGAAAGCACTGAGGGGAGTGAAAGTGGAGGTTACACATCGTGGAAACATGCGCAGAAAATATCGTATCTCTGGTCTAACATCACAAGCAACACGCGAGCTGACGTAAGAATTGCCTCTTCTTATCAATCAATATGTTGGTTATCCTGCATGGCTTGAAAGCTGGATTTTGGAGAGTATATTTTGGTCCTACATATTCTTGATGGTTCACTCTCTATGCTAAAGAAAGAAATCAAGATCTACAGTAACTTAAAATACAATAAAAGGATAGAGTGGTGCATTAGCTTCCATACTTGCAATTTAATTGATGAAATGGATTAAAGTTATATGTTGAATCACAGAATCTTGTAAATTGGTTTTAAAGATAAAACAAAATTTTTTTACTACATGCTTATACAGCTTAGTGTTTTTTCCTTCACCTCAAATCTTGGTTCCTGCTCTTAAAATTGTAGCTGGCAAGGACCTGGCTGGCTATTTGGAATGCTTAGTTAACTCAATATAAAGCTGTTGATGGGCTTGACTTTTTCCTTCAGCTATTATGTGGATGTGCTTCTGCTAATTATGCTTTCATCTTGCTAGCTTTCCTGTTGACGAGAGGGGTACAATGAAATCTGTTGTTGAGTACTTCCAAGAGACATATGGGTTTGTGATTCATCACACACAGTTGCCTTGTTTACAAGTTGGAAATCAGCAAAGGCCAAATTACTTGCCAATGGAGGTTAATTTCATTATTAGTACATGCTAATGTACTATTTTTCTTTTAAGTTTATGGTTCTTTTGTTTTTACATAATGTTCTGTGTTTTAGGTCTGTAAGATTGTTGAGGGCCAGAGGTATTCCAAGAGGTTGAATGAGAAACAGATAACTGCTCTTTTGAAAGTGACGTGCCAGCGTCCTCAGGAGAGGGAACGTGATATTCTTCAGGTAAGGTTTAGAGTAAATTGTCTCCTTTAGTATGTACTTCATTTTTGGTAGTTGAAAGATATTTGGCTATAATTTTGTATTTTCATTGGAATTATCTATTTGGATAACTTTTTAGGCCTTTGGAAGTGCCTCAAATATCTTGTGTATTTCCCTTTCAGACTGTACGTCATAATGCCTATGCTGAAGACCCATATGCTAAAGAGTTTGGTATCAAGATTAGTGAGAAGCTGGCTCAAGTTGAAGCCCGCATTTTACCTGCTCCTCGGGTAAGGATATCATACATAGTTCCCAGCCTATGGCAGTCTGTAATGTTTACTCAGTATGGTTCCTTGTTGGTTTAATCTATTTTTTTCCATGCACTTCTATTTCTAGCTCAAGTACCACGATTCTGGTCGGGAAAAGGACTGTCTACCACAAGTTGGGCAATGGAACATGATGAACAAGGTTACTTCCATAGCTGCTATGTTAACATGCGTTGGATCAATCTTGTACAGTTATTCTTTTCTGGTTGCCAGTAAGACTATAAGATGGAGGATATGATGATGAACTCTGAAATTTTTCTTTTAATTTTGACGCATGTTATTACACTAGTCCGTGTGTTTGTGCCAATGCATCCTTTGGTCCTCTTGTTCTCAGTCTTATGTAAAGGGAAAAAGGAGGTGAAGCTAATTCTACATGGTTGCTAAAGAGTATCAGATGTCTGGGACATGTTTATTTGCTGGTAGTGATGATTTGTGCATTTTGATTAACGTTAGCTATTGTCAATTGTACGAGGAGTATGTTTCTCATAAAAAGTTGGTAAGTAGTTGTCTATTTGAAACAAAAGTTTCTGATGCTTATGTGGAAGGATTTGTTGTAGTCTTTGTAGTTGAACTTGGCATAATATCTGCTTTTATCTTTTCGAGTTCTTACTTCTAATGAAAGTAATTATGAGGCTGAGCCTTATACTACCGGTATGTCTTGCAGAAAATGGTTAATGGAGGAACAGTAAACAACTGGATTTGTGTAAATTTTTCTCGCAGTGTGAGAGATGGGGCAGTTGGTGGCTTTTGTGATGAGCTGGCCCAGATGTGTAGGACCTCTGGAATGGTATGTACAGCTTTGAGATGTGTCCTTTCACTCTGATTGAAATCTTAAACTTGCCATATTAACAAATGGAACTTGTTTGTTCATTTCTGCAGAACTTTAATCCTCATCCTGTTTTGCCTCCAATGTATGTTCGTCCTGATCAAGTGGAAAGAGCCTTAAAAGCTAGATTCCATGATGCCTTGACCACCCTGAATGGTGGACAACCTCAAAAGAAGGAACTGGAGTTGCTGATCGTTATTTTGCCTGACAATAATGGCTCTCTTTATGGTGAAGCACTTGCTACAAATCATCTTGTGTTCCAGATACATCATATATGATGTATTTCTCGTCTAATTGATACTTATTTTTTGGACCTTTTTAACAGGTGATCTGAAACGGATTTGTGAGACAGATCTTGGAATTGTCTCCCAGTGTTGTCTGACAAAGCATGTCTTCAGGCTGAGCAAACAATATCTTGCCAATGTTGCATTGAAGATCAATGTGAAGGTTGGAGGAAGAAACACAGTGCTCGTTGATGCTCTTTCTCGTCGTATACCCCTAGTTAGTGACAGGCCTACTATAATTTTTGGTGCTGACGTTACACATCCCCACCCTGGCGAGGATTCAAGCCCATCCATTGCAGCTGTATGACACTCTTCATCGTGCTTCAGCATTTGTTGCACCTCTCTCTCTCTCTCTCACATTGCAACTTTTGGGGTTCATTGTGCTATGATTGACTGTTATTTGTGTTTTGAGTATAGGTGGTTGCGTCTCAGGATTGGCCTGAAGTTACCAAATATGCTGGTTTGGTTAGTGCTCAAGCACATCGGCAAGAGCTGATCCAAGATCTGTTTAAAACTTGGCAAGATCCTAATAGGGGAACTGTGACAGGTGGCATGATCAAGTATGATTTCTCTTCTCCTGCCTCCTCCTGTTCCGCTTCCTTGATCGTCTTCTGCACGCTTATGGTGCTTTTGTTTGAAGGTCTTCAATTACTTTTCACATTTACTGGTCTACAAGCTGATGACTATACTTGTGTTGACAGAGAACTGCTCATATCTTTCCGTAAAGCAACTGGACAAAAACCGCAGAGGATTATTTTTTATAGGTATTGTGGACACGCTGCTGGTAGTCTGCTCCTCTTCTGCAATCCCTGTGATTGCCATTCTTCACTCATTATGCCTGATTTGTCATACTAATTTTGCAGAGATGGTGTCAGCGAGGGGCAGTTCTATCAAGTATTACTCTATGAACTTGATGCAATACGCAGGGTAAAAGCTTCTCTACCTGATAGTCTTCTATGTCTCAGCTAAGATGGAATGTCGTATCTTAATTACTGTTTCTCGTGTTTGTTACAGGCATGTGCCTCTTTGGAGCCAAACTATCAGCCCCCAGTTACTTTTGTTGTTGTCCAGAAACGTCATCATACAAGATTGTTTGCCAATAACCATCATGATCGGAATGCAGTTGACCGAAGTGGAAATATTCTGCCTGGTGGGTAATCTCTTTTCATGATACACTGTTCAAAATTTTTCATAATAGTATAAACTGATGTTTAAAATTTTTTCCTTTATGGGAAATCTCAGGCATTGTTGTAGACTCTACACTGTTCAAAATTTTTTCATAATAGTATAAGCTGATGTTTAAAATTTTTTTCTTCATGGGAAATCTCAGGTACTGTTGTAGACTCAAAGATCTGCCATCCCACGGAATTTGACTTCTATCTTTGCAGCCATGCTGGAATACAGGTACAACGTATCTTGCTTTCCCCTGTTGAAGACAAATTTACTGCTTTTTGTGTAATGATGAATACTGAATGCTCGTGGACAACTCTCGTTGCAGGGTACCAGCCGACCAGCACATTATCATGTCTTGTGGGATGAGAACAACTTTTCAGCTGATCACCTGCAATCCCTTACAAATGATCTTTGCTATACGTAATTGAATCACTCTGCTCTTTCTTATGTTTTGCCTAGTTCCTTTAGATGGTTAAACTAATTGTTCTTTATTTTTTGTTGCAGTTATGCAAGATGCACTCGTTCTGTCTCCATCGGTAAGAGTTTTTCTGGTTCTTCCTATTTAATTAAAGTATTTTGAGTGGGGAGATGTTGATGCTTACTCTTCCTTTGTGCAGTGCCACCCGCATACTATGCCCATTTGGCTGCTTTTCGGGCACGGTTCTACATGGAGCCAGAGACATCTGATAGTGGTTCCGTAACAAGTGCTGCTGCTAGTCGCAGTGGTGTTGGTCCTGGGAGTGCAAGGAGCACGCGTGCCCCGGGTTCAAACGTCAATGTTAGGCCTCTTCCTGCACTAAAGGAGAACGTGAAGAGGGTTATGTTTTATTGTTAAGCCAGCCGTGGTCTTTGGAAATTGCTGCTCAAGTCAAACAGTGGTTTACTTTTCTATTAACTTACCGAGAATCATTAGATCCTAAACTTTTGTGGCTGACTATAACTCAGCGTGACATTAGATCTCAGCCGAACTTTTTTGGTTGACTAGTCAGCATGTCGAGTTTGAGCTTGTATTTGTTTTCACGTTCTCTGGGCTGTGCGACCAAATCTTCTTTGTACTGTGTTTGCTGACGATTGCTTTAAATATCATCCTGCCTCCTCCTGTTCGGTAGGATATCTGTGTTTAATGATACAGCGGTCACCTCTGTTTTGCGTTTGCAGCCTGAAGAGTCTTTGTTTTTTTTTTTTTTTTTTTTTTTTTGGGGTGTTTGGGTGTTTGTGCAAGTGGGAGATTCTGAATCCGAGACATCTTATTAACACTCCCTCTCTTCGTGCCATTCATCCCAACCCCCCCCCCCCTGGGGGGTGGGGCAGCATTGGTAGAGGATGTGATCATTATTTCTATCATCTATGTAAGTTTTCATGTTTATGCTCGTCGTGTTCAAGTATGTTGGCTTTGCTATGCTTCATTAACATAGTACCGTTTTCGTCATGCTTCAAAATCTACCAGCCTTGGGACGGCTTCGTATTTGCCTGCAGGTTTTTGGGCTTTTGGTCTGCTGTCGATGATAAGAGTCAATGGGAGGCTGTGTTATATCATGCATATTTTGTTGCTTGATGAAGCAGCCTTGATTTCTGCTTAAAATGAGTTATTGTGGATGCCCTAGCCTAGCAGATAGGACGGACGATTTTAGCTGAACTGTAAAGGATGCCAATATCTAAGTAGCTAGGGGCTGCAGATTGCTATAGAATCCACTAGGCTCTAGCAGCGTGGTATGAGGTTGACAGCTGCGGTGATCTCATCTTTCCGTCTTAGTCAACTGGACCGTGATTCTTCTATCCATTTTCTGCTTTCTAATCCTTTTTCCTTTCTGAGTGAAGGATTGAGGATGTTTTGGTTTAATGGGTAAAGGCTTGAGACTCTAGAAGGACTTCTATTGGCTGGAGGTTGAGATAGATTTTGGGTTCCCTTCTTGTTTTTTAAATATCACTCTCTTTCCCTGTTAAACAAAAAAATGAAAAGGAGTTATTTACATGTATATCTTGTAGTTTTGTCCAGTTACTAATAAACCCTTTTGAGTCTTAGAAAACGAAAGTCAACCAAACCCACTGACTTGATCGATGCTAAACAAAACTAACCCCTTCTCATGTGAACTTGAAAACCGTTTTAACCATAAAATAATAACCATAAAATCTTAAAATGAATAAATTTCCAATATAAAAGGGAAAGAAAATCAAATTGTCGACTGGGTTACGACGGTAATTGGTAACCATATGGACCAAAACTCACCACCATGTCTCATCATTAGATTTCCAATCCTCCTATCATCTTGACCTCGGAATCTCTCTTTGATTGTATCAACAGGTAAAGTTATTTCAAACAATTGCCCTAATCTCGCCCTAACCTCTATCCGGTTCATCCCTTTCTATAACTTAACAGCGATGACCAACTCAAAAGCACCTCCAATAACCACAATCATTTTTTTTTTAAATGTTAAGAGTATAACCCATGGAAATAGATGCATCTACTTAGCGGTTATGATGCAAGGATTGGCTTTGATTCTTCCAAATTGTTGGGGCTAAGAAGATGGATTTCTCACTTCATCAGATTGCATCATCTGCCAATGGCAAACAACGTGTATTGGATTTTACAGTTCACTGACATAGGCATGTATATATGATGTATCCAAACCTATCAAATTTTTTTTTTAAAAAAAAAGAGGAGGATTTGATTGGAAGATGTAATGCTTGTGGGTAATGAAGGAGGAGGAAGCATGATAGTCACTGAAGATGGTTGGGATTCATCCAAGAATTGTAGTAATGGAGTTTATGATGGAATTGGTTACTGGGGGAAGATAAGAGGTTGTCATTTTTTTGATACCCCCCGCGTAGATTGGCTTTTGTTTCTTTCTTGGATACTCTTCAAACTAAATACTAAATTATTGAAATAAGGTAATTAAAGATTTGGAGGTGCAATATTAAGATTTTATATTACCTTTGAAAAAATTTTGAAGTGAAAAAGGATGACTGTTAGTTATTTTTTAAAACTCAAGGGGTCTACTAATAGTTTGGCCAAACCATGAGGGAGGTAGATGTAATCAACCCTTAAGGGAAAAAAAAATATCTTAGAAAAGCATTCTATTGTATTGTGATATAAATCGTGCATATAATTGCGTAGGAATAGGAAGATTTTTGCTTTGCATTTTTCGAAGTAGGAAGACAATTAGATTTGAGAAAGGGAACTTCTTGATTTAACAAGTACTTCTTATGGTTTAGCCCAAATGACAAAGAACGGACAACTTTTGATAAGTATCTCGAAAAGATTACACACAAAAATGCTATAAAAGATTGACGCCAAAGTACCAATCTAGTTGTGGAAAGTTCTTTTTCAGCAAATATCAGATTCATATGTAACTTATTAGACTCTCATTTTAAAGAAGAATAAAAAACTACTTTCGTATTTGAAAAAATGCAAGTACTCATACTATAGTTCAAAAATTATATCAGAAAAGGCCAAGTCATTTAACATGGTACCTAATAAAGGAAAAAAAAAAAGAAGAAAATTTAGCCGGAGAAGGGTGAGATTTGAGAAAAAAAGGAAATAATTTTTAGCTTGGGAGAAGTGAGAAGTGGGTACGATAGTTGATGAATGATGATTGAGTTCAGAAGTAAAGAAAGATTTGGGAGAGAATCATTGATTGCAATAAGTTATGAAAGTGTGTTAACAATGAAAGCAAGAGGATTTTTTCATGGAAACCACTAAAGAAAAGAATAAATGCCAAATTGCTCACCATGGCATGGATTCTCTACTACTACGCTTTTCGTCAACCATTTCACGTTAGGGAAAGACAAAAACTTAGATTTGCTTACAGAACAGATGAATTCTTTTCTTGGCTTATCTTTCGAATTTCCCACACTTAGGCCCAAGGAATGTTCTTTCTGTGATCTAAATCCTTGCCAAAAACTTCATTTCCACGTGCAAACTTTTACCTCCAAATCCTATATATGTATATATATTCATGGTGTTCTCCTGATGCATGTACAAAAGAGACAGGCAACAAAATCCTGTTACTTTTCATCTTTGACCTACAAGAAAAGAAGCACATAAAATAAAAGCCATTTAGCTGGTAGTTTCGCAATCAATGGCTTCTGCAGTCGTAGGTAGCATGCCTGATGCATTAAGGCAGAGCCGGTACCATATGAAGCGATGCTTTGCCAGGTGATAATCAAAGTCTTCATAGTTGCGATCAGTGTTTGTTTTAAAGGGCGGGCGTTAGTGTTGTGGGGCGTTCGCCCCGACGAAACATTTAAACATTAGTTAGGTTTTTTTTCCCTTCTTTTTTCTTTCTTTTTTATTTTTATTTATTTTTATTTTTTAACTTTGATTTGATTATTTTATCTTTCTTGTCTTTGTTTCCTATCTTTATTATTGCTTAATAATTTTGTAGAATAATTCCATTTAATTTCTTTTTGGAAATAGTTCAGAAAAAATCAAAATAAAAGCATCTATGACTTTATTTTATATAATTTTTTTCCTTTTTCTTTGATTCCAAAATATAATTATTTTTTGCTAACATGATTCTAGATGGTAAATGTATAAGTTAGAGTTATGCTATGAATTTATTTGATAGACCAATAATAATATATTTGTAATCTTTCTTAATTTTGTCAATTCTTTTGTATTTATTAGTAAATTATGTATATATATAAACATACACACTCATATATATATATATACGAATATTTTAATTTTGTAAGATTATTGTACATTTTATTTTTTATATATTTAAAATATCAAAATTTGTGTGGCTTATGCCCTACTCCTTAGGGCTTTCGCCCCATTTGGGCAGACATAGAACGCACCATCCAACGCTCTTAAAACATTGGTTGCAATTTTCTTTATTTGGTTGCGAATATTTACCATGCAGAGTTCTAACTTGTTTCCGTGCTTGGCATGTGAATTTGGAAAAATGTAAATAAAACGTATTGTGAAGGTTTACTAGCATGGGAGCGAGGCTGATGAAATACCAACATTTGATGGAAGAGATGGACAAAGTAATCGGGGACAAGGTTGAAAGAGCCAAGGTTTTGGAGGGACCTCTAGGTGAAATCCTGAGTTCCACACAGGTACCAGGAAATAAATCTTTTCGACTTGACTGTCAGCTGATCAGCTTGCTGCCAAAAGCTCCACAACAAGCAATCGTAATGATCAAAAAGCAAATTAAGCATTGCCGGTCTAACTAATTTTCTGGTTAAATGTGCAGGAGGCGGCTGTTTTACCGCCTTATGTTGCTTTTGCAGTAAGACATTGTTCTGGATGCTTTGACTATGTTAAGGTGAATGCTGAGGATCTATCAGCTTATACTATTACTGCAACCGAATACTTGAGGCTGAAAGAAATGATCTACGATGAGAACTGGTAAGCAGAACACAACAGAGAAATGACACTGATGAGTTAGCATTGCAATTTTCTGAATATCAATTAGGGTCCTTAACTCATGTGAAATCAGTTTTTTGTAGTTCGTGACATGGTAACATCTTCATCTACAGGTCAAAGGATGAAAATGCTCTGGAACTAGATTTTGGAGCATTTGACTTTGGTATTCCACGTCCAGCACTCGTTTCTTCCATTGGCAAAGGAGTTAGCTTCATCTCAAAGTTCATGGCCTCAAAGTTCAGTGGTGATCCTGAGAGTGCTCAACCATTGGTCGAGTACTTGCTAACTCTTAATCACAAAGGAGAGGTTGAAGAAAAAGCTCACGCAACCAGTCAATGCCAACTCTTTTTGAAATAGTGCTTTTAAAGCTGACTGTAACATTCTACTTTTAACTTCTCAAAATTGCAGAATCTGCTGATCAATGACACCCTGAACACGGTGACAAAGCTTCAAACGGCATTGATTGTTGCTGAAGTTTTTGTCTCTGCCATGGCAAAAGATACACCTTATCAAAACTTTGAGCAGAAGTAGACTTTGCTGCTTTTCATAAAACTATGTCAAATAGAGTTATGATAATATTCCCACTTTTAGAATCTGAGTGTTATTTGATTACTTGGATGATCCAGGCTTAAAGAGTTTGGTTTTGAGAAAGGTTGGGGGGATACTGCAGAAAGAGTCAAGGAAACAATGACGATGCTTTCTGAGATACTTCAGGCTCCAGATCCCTTAAACGTGGAATTGTTTTTCAGCAGGCTTCCAGTTATATTCAATGTCGTAATCTTCTCCATTCATGGCTATTTTGGCCAATCAGATGTCCTAGGCTTGCCTGATACTGGAGGCCAGGTGCATATTTGTATCAAAATTTTTCTTCAACTCATTGTTCCCAAGAGCATAGGTAACTAGAAATTCGCTTTGATAATGCAAAATGAAGAATAATTTTGTGCTTATCTGTCACACTGAAAAGGTAGTCTACATTCTGGACCAAGTAAAAGCTCTAGAGGAAGAATTACTTATAAGAATCAAGCAGCAAGGCTTGAATGTGAAGCCTCAAATTCTAGTGGTGAGCATTGGATGAAATTCAGGCTGATATTTGTGTATTTGGCTAAAAGACACAGCTAAATTTTCCACTTCTCATATGTATGCAGGTTACTCGTCTCATACCAGATGCACAAGGGACAAAGTGTAATCAGGAGATTGAGCGTATAATTAACACGAGTTACTCGCATATTCTTCGTTTCCCTTTTCAAACTGAGAAAGGGGTTCTTCGCCAGTGGATTTCACGATTTGATATATATCCGCATTTGGAGAGATTTGCCCAGGCAAGATTAATCTGTCTTCAGTTGGGACATATTCTTTATCATTTTTTTTTCAGTTGTTTATTACTTTCTATCGCTTCTCTGCCTTGTCTTTAGGATGCTACTGCAAGGGTCCTAGAAGTAATGGAGGGTAAACCAGACCTCATCATTGGGAACTACACAGATGGAAACTTAGTCGCATCTCGAATGGCCAGAAAGCTTGGAGTAACTCTGGTTCGCCATTTTGATTAATCATTTATATTTCCAGATCTTTGACATTGCGTTTGTCAGAAAATTGTGAAACATCTAACATGGAAAACTTTCAATTAGGGAACAATTGCTCATGCACTTGAGAAAACTAAATATGAAGATTCTGATGTCAAATGGAAGGAATTCGATCAAAAGCACCATTTTTCTTGCCAATTCACTGCTGATTTAATAGCCATGAACACTGCCGATTTTGTAGTTACCAGCACATTTCAAGAGATTGCTGGAAGGTTAGTCTGTTAAATACCATTTACATTCTTGGAGATACAATAGGTCACGAGGGGCTCAAAATAAAGATGGCTAGAACTAACCTATTCTTGTTCTTTCACAATCCAGTAAAAACAAGCCTGGTCAATATGAAAGCCATATGGCATTCACAATGCCTCGGCTGTATAGAGTGGTTTCAGGCATCAATGTTTTTGATCCAAAATTCAACATTGCTGCTCCTGGAGCTGATCAGTCTGTCTACTTCCCCTTCACTGAGAAAAAGAAGCGATTCACGTCGTTTCATCCTGCCATCGAGGAGCTACTATACAGTAAAGACAATAACGATGAGCATATGTGAGTCTTTTCACTATATCTGCCAAAAAAAAGTCTGTTCTACCTAATTTTGGTACTAAAGCTGAACTGCTCCTGGAACAGTGGATTTCTTGCAGACCAGAAGAAACCAATAATCTTTTCAATGTCAAGAATTGACATAGTGAAGAATATTACAGGACTGACAGAATGGTATGGAAAGAACAAGAGGCTGAGAGATTTAGTAAACCTTGTTATTGTTGGGGGATGTTTTGATCCTTCAAAGTCTAAGGATAGGGAAGAAATGGAAGAAATTAAGAAGATGCACACCTTAATTGAGACGTACCAACTCAAGGGTCAAATAAGATGGATTGCAGCACAGACTGATAGAAACAGGAATGGAGAACTTTATCGATGCATTGCTGACACAAAAGGAGCTTTTGTTCAGCCTGCATTATATGAAGCCTTTGGTTTGACAGTAATTGAGGCTCTGAATTGTGGATTACCTACTTTTGCCACAATTCAAGGAGGACCAGCTGAAATAATTGTGGATGGAGTCTCAGGCTTTCACATTGATCCTTACAATGGTGATGAGACAAGCGACAAGATTGCTGATTTCTTTGAAAAGTGTAAGAAAAATTCTAGACACTGGAACAAAATGTCTGAAGAGGGCCTCAGGCGCATATATGAATGGTACAATTTGATGACCCTTTAATATCTGAAGAATATTCCATGACTCATGTCACCAGTACTACTTTCCTATCCATCTAATCTTTTGTTTTAATCGTTCCAGCTATACATGGAATATATATGCAAAGAGAGTCTTAAATATAGGTTCCACCTACGGCTTCTGGAGGCAATTCAACAAGGAACAAAAGAATGCTAAGCTTAGATACATTGATTTATTCTACAATCTGCAGTTCAGGAAGATGGTATGCTGTCCGCATTATTACTAGTTGCTCAGTGAAAATATAGCTACAGATGACTTATTTATGTATATTATACTAGGCTCAGGACATGGCCATCAAAGGTGAAGAAATCCAACGAATTCCACCAACAGAAACTGCACATCCCCAACAACTAAAAGAAGAAACAGCTCCCACACAACCAGAATCAGCACCAGAAGCACCACAACTAGTCTTCCCAAAACCAAGGCATGTTTGCTTTATCCCTGTCTTTTACTACATTTCTCATAACTTGAAAATCCTGAAAGGCTAAAAACTACGCAGAAAACACGATCACTACTCCATGTTACACATTCAAAGTACTAGAATAGTAACACTTTGCACCTCTAAGCCAGAAGCATTTCAAAAATGGGAAAAAGTAAAAATAAAAACAATTCAGCTCACAAGAGAAGATGAAGTGTTATATTGAACAGATAGAAAATTGCTTTTTTGCGTGTAACAAGTTAATGAGATGATAATTTGACAACCATATATGTCTTTTATTCTTTAGCCAAAGGGACCTGTTATCATAGTTGTGTTTTGCTTAAACTTGTAACAGCATAGTTGAGGAGACTGAAAGAGATAAAGAGCAGCAGAAGCAGCTTGATGACGATATTACAAGAACTGAACCTGCATCATGTGACTACTGCCTTTGGCTGTGCTTATGCATCTCTTCTTCTATCGTACTCTATGCCTTGATAAAGTTGTATGGTCTAGTTAAATGATGGTGCATCTTCTATGCAAAATCCATGGTTTGGTGGCACAATTCGTCTTTCAATTGTAAAATTAAATGAATTAATCATTTCTATTCAATGCCAACGATAGTATTTCTTTTTTTTTTTTTTTATATATAATGAGAGTTTCTTCCCACAGATTTCCTGTTTTGGTGTTTGTTCAAGTTATGCATGTGTAAACTTGCATATCGTATGTATGATATTTCCCTGTGGCATTGAATTCAACTGCATAACGTTATTAACACTCGTTAGAAAAGAATCTAAATCGTGCACGAGGGCTTGGTTTCAATTTGTTCAAATGTGAAGGCTTAAAAGCCATCTATGGATTTCATGACTATCTAATTAATGTTTTATAAACTGAGCTAAGTTTTGGGACCAATTGAAGAAAGGGAAATGTTAATCGCACTTCACTTTTTATTAATTACACCCCCGACATTTGTTTTTATCATATAATCTAAGAAATGAAAATTATACGACAAACATGATAATAGGAGTGTGACTAACAAAAAAAGGGATACAGTTACATAAATATTCCCTAATTTTGGTCTTTATTTTTCACTTTTAACTAATATTCTCTTTTGATTCTGAGCCAACTAACTAGTGGTAAGTTGAGAGATATAATTGGAATGAAATATTCTTCTCATCCTTTATTGTTGATTTGTTTTTTCAATTTGGGCTGATTTGTTAGAAGAAAATTAGTTGCGGGGAAGGATAGCGTAATTCTTAAAACTTTGCAAGAGGGCTGGGCAGTGAAACTAATAGAAATCTCGAGGAGGTTTCTGAAATTATACTCTTTTTCAATCGTAGCCTTTAAACAGTAAATTATACGCTTCTGGCGACATTTTAAAACGGAGTCCAACGCGGAGTCCTAAGGCTGAGTACTAACCATAGAGGTTCATGCCCCGCCGTTAAACCCTAAACCCCTTAACCTTTGCCTCCGCTACACCACCGGGCACCACCACCCATCGCCGCCGCGTAGACGGGCTGAAATTACCAGGTACCTACGTCAGTTGCTGATTTATTTATGAATTTTCTCTTACTTTATTATCATTAGCTGGTTGAAAACCTCTTCTGTTCAATTTTTTCTTTGCATTTGCATTTTGAAATTTTTTTCACTCCTTCCACGGCCAAATGGTTTCTTGTAATTATTATGTTAGCTGGAGTAATCTTTCATTCCTCCTCAATTTCGGTAACATTCTTGGTTGGATTCACTGTTGGACCAAAGAACTGACTAGCTGTGAGGTAAAAAGAGAGAATTTTTTTTCCCCTGCCACAGAGCATGCAAAACCCAAAACCAGCTTAAAAGTCGGGTTGATTTTGCAGACAATGCCACGAAAACCCAGAAGGCGCCGGCAACGACCTGTGAGTTTCTCTCCATTCGGTCGGTCAATGGCTTTTCTTTACCCTACCAGAAAGACGAAGCACCAATTTTTGGACTCTGTTCTTAAAGACAAGTCTGGTCCCAGCACTTCAGGTTGTTCGAAATTTTCTAGTTGTCCTAGTAGAATTTAGTGTCAACATTACTTGCAAAATAGTTGTCGGGTAATGTAGCTTGCAATTTTATCCTGAATGATATCAATCATGAATTCTTTCAGCTAATGGGGTGGTAAAGGATAGTACATTTCAGAATCATGGCGAAACCTCGGATTCTTCTGATGATGGAGAGTTTGATGTAAGCAATTTTTCTTTAAAAAACTAGTTTCATTATTATTATATGCGTATATAAAGTTGCAAAACAATTTCTAAACCATTTTAACTATAAACCTAACTATGAGTTGTGGGATCATCAGTTACGAGTAATATCCTTTGGGGTATTCTATGTCCGAGGAATAAACTGCATTCAAGTGAATTGATGCCCTTTTGACACTATAATTCTTCTCTGAAGGGAGTTGTGCAAGCAGATTTTGCATTCTTTGATCCAAAACCTGATGATTTCCATGGAGTGAAAGTCCTCCTTCAGACCTACCTGGATGATAAGCTATGGGATTTAAGTGGCTTTGTAGATCTGATATTGGGACAAACTACCGTGGGGACAGTTGTCAAGATGGAGAATGATGAAGATGAAGGAGTTTATGCTTTTGTTACTGCTCTTAATATGGGAAGATATAAGGCAAGTTAAAGGCCAAGTTTAAGTTGTCTATGCAGTTTGTAGCCCAAATACTATGGCAGATCATTTTTGTTTAGATATCATGTTACATTTTGTAATGTCAAAAATCAAGGTTCTTCAGTCTTCTTATGGAGTCTTAAAGTTCACTTCTACATGATAAGACTACTATCAGAATAACCTCAATATTTGAGGTCATGTATATTGAAACTGCATTGTCCAAGAGTTTAAGTAACAATGCTCTGGTCATTGCAGGATCATAAATGTATGATTGAGCTGGAGGAATTTTTGCTTAAGTCATGCAAAGTGGATTCAGTCTCTAATTTGAGGTCGCTTTTGGTAGAGAAGGCGCACAAGGTTGGACTATTGGTATCCCATCGTGTAGTTAATCTTCCTCCTCAGCTTTTGCCTCCCCTTTATGATGCTCTATTTGATGAAGTCTCATGGGCAACAGAAGATGAGGTTAGATAAGAATATGTGAATGGATGAGCTGGGTTGGATATTCTAGTAAATTGCTACAAAATTTTATTTCAGTGGCTTGAGCTTTGTGTTTTTCTGCTTTCTGAAGCCAACAGAGGAGCTCCAAAAATCCTTTTGTTTTAAGTCTTACCTAATGATCAGCAAAATCTACAAGGTATGCTGCTTTAACATTTCACACTCCAGCTCTCACTTTGTTTTGGTTGTCTAGGTGATTCTCAGTTCTCTTCTTCTAACTTTGTTTCTGGATTGGCAACTGTAGCATAAGAATGCAGACAAGAGAATAGGGAAGGGTGGAGATGGGGAAGAAGATATAATATATAGTAAGCCGGAAGATGAACTTTTTGATCAGGTACCAATGGTTTTCTATCTTAGCTTGTTCTGTGCTTCAAACATGGCACCTGACTTTTTCTCCAAATTAATATTCAGCTGAGCTCCTGGTCCTTCAGTTTCCCGTTATACACTCAGCAGGTGACATCTAATGAGGTTAGTAATCCTGCTGGCTGAGTTTTATGATTCATGTCATTGATTCTTTTTTTCCTTATTGATCCCTTCATGATGTGTTGTTAACACTTGGTTGTGGCTAATTTCTAGTTGCACATCCGGGTCTTATTCAGTTTGCTTCTATGTTTTGGCTTACTTTCTGATTTGGCTATCTAAGGATGTGTGAGCAGCATCTTATTCCCAGTGAATAGACAAATAATGAGCATTGAACAATTCTCATTAACTGTTGCACTGATAAGTCGATTGGGTTGTTTTAAACGGGGTGATTTGCAGATTAAGTATGCTTGAGGCTCTGGACCTCTGTTCTGTACTCTTTGACTCGGGACATACTAATAGTAATACTTCTTAAGTTTTCTGGTGGGTAAAGGTTGAGTAATCCAAACTCTTTAGCAGTTGGTAATGTTAATCAAATTCTTTCTGTTTGTTTGTGAACAATCTTGGGGCAGCACCAAAGGGAGATGAGGCTAATAGAGGAACTAGTTGTTTGGAGAATGTCTGCTAGCTCTATAGTTTATGCGATTTCAAGTAACCATTGGTTTACTGTTCTCCGCCTTTTGGTGCACAAGTTGCAGTGTTGGATGGAGGTAGAGAGCATGGTTTTGGCTGTTTTTCTCTGATCTCTTGAGGAAAGGAAGTGATCATTTCTGAGTGTGTGAAATAATTAACTTGAACATGACTTAAATAATGAAAATCCATTTCATCACAGTTTTAGCTGCTAATTTTGCTTAAAGTTTCCAATATCCACAAAGTATACAAATAATTCTGCTCTTTTTTTCATTTTTGTTTGATTCTTTGACATCTGTAATAGTTCAGTCTTGATATGATTGAGTGCTATATCAATTACTTCTAGTTGTGTTATACTTTTGACTCTTCTTATAACAGTTATCCTGTATTTTCTCATTGTTGCAGCTAAAAGATTACCGCCCTATGGGTTTAGTCATGGCTGTTGATGCAAGTAAAGTTGGCATATTCAGGAAGCAGTTGCATTCCTTGATTGATGAATCATGACATCGAGGTTCCAAGACTTGCATACGGCCTGCTGTTCTCATCTCCCTCGACTGCTTATAGAAGTGAGAAGTGGCTGTTTCTTTCATTTCAACTATGCTGCAGAGACAGGCCAAGATGGTCTTGGAGACTAAATTCAGGAAAGAGTTGTAACCTGCATGGTCCGTCTGGCAGAATTTTCTGTATTGCTTGATACTTGTAGATGTGATACTGGCTGTGATTTTTCCGAGAAATGCGTTACACCTGATCATGTTGTAAATTGGCTTGAGTGCCTCAAATTTTGTTTCTCATCTATTTAAGGTTTTCTTCCTGCTTTTCCCGTCAAAGTAATCGAAGTACTAAATAGTTATTACCTTTTCATCCTGTTGTTTTCTTTTGAGTTTTACGACTTTTGAAATTCTTCATTCTGTAGAGTTGATTTCATAAATCTAAAGCTAATTGAGCTAAACAAACAAAAGAAAAAAGTGGCTCATGTGCCATTATATTGGGATGGGCTTGGGGGAACGCAGAACCCAATTGTCGAGGCAGACCCGACAGACGGAAGGAAGAAACATAAGGCTTGTCTTCCATCCCACCTCAGCCAGTTCCCCATCCCCAACTTTGCCAGGTCCAATAGTGCCGGCGTCGTCTCCTATCGATTATGGCAGCCGCAGCGGCAACGTCAACCATCACCAGAGTGCCCGTAACAGCTTGTAGTAGCATCTCTTTTTCTGAAACGAAAAGAAGAATTCAACCCACTCGACTGACTACTACCAATAGAATAAGACTCCCAGCACAACAATTCTCTCGAACCCAGAAACGTCATTTCACGACTGTATCATGTCTTCCTCCTCCGCCGCTGCCGTCGTCCAAAACCCGTTTCAATCCCTCCACAAGGCTCTTTGTCAGCGGTTTGGGCTCTCTCCTCACTCTTATATGTCCCACGGAAATGTCCCGAACAGGATTATTACTATTGGTTTTCTGATCTATATTTTGTTACAGGGCTGTCGTTTCGGACCACAGAGGAGAGCTTGACAAATGCCTTTAAAGCTTTTGGCGAGCTCTTAGAAGGTGAGAAGAGCTGCAGAATTCCCAAATCCCAATCAATAGTCTTTTTCTATTCTGTTTTCCTGGTACATGCAACTAATAATTGCTACTATCATTTTTTTTTTCCAGTGAACTTGGTAATGGATAAAATCGCTAATCGACCTAGAGGTTTTGCATTCATTCGCTATGCAACGCAGGAGGAATCTCAGAAAGCGATTGAGGGGATGCATGGCAAGGTAGTCCAAGTTTGTTCATCTAAGTGTATTTATATTTCTTACTTGGATGAAATATTTATCTGGTTTGTTTATTTGGTATATGTAATTTCTCTTTCATTTTCTGGTCTACTCTGAATCTCTGATTTTGGAACTATCAGGTTTCAGAGGCATGCTAGGACATTTCATTAATAGTTTAATATAGGAATGTTGGCGTTAGGTCTTGGGTCGTCATAGAGTCAAGACTCGTAATTTACTTCGGCTTGACCTGAAATTTGGCAACTGCAAAGCTCAGGGTTATATTTACAAATCTTAATATGTTTAGGGGGAACAATTGACATATTGTTGGTTTTATTGGTGTTAACAAACTGAGGAAACCAATTTTGAAAGGTCTACTTTAATCAATGTCTCTTAGAAATCAACTTCATCAATCTTTTTCTTCCTGTGCAACAGCTTTTCTTAATTCCCAAACTTTCTCCACTCTTCCCTCTCCTCAGGATCCTCCAACCAATATCATTCTGCCTGCAATCTACTTGAGCATCTTTATCATTGTCATTTTCAAATTTCAAGGTATTGGGATTAGGCTGACATGGCGGATGAAAGTAGGCACATCTGCCATGGCAATTTGATATTAACGGTGGTGGTACAGGGGGAATTATTGGGAGTGAAAGATGCTGAAGAAGGCACAGCACATTATCTGCTTTTGTGTTTGGCTCTTCTACTTCATTTCTCCTTCTCGTATGTGCATAGAGAATTGATGAAGGAGAAGAGAAGAAAGAGAGGGAGGAGTACAGGGAGTTTTGGAAAAAGAAGAACAAGATTAGCAGCATAAGAAGGAAAAGACTGAAAAAAATAGGGTTTCTAGGAAATCTCTTTGCATATATTAGGATTAGGAATAGGAATGAAATCAACAATCTTTCTCTTTTCATTTGCAATAAAAATATAATATTCGGATAGTCATCAAGGAAATTGTCTGTACAAAAGCTTAATATAGATATGTCAAGATAATATGACACGGGGACCTCATGCTGTTATAGGACAGTTTTCTCCGCCTATAAATGATTTAAAAGCTTTACCATTCTTAATCTCGCTTGTGCTTTTCTTTTAGCAAATGTGACTAGAATACACACTGGAATTGAATCACAATTTGAATACACTTTTGATCCATTGTTTTGCTTTCCAAATGTTGGAGGGGCACATTACAGGCAGCCTTTTGAGTTTCATGCTACTCTGCAGTTAAAGATGGCTGATTCAAATGCTGTAATATTGAAGGTTTCAGCTTTGAGCTGTCCCCCATTCTTTCTCTATCTTGTTCTGTCTAGTTGGGAAGAAAATTTGGAGCATCTAATAGGCACGTCTATGTGAAATTTTTGGCATCTAGGGTTTACTATGCTGATGCATGAAGAATGCAAATCTTTTGTGACTAACACAAATGTCATCCACTAAATTTGCAGCTCTACAGACATATGATGCTTGAAATATGACTTGGCTCCGAGTAGACCAAAACACACTCCTTGCATATTCTACACTATATCTTACACCTGTTTGGTTATCAAGTCTTGTGTACTCTTTCTAGAATTATGATCTGGAGCTCTTTGGTACACTCTTGACATCGTTTTGATATGAAAGTTGCTTAATGAGAGTAAAAGTTCTTCTTGATCTGAAATTACTTACAAACACCTTCTCAGTTCCTGGATGGCAGGGTAATATTTGTTGAATTTGCTAAAAGTAAATCAGAGCTTCGCCAAAGCCTCAAGCAAAAGCCAAAATTGACTTGATGGGTAAGATGCATAATTACACCCGGATTAGGCCCTAGTGCCCTGAATCTTTTTGAAGAAACATCTTGAAGACTGGCTGAACCGTGTGTTTACAGCCACCATCTGCAGTCAAATTTGCCTAGCAGCATCATTTAAGAATCCCCAAATAATGGAAGATGTCAATGATATCTAAGCCAGCTATTTCAGATGCAAGCTGCAATTCCTGGTCATGTCTACTCTGAGCAATCTGAATCTCATTTTACCCTGTTCCACATGGTGAATTGGCCGTATTTGAATAGAAAAACAAAAGAGAGTCTCCAGATATCATTTACAAAGATGGAATAAACACTAGAATTTTCTGGAGACTCTTAAAGTCCATGCAAGGTTTTATGTGTGATCATACACTAGATCAGCATCTATTCTCATTCTTCTCTGTTTCCCTAGTTGAGTAATTCTGACGTTTATACATGCTGTACCAGTCAGTTAACAGTTTCCCGTGATAGACTTCAATCATAGCAAGGTGGATGTAGCTAATGTCAATATTATTTGAGCACCGTGTTTAAATATTTTTATGAGATCATCTTGAGAACCAGTGAACCATTGGTAAGTGTTGCAACTAACATTTCTGGTAAAAACCAAGGACATGGCTTCTTCACTTTTTCCCTTTGAAATGGACATACCTTCTGCTTGCTGCATATTAGCCCTTGGAAGCAATACTTCTAAATTGTGACTTCAAGCAACAAAAGAGCAACTTTGCAGTAGATGAACCTGCAAATCAAAGGAAGCATACTTCAGGAGAAATTTGCCATTTGTGTGCAACTCAATCCTCTGATTTCAGAACTATTTTCTATTCTAATTCCTCTCTGGAGGAGATAGAGGCAATGCTGCTTGACACGTCTGAGAGTGTTAAAACCTATAACCACCGTTCCTATTTTGAAGGCCGAATGTCCATGTCAAATGCTCCACTTAGGTTAAAGTCTCATGCAGCTTACTTTTCTTCTAACCCATGCTTAATTTTCATATACTATATCCACAACTAGCTATTCGAATTGACGGTTGAGAGTTGAAAATATGGTCCTCCCCTTCGGCTAATGGAACATATCTCACAGGAGGCCAACTACTGCTCCATGGGTATACCAAGTAGGAAGTGCTTGTAAAAACATAGGTAACTTTAGCTTGAGCTGATCATGGTCACATACACTCTGAATCAGACAAGGTGGGATCAGGATTTGGATGCAATAAAGTTTAATTCCTCAGTCAATCTTCAGCCTTCTCCTGCTACAAAATCTAAACTTCAGCAGTCTGTTATGGTTTCAGCCGATCCTGGTCACATATGCTCTGAATCTGACAAAGACAGGATCAGCATTTTAATGCAACAAATTGTTTAACAAGTTGCTAACCCGTGCAGTGCACGGGAATATCTTTGACGTAGATTTTTCTTACTAGTAAATTATTGTCTAGAGAGTGTAAGAGACATGTTATAAACTTATAATTAATTCTCTATATTACAATATGCAAAGAACAAAAAATTTGATGAAGTAAAATATTACTAAGAATCTCCTTCAAAATCAAGCTATAAAAGAGTTGCTCAAAACTTATATATATATATATATTATAACTAGCTGCATGCAAATAATATTATTGCAATAAAGTTTAATTCCTCCGTCAATCTTCAACCTTCACTTGCTAGAAAATCTGAACTTCATCAGTCCTTTCTTTTGTGGATAATTTCACAAACCTCCACCCTAAGGTTTTTGACAATTGTGTGGCTCTCCCCTTGAGTTTTAAAAATTATATATTTCTCCCCTCCTTTTAAGTTTTAATGTTTATGCAATAATGTAGATCCAATAAACTGAATTTTCTCTGAAAAATTTTAAATTACCCTATTGTACAAAATTAAAAACAAAAAATATACACTTTGTTCAAAATTACTATTTCTATATTTTTATAACAAAGATATTATATTCAACTGCTATTCATGTGGATGTAGACACATATTTATTGAGTCAAGATCACATGATATTTTTTGAATCTTATATTTTTAAATTTTTACATTATTGGCGAAATTTGATCTATGAACTTTTCTGAACAGCTATTGACAACCGTCTGTACCCCTTGCCAGCTTCAAAACCTGCCACTGGTTTCGCTTCCGACAATTACAAGCGTTTCCACAATAAAAGCTGTAATATTGTACGTTGCAACAGTTAGCTAATGAAGCAGGCAGCGGCTCTTACTTCCATCACGACTTTTCCCATGGAACATTTCAGAGCTAATAGATTAATACTCGGAACTAGAAACGGCTAAACATCATTCAGCTTCTCCAACTTATATGCCATAGCAGCAAGAGGATGACTGAATTTTAAGGGGAAACAAATGTAGAAAATAAACAACCCTACGACACAGAAGCCGTATCAATTGCAGCAAGAAATGTTACTATCAGATTCACAGTTACAAATGTTTTCCTCAAGTTACAGCTAAAGGTAGAAAGAAAAATGAAAATGATTACCGAAGTCGGTAGACATCATTGTGAAAAAGAAAGCCTATGAACACGTCTTGATAAATTTACCAAATTCATTATCTGACAACTCAATGAAAAATCACTTGTAGGAAGCCCTTCCCTTGTTGGCAGGGCTTCCTGATAACTATGAAAAAGCATAGCTTATGTGACTCTGATTTTTAAAAGAACATTCCACCTTGGTAGCATCTTGAAGATCTTCTCATACATGAAACTGTTAATTCTCTGCATGTCACCTGAATTAGCTCGTCAATAGGATCGGAACCCTCTATAAAAATGGATTAGCCCAGATAAACCTGAGAAATTCTTAAAAAGGTGCTCCATGGGAATTGGAAAATAACCGAAGGTGCTATGAGCAAATGCGGGCACTCTGGCCCTCCCGCTCCTCAGCTGCAACAAGAGATGATGTTGCATCTCTCTCTGCCAAGCACCTTTTGTATGGCACAAACCCTTTGGTAAACCTTTGTCTCTCAACATTAGCTAAATTTTTAGATTGAATAGCATCAAAATTTTTCTGCCCACTAATGGCCCCAGTAACCAACCCACTGTTCGAACCAGTTGAGGATCCTTCCTTTTGAGGTTCTTCATTCTCGACAGCCCCTTTATATGGATTATTCACAAAATTCTCTATAGCTGTTTGGTTGCTCAAAGAAAGATTTGGCAACACTGGACCATGAGACCAAGTCCACAGCGGTATGATATGGGGAATGGAACCCAGTTGTCCAACATCCTCACTTAATCCATACTGTGGTACTAAGCAAGCCACTGGGGTAATATAGCTCGGAACCAATGATAAATCAACTTGTGAATCTATAGTGTTTTCTGCAGAACCCATCCTATGGAGGCCATTCCTAATGCCTGATTTCTCTTTCATGGAGTGGGAAGGGGATAGTTCAGCATTCTCAGGTGCTGATGAATACAACTTCTGATTCTCTTTAATCTCAACCATTCTTCCAAACAACTTAATTGTTGTCGGAGCTGGTTTAATAGCTGGATCTTCAGCAGGACATGCTCCACCAAGTGTTGGCAAATCGAGTTCCTGAAACCACAAATCAAATGACTATAAGCAGCAGCTAAACTCACAAAGAACTAAACGGGCATTAGTAAACTAAACAACCAGAATAAAGGAATAGGAAAATAATAGGATCTGCTGCAGTACCATTGCTGATTCATCATCCTGGGTTGCAGAAGCAGCCAACAGAATTTCATGACCATATTCTTTCTCTTCCTCGACAGAAGAGTCAGATGTCATGCATTCATTGTCATTTTCTGTTAACTGAACAATTGCAGAGTGCGCATCATCAGTGGTGTATGACACTGGAGAAAGGCGAGATCTTTGCAGCTCAGAAGATGGAGATCCACTTGTATCCGATCCAAGTGCAGATGGAACTGAAGTAGGTGACCTACTGTTCTTTTCTTTGCCTGACCTCTTGGATGGAGGAGCTTGTTCAGGTTGATGTGGATCATCTAGCGGTGTTTTAGTAACGTCCATTACTTTACGAGGATAAGGATGAGCAGGTTTCTTCTTGGGCCGGGGAGGAGGGATTTCAATTGGATGAACGGATCCCTCACATTCATTAGAATCACGTGCAACCTGGTAGAAAGGGAAAATCTCAGTCAGCAATCTGGAAGATAAGGCATCACCTCTGCCTCATCACCTTACCACAGAGTAACTAATCAGCAAACATGCTTATCAAAGTGTGAATACGCATAAAACATATGAAAGGATCAGTTTAAATATAACACCAACCTTGGCAAAAAACTTCTGAGCATGGCTACGAATCTGAATAGCAGTTTTTGTGCCTACATGTTCTGCATCGCCGGAATAGTACTTAGACAAGTTTGACATATTACTTTCTACTTAAGGGTCAGGCAAACTATTCTTGTTTCCTCTACTCTTTAAAAAGATTATAGAGAACAAGCAATCAAAGAGTGGAAAAACATTGTAATGCAGCTGAACAACCGTGTTCCATACTCACCTTCTATTTGGCGCCAAGCACGACCATACAGCTTTAGAGCTTCAAGAAACCTCTGGTGTTCTTCCTCTGTCCATTTTTCTCTTTGTTTTTTGATGGTATACGGCTTCCTCACCTATTGTATATAGGCACTAAACATCTAATTATGAAGAACTGAAAAATTTTGGGAGCCAGAATGAGTAAACGAGGGTAAACAGTTTAGCAGCATCACTTAAGGGAGTAAGACCTTTAGTGCATATCCATTTCCCATTTCAGTTAAGGCCTGAGCCTGAGCTGCTGTAGTTTCCAAATGAACCCGCATACCCAAAGATACATCATTGCTAGTGCCTTCAATTAGATCCTACAAAACAGGGCATAAAAACTTCAAATTTTTGAGATGCAATTCAAACCATACAGCAATACAGAAAAGATCTATCCTGCCCCCTATAATTACCCAATTCGGACAGACCACATAAGCTATCAAGTGCCTCCGGTTATAGCCTTGTGCAATTTCCCAGCAAAAAGCTCCCCCGTTTCTACAGCATTAAGGGATCCACTTTCCCAAAAGGCCCAAAAAATACAAGCAGAAGTCCTCCATGTCCCCCTATGCTCTAAATTTCTTCAGTTTCCAACAGCATCCTCTCTCGTAACATATTCTCCTGGTCTCAAACTAGATTATATAGCCATCTATTCTCACAAAAATTGTACCACAATCAAACTGAAACTAAAGCTAGCTGAACTACTTAAACCAGTATAAACTCACAGCCTCAGAATGACCCTCAAATTAGGCCCATGGAAAACCTTGCCTTCAAATCCAATTCACAAGTCTTTTAATCAGATAACTTTTATTCTGATACAAAGTCAGTTCAAGAATCAAACTTTTTTTCAGCAAGCAATATCTTCTAGCCGTAAAATCCAAAAATAACGAGCTCAAAACTAAAATAACTACAGCGTTTTGTCCATAAAGCAAGCAAGCAACCAAATCCCAATTGACGACCACTATAACTACTCAATTGAGACATTCTTCACAACCCTTTTTGCAATTCATTATATTCTCCACAAATCATGGAGAAATTAATAAAAAAAAAAAAGAAAATAAGGAATACAAAAGCAGTAGAACTAAAATCTTGAAAAAGAAAAAGTAACACTATAAAACACTGTACATATAAAGAAAACTTACAAGAGCCTCAGCCACCATTTTCTTCTTCAAGAACTACTGAAAATGGAAAATGGGATGCAGCAAACAAGTCAAAGATGAAGACCTCAACAGGCAGAGAGATCTCGAAAGCAGAGATTTGAGCGGTGAATAAGGAAGATGAAGGCAATGAAAGAAAGCAAGAAAGAAATAAGAAAGAAATATACAGCAGGAAAGAGGGGGGCTGGGGGTGGTGGCTGGTGACATGCCAAGTAGGATGCTTGAAATGGAAATCTAATTAATTCTCAATTTTTTCCCAAAACTGTTAATGGAAAAGTAGCAAAATAACAAAGGAAATTTCGAGAAGGAAGAGTGGGAAATAGATCTTGTGGCTGAAATCAAACGGGACAACCAACACGTGTCAGACAAGGCTATGGCTCCCAATCTACTTCTTGAGTTTGCAAGCACAGGTGTTCTTGACTTCTTGTCTCTCTCTCTTTAGTCTTTACTAGTTTAGTCTTTTTTTTTTTGTTTGGATAGTAGATTATTTGAGATAATTTTATAAAAAAATATTATATTATTTTTTTAATATGATATATATGAAATAAAAAAATAATTAAAAATTCTATCGACGATACAAATAAAAATTTTTATCAAATAAGGTCAATCCAAACATTTAGGCAGGGAAGTGGGGAAGTGGGGGGTCCATTTCTGGGATTAAGATATAGATTTCTGTCTTTGGACCAAATCAATTTCTTGCGGTTCCCACTGTCCTAAAGATACATATGCAACAGCCCACTAATGGCTGTCAGGAAAAGTGTTTGTGGAAGATATTCAGCCAGCCAGCAATTTTCTGGCCCCACTGACCAATCCCATAGCAAGTTGGGTTTTCCCTTTCTTTATTTTTTCCTTTTTTTGGTTGTTGTTCTTGGGAGAGGGATATTTCTTTAAGTGGATTGGATGAAGGGCCTCACAGAGCTACACAAAAAGAAGAATATGTAGTATAAATTTGTTTTTTTTCTATAAATTTTGGAGAAGTTGAATTTGGTGTTCTTTTCTTCCCTACATATAAGGGGTGTTTGGTAAATAAGTTTCAACCCCTACTATGGGTTTCAAATTCAATTATACCCATATAAAATGTTTGGTTGGGGTCAATGGGAATAAATTAATGGGAATGATAGATCTCTTCTATGGATTTTTTAATTAATCACCTGTTACTAGGGAATCATCTTAGTTGCCTATTTTATTCTTTTTAAATCATCTTAATTACCTTTTTATTCTCATTAAATGAAAAAATAAGAAAAAAAAAATGCTACTGTTTCAACAAATGGAAAGAAAAAGAAAAGAAAAAAAGAAACAATGAAAAAGAAAAATTATAAATTATAAATTCCATTCCACATTAACAAACACACTGTGGGTTTTCATCAAAATCCATTATCATTGACCACTCTATAATGCCAATAGTGATAGTGATAGTGGAATTCAAACCAAACGGCTCCTTAGTTTGTTTAGGTATGTCCAATAAGTTAGGGTGTGTTTGATAAAATTAAAGTATGAAAACTGAAATATGAAATCTTAAGTTTAAATTCATTAAGTGATTAAATTGTCAAACATTAAATTTAATATATTTGAATGTACATCACATTAAATGATAAGTGAATAATTTGTCACTTATTTTTAGGAGCAACTTTTGTCTAAAAAATTTAGTACTATTTAATCAATTCCGATTTTTTATTTTTTTTATTATTAAACCGGTCTAAACATTTTAAGATCTGAACCCATTAAGTGTTGAATTGTGTTATCCGACGGGGCCTTAGATTTACGAGTATAGCCAAGGTATAAAAGTAAGTAAGGAAAATATGCTGGTTTTAACAAATGCACCACGTCATATTATCCGATTCCAATGATTCTCATTCAAGAAGAAAGTTTTCAAATGTCCATCAAAAAATTTTGAGGTTTGAAATTGAAGGACATAAATGTGGCCAGAGTGTGTCTGGTTGTGATTAACGTCACGGCACGGCAAAGTAAGGAACAACCGGATTCAATTAATAATCCTTCCCCCTAAATTGTGTGTCTCTTATCATTTTTTGACCCCTTACCGTCTTATTTAGGTATGAACTAAAAGAAAAGTAATGACCAAAAACAGAAACTCAACTCTGATATTATGATAAGCAAAATCAGCCATGAGTAAAATGACCCAGAATCTTATTAATGCGACTGAGAATTCTTGAGAAATTAACATGAAACTTAGTTAGGTTTTAATAATATTATACAGACAAATTTTAAATCATTAGTAGGTCTATACAACACACACGTACCTTGTACTTCGTAAATATGTATGGCGATTTGGGACATAATAATATAATTTTCAACAAATTACAATCATATGAGAATTTTACTAGCTTTAAGGTCAAGATTACTAGATTACAAAGATTATAAGTCTATAAACCCAAGGTAAATATTCTTTTGAAAAAAAAAACCCAAGGTAAATATTTCATTTGTACAATAATGTCCAATAAAATTCAAGACTCTCCAACAAAATTGAAGATGTGGCTGTGAGGCCCATATGTTTCTGTGGCTGGCTCCATCTAATCCATGTGTGTGAGAGTAACATGATTCCCACATCATCAAGGTTCAAGGTTGGCAGACATTATCCACCACACATTTCACTTTCTTGGCAATGCTGCATTGACCGTAGGCACGCCACATGGCTTTCTTGATTCTGTGTCATCAGCAGATCTCCTCTCTTAAATATGTTTATTTCATCACGGATTGATTTTCCATTGGAAAAATCATGGCATTGCTTATCAATGTAGGAACCCCACACAGGATATCGGTCGTTCTCATTCTTGAACTAATGGGATTTGGGGGGCTACAAGTACAGACCTTGGGCCTACATGATGTTGGGCCTTTCTACCACAAGTCCGAAGACAAAACCCAAAGGTACCAGTGTGTGTGTGCGTGTTTTCTTTTTTTCCCTCTTTCTCCAACTTTTTTTTGTTTTCGGATAGAGTTAAATTGATACAATTATACAAGTTTCAATCGCTGTAGTACAATTCATTAATGTATCAAAGATGGGTATTTAGAATGGAAATCTTTTCGATACATTGTTTTACTAGTAAAGTTGATGACATAAAATAGCCAAGTATGAGAGTTTTGCAATCATTAATTTCTAAATATAGCGTAAACAATCTTTTCTATAGTATTTTTTACACTTCATACAAGACGAAAATTGTCAAGCTTATAAATTTGCTAAATTGAAGCTCCTTTTGCAGTTAATCTACTATTGACCACTCAAAAAAAGGGTGAGAATCACATTGTTTGTGCTAACATATTCTGGATATATATGATTAATTGTTTCTGTATATATTTAACATTTATACAAACACGTATCTCAGATAATATTTATACCACATACAAAAGGAAAAAAATGTATAGATATATATATATCACAGGACAGCGAATACAACAGAAATAATATGGAATACACTGCTTCAAATGATCAGAAACTTTGGATACTTAATTTATTCCGGGCTCAATGCTTTAAGGAAGGAGTTAAAGCTCAAAGTTGGTAGCTATTTTAGGGATGCACTTTGAAGTAGGAAGGAATTAAGACGATGCTGGCTGCAGACGTATGGGAAGTCCTTTTTCTGGGGTAGGCATCATGTCACCAGTAATCTTCTCATTAGGGAACAAAACCTCCCATTTGTAATTCTTGACCACATTGTGGAGGAATGCCAATATGGCCAATCTAGCATACTCTTTTCCGGGGCACAGTCTTGGTCCTCCACCAAATGGAACATAGGTATATGGTGCAAGACCTCTGCCTTCTCCACTTGAATCATACCTTGAAGGATCGAACTTCTCAGGATCCTTGAAGTATGCTGCATTCATGTTAGTGGTGCTTACTGTCCAGTATACCTGTCACATGTTGAATTACAACACCATTGAGATTATGCATGATTAATAATATATTTTGATGGTAGTGTTATTTGTTTGGTCTATATTATTTACCTTCCATCCTTTTGGAATGGTGTAACCAGCATAGGTAAAATCTGTTAGAACTTCTCTGAATGTTCCCTGAAGGGGTGGATTTAGTCTCATTGTCTCACAGATGACGGTCCATGAGTACTTCATTTTCTGCATATCTTCCCATTCCAAGAACTCTCCTGGCTTCTTTGAGGCTGCTATCTCCATTTGCTCTGCAAGTAACAGTTACTGTGTGAATATTGGTGAAGAAAATATAGGCTGAATGTGCATTTTTGACAAAAAACAGGATGAAGATTTCAAGCATCTATTTGATTCCAAAAGAATGGTTTGAAAACGATTGTTGTGATGTGACCAAATCCTAGCTGAGGATATCCATTACCTGCTCTGATCTTGCCGTAGATATCAGGTCTCTCTCCAACATATTTCATCAAGAAAGTTATGGTGGCGGCAACTGTGCTGTACCCTGCGGTAATCAGGCCCATGATCTTATCAGCAATCTCAGCCTCAGGCATTCTTTTTCCAGTTGCATCAGTGACAACAATCATGTGAGACAATATGTCCTGCATTGGCTGCCCTGCTGCCATTGCTGCTTTCTTCTCCTTGATCACGTCCAGGAGCTCCTTCCTAATTGCTGCTGCAGCCTTGTTTGCGCGATAATATATCGTCCCTGGAAAATTCACCATAATGGAATGCATTCCTACTGTTACATCATCGAAATGGTCCACAAGCCTTGCAATGCGCTCTGGATTGTCCGTGCCCAAGAAAAATTTGCAAGAAATTGTCAAAGTTACAATCTTGGCCAGGGGGAAAACCTTCACTTCATCTTTTCCTTCCAGATGAGTTTGCAAAAGATGCTGAGTGATCGATTCAATCTTCCCCAAAAATCGGGCCAATGCTTCAGGTTTCAGAAATCCAGGCTGTCTTATGACTTTAGTCTCTTGGTCGAATCTTGGCTTTCTTTGATCAGCAGCAGCAGGAGGAGGAGGTGGTGATGGTGGGGTGGCACCGGCTTTAGTTTGGTATGAACGGAATAGCCTTTGGGTGGGATGTGGTCGAAATGCAGTGAAGAGCTTTTGCTCATTAGAGAAGATAAATTTATGACCATTTGGACCACAGATTACTGCTGTTTTCTCTCCAAGAATTCTAGTCTTGAAGATGTCAGGAGAATACTTCTTCATCCTGTCTCCAACAAACTTTTCAGGCTTCCCAAACAAGAATTCGACCGTTTCGCCAATAATTGGCCATCCAAAGCTCCCTGGTGGAAGTTTGACATCTGTTTCTGACTTGGGCTTGAAGAAGGCAATTACAGAAAGAGCAATAGTGAAAACAACAATGGCTACTGAGACACATAGAGCTACAACCTCCATGGCTAATGCCTTTGGTAATTGTTGGAAATAGTAGCAAAAATGTTTATTTGTTTACAGCTTAATGGGATGAGAATGTTGTGGTCTATTTATAGGAAACATTAACACGTACACAAATTAAAAGTGTTGTTGGATTAGTATCTTCTTTGGTGCAGGAGCCCGGCAAAGTAAATCAACTATCAGCTGACGTTTGAGTGGAGGATTGGCTTAATAAAGAAACACAGAAGAAGTCTCAAGAACACTAAGTCCAAGTAAAACAGCTATTTAAATTTTAAGGATTGGCCAATCTCAAACGTATTTAACTTACAAGAATTTATAAGGCTTGGATGACTAATAGTAACTTTAAACCCGTCTGAGGTTTATCAAGAACAAGTCTGCACTCCTTGAGTATGCACGATTCCAGTTTCAAGAAAACACATTGCACACCTTAATAAGTAGATGTTTTGGAGAAACTCTTGTAGCTTGTACTTTGATGTCCTGCAATTTTGGAGAAAAATGATTCTCAGTGTACCAAGAATTCGAAGTTTTCAATAAGCCCAGTAAATCGATTACGATTTTAGGTCAATTTCAGTTTGTCCAGTCTAATTCCTCAAGAATATATATATATTTTTTTTCCTGAAAGAAATAGGAAAAACGAACAAAAGTTTATTATAGCCGCCCTTACAACTTGAATAGTTTCACTTCAATCCAATTTGTCTGTCCTGCAAATTGTTAAGTTGTCAATTGGCCTGGAGACTGGAATCAGTCCAACAACTACAGTAATAAAAAAGCAATGAAATTCAGTTGTTTAGTTTCATAATAATCAGCAGATATTATTATGTTTAAACATTATAGAGGAGGTATCCTACAATTTACACCTGAATCGCAAAAGCCTTTAAAGTCAACTTTTATGGACAGGGGGCTTACGCAAATAAGACTTATAGTTATTCAACAAAGTAAGAGAATCAATGAAAATTTGAGAAAGACTTGGTCCTTTTTTTCCTGTCCCATTCAACGTTATTTCTTGTTTTTCAAATTATTACATACTATATTATTCTTGCACTTGTGTCCTAATGGTGTACGTACTTTAGAGATTGGATGCATGACGATCAATCAAGACTAGAATTTAAAACTAACTGTGATAACATTACATGGTCAGAGTATAAAAGATTTACTTGTAAAGAAACTTGTAAAATCTCCTTGTAATTATATGTTAATCATTCTTGAATTTCACCTGCTTCATCAAGGTTCTTCTTGGTATTTTGAACACCTGGCTTAGATGTACATGTAGCATCTGGTGCACCTAATACAAGCTTGGAGTTTTGGCGAAATTACTTCTTTGTTCTCCTGTTGTTTGAATGTCTTTTTCATTAACTTCAGCATTTATTAAGGATTCCCACTTCTGTGTTCATAGATTGTGCCTTTGAAACCTTTTATTTGACAGTCTGAGCCTATGTTTTCAGACTCAGACCGGGCATCGAACCAGCTGAGCTCAGGGGTCAGGGGTCGATGGGTCCAACCGGGTTCGACCGGGGGTCGAATCGGATGACGTCATAAATATATATATTAATAATATATAATCAAAATAGTATATAAAAAAATTTCCTTAAAAAATAGTATATAAAAATTCCCTCAAATTGGTAGTTTTCAACTTTATATATATAAAAATTTTTCTTAAATTAGTGATTTATGACTTTATATATAAATTTGAGAATTTTATATTTAATCATAAAATTGACTTAAAGAATATAATATATATAGATAGAAATGTAACTTAAAAAATGTATTGGATTAATTTTACACTTTATTAAAATAATGAGAGGTTAAAGCATATTTACTAAAACTTAAAAAGTGAGTTTGAAAGGATATAATGGGTCAAAGGTAAAAAAAAAAGAAAAAAAAAAACTGGTCAAATAGTCAAACCCGAGCTTTGACCGGGTTTTGGAATTTTTCGTTTTGAAGGATGACTCGGACCGGATGCCTGGCCGGTTTTCGGTTCAACCGGTCGGACCGGCCGGTCTGATCCGAGTTTAAAAACATAGGTCTGAGCTTCAAAAAGAACTGGCGGATTTTAAATAAATTGATGGCAACTGCTAAAATATTGTAGATTGGCAGAGGTATAAGAATACATGTTAAGAAGATTTTTATTGAAATTTCACTGTACTAACACATCACTAAATTTGCAGAATTGTTATTATTATTATTATTATTATATTTTTTTTTTGCATTTTTTTTTCCTTGGTGACACTGGATCTTGATTCATCTATACTGTATTTCATAATTGTATCGATGTGATTTCGATCAAAATGTTGTAGGGTTGAGTTATCATCTTCTGTCTAAAAAATGATATCAATGGCATAAGGATTGTGAGGACGGCTTTCTTCACCTTCAATATCATCTTTTATATGGTTTGATACAATGCAATGGACATGGCCATCTCATCTGTTACTAATCCTTGAATCAAATACTTAAAGGTGAGATTATTGATCCAAGAACTAAGCTTTACTGGGAAGTGAAAGGATGATCGGAAACATCATCAATCGGCATCAATCACAGACAAGAAATGACTAGATTTTTTATTTTCACACAAGAAACGACAAGTGGATCCATCAGACGAGTAGGATGCCGCAAGCCTGGATCGCTCTACGGCCTTTTCATCAACGAAATGACGGGTTGAAACCGATAAATAGTGGTGGATGAATTATTAGAAGCAATGATGCAGGTAGATTTTTACTAGCACAGGAAGAGCTCTTCGGCCTGCAGTCCCCAAGTTGATGTAAAGTGGTGTCTAATACTTCATCAAGAAGTGCTGTGTATGATCGCTGGCATGGGCTTATTATTGAATCGCTAATCAATAACAAAATTTGTTGGAAGCGTGTTTATATAGCATTCTTAATTAGCTGGGTGTTTAATTGTATTTTTTTCTTAATAGGTATCTGTTGGACACTCGTTGATATACTCAATTTCACATAACTTACCACGTATTCTTACATACAAACAATTATCATTTTTACTTGCATTTATACATTTTTTTTCTAGTTAATTTTATTTTTTCAAAAATTTAATATTTGAAGTACATGTTAAAGAGTGCCTAATAGATGCTCATTAAATTAAATAGACTCATAATATTTTTCAGTAACCCCTACCTGAGAGGCTCTCTGACATCCAAATTCCCAGTATTTAATCACTCCAACCCAACAATTGTTAAATTAAAAGGAGAAAAGTCTTGAAATTAGTTCATCGCCCCATGAACCCCTTAAAAATCCTTACCACGCGCAAAGACCCACCGACAAGCACCAATGAAACGAAAGCCATAATTAATATGTGAGCTATCATTGAAAAATCGGAGTATGACTATTAAAAAAAGTGCCTTCTCCTTCCTTTTTTGGTTTTCCCCTAGATTTCACCTGTCTTCGTGAAATAGTAGTATCTGTTTAGCATCAACAAATGATCTACTAGATAACAGCTGAGTGCCCCCGGGGGTTGGTTCCACTGGCAACGTATGCAGTAGTATCCCGTGTTACCCAGTGATCGAACCTCTCCCCCCGCAACTTCCTTGGCATCGGAGGGGCACGCTTTGCCAGGGGTTGGGAGACTAGGGGGGCGCAAGCCTCGACACCCCCAACTGACAAAAAAAAAAAAAAAAAAGATAACAGCTGAGTGAGGGGGCGACAAGAGATTGGAATACTTGCGAAAAGAGAGGGAGGGACTCCAAATTAATTATATTGGTGTCCGGGATGACTCAATCAAAAATATGAAAACAAAATGGGGGTAAAGGTCTAGAATGGAAAGGTTTTTCCACCCACAATTTTTTTCCTACCAAAATGGAGAGGAAAAAAATTTATTATTCCAGTGTTTGGTAATCAATGAAATGTTAATTTCTTTTCCCATGTTTGGTATAATCATATTGAGAAGTCGGAATTGAATTTAAAAAAAAACTACTATATTGACTTAATTGCCCCTATATATAACATTCTATACACATCTTGATTTAGAGACAAATAAATTATTAATTAATAAATAACTTTTTTTTAGTATAAAATCACAATAACTTATTAAGTGGGAACATAATTTTTTAATAGCGTATAATTACAATACGTGAATACTAATTGTAATACAATTACAATAGATGAATACGAGTTATAACTAAATTGAAATTTTAAATTACATGTATGTTGAATCCCGTGTATTTTTCATACATGTTGAATCCGTTATTCACGCACGTTAAATTCTTTATCCTTGATTTGTTTTTGGATGGTTTTAAGAACTATTTGTAAATAGAAAAATGTCTTGTGCCTTAACAGATAGTCTAGTGGGTTTACTTTTTTCTTTTTTTTAAATTTTTTAAAATTTCATATGAATGTGTTTTGGCATGTTGTTGTTTGTTTAAATTAACAAATGTTATCATATAATCCGATATTGTGAATAAAAATATATTAAGAATATCAACTGAATATTTTATTTCAAAGCAAAAAGAAAGAAAAGTCATTAGATAGAATTAAAATTATTCCTAAGTAAAAAAATAGTAGACTTATTAAGTAAACTCACCAAATAGACCTAATATTTGACAAAATAAATGACAAATTAATATAGGGTAAACGACAAAAAAACCCTTGTGGTTTGGTTATTCCACAGAAAGGGCCCCGTGGTTTGAAATCATACTAATCGGCTCCTCATGATTTGAACTGAGGTGAAAAATCGACGGAAAGCGTCAGAATTAACGCGTTTGATGTAAACACGTTTCGAGTGCAGGTGTTTATTAGGGTAAATAACAGAAAAGCCCCATGTGGTTAGGCTAATATACAGAAAGCCCCCGATAGTTTCAAATCATACATTTTGGTACCTCATGGTTTGAATTAAGGTGAAAATGGATGGAAACCGTTAAAACTAATGGTTTTGAGTAAAATGACATATTTAGCCTAATGAAGGCAGCATCAATTATTTTCCTAATTTATTCTTCACTATATACATAGAAAAAGTGTTGAAATATTTATTTAAATTCCTGAAATTTTTATTTAAATTCTTATAATACTTATCTAAGAAAACATTGCAATTGTAAATTTTTATTTTAAATACTTACAATATACACTAAGAAAATATTAAAATTGTAAATTTTAAATTTAAAAGTATCAACTATTTTCCTAATTTTTTTCACCATAAAAAGGTATTATTATTTTCCTAATTTTCTATTTTAAATTCTTACAATGGACCCTCTAAGAAAATATTGCAATTGCAAACTTTTTTTTTATTTCTATTGATATTTTTCAGTTTTTATCTAACTTGTTTCCTACACATTTTTGGCGAATTTAGAGTTTTATTAAGGTTTGATGGGCAAAATAGGCATATTAGGTTAAGATTTGTATTAAAAAACTATTTTATAGAACTAACACTTGCTTTTGAGGTGCATTTAGGTCAAAACTATTACTTTTAATGATTTTCGTCCAATTTTCACTTTAGTTCAAACCATGAGATATCGAAAGGTATGATTTGAAACCATAGGGGGTTTTTCTGTATATTAGTATAATCACAGGGGGTTTTTCTATTTTTTACCCTTAGGGTAAATCTGTTATTTTACTGAAAACCGTTAATTCTAACGGTTTTCATCTGGTTTTCATCTAGTTTTCACCTTAATTCAAACCATGAGGTACCAAAATGTATGATTTAAAATCACAGGGGATTTTTCTGTATATTAGCCTAACTACAGGGGATTTTTCTGTTGTTTACCCATTAATATCTATGAAAGATAAATAGGTACATAGGAAATAGAGATATAGTATATAGAAGGGTAATCTTGAATCCTATAATTTAGGTATTTACTAGATAGAGTTGGAATGGCCTTTCTCTAGATTTTTGTAGAGAATGGGATTCCAGAAAAAAGTTGGAATAAGCTTTCTAGGGGGAAAGAACCATACTAAACATTAGAATGGAATGAAGAAATTGGAAAGATCTTTCCATTTTAGATCTTTCCACCGTACTAAACGAGAGATAAGGGAAGAGTAGGTATCATCTCTTCTTGCCAAATGTTTGTCTCTTTTGACTTCTTTGTAAAGTATGTCTAGCCTTAGTATTAAAAAGTAGTAAGTAGTTACTTAATTTTGAGGGAGTCTTCAATGGAAGATTGGAAGTAATTGGGTAAAAAACCGCGGTGGCCCTCAAACTTTCACTACGGTTCACTTTTAGTCCTCCAACTATTAAATGTGCATTTTTGATCCTCCAACTAGTAGATCTGAATAATGTTAACCCTTCCGTCCAATTCATCTGTTATTGTTGACGGGAAACACAAAAAGTGGGGGGTAAAATAGTCAGCACAGAGGAAGAACAAACGAAAACCCCCAAAATGTTACCATTGTGAATCAAATCATCTCCACTTCGAAGAGGAAGAAAACTCCTGGAAAATCTACTAATTGGTTGAGATAAAAAATTGCTACGGGGAAGAATCGGAGTTGGTCAGTGGTGGCTACTTAGAGACACGATGGATTGGAAAATTAGGAGGAGAGACGCCTATTTCGACCCCCAAATAGTATACGGTATGGCCTTCTTCTTAGTTTGCAAAAAATATCAAATTTTCATGGATTTGTGTGGTAGAGTAACTACTGATATTATTGCTTCTGTTACCATCAAGTATTAACGAATTGGCCTCAGGCCTCCTGTTATGACCAAAAAGGAAAGGAAGAAAAAAAATCAAGCATTACAGAATACCTCCAAAAAAAAAAAAAGATAGTTCTATAAATCCTATATGCAATAATGTTTCATAGACTTACCAGCCCCGCTGCCTCGGGGGGAAAAAATTCTCAAATGATAGTAAAATGCCCGAAGTAAAAGAAAAATCGTGTTGATTGTTCAAATTGGAAACCGAACCCGTGGCCGGAACAATTGCTTTACATTTCCATCATTATGCAAAAAGCTACAATCACTTCACGGGATTAAAGATCAAGCTAGCCCTCGATTATCACAAGCATTGGCAGCGCCATTGCTTCTTTTGTCCTCTTCGTCTCTTCGAAGGCCAAGGGAAATGCATCTTTGCCCAGATCTTTTGAAAAATATATTGTCACCCATGAACTGACGCACAATAATATTACTTGCTGGCTGCAATTCTAACTGCTACATGCAATCACAGCCATGACTCTCATTTTCACCTCAAAAGACTGCCTCTGATCCGCTTCATCCGAAGCAAAGATGAGGTCGGCCACGACTCTCTTTCATAGCAAAATTCTTCGATCTTGGGGAGGAGAAGTGGAAAATGAGATTCTATGAAGATTTTGGGGGTTTTCATCTGTTCTTCCCCACTTTGCGAGCTGTGTTGACTATTTTACCCCCACTCTTTGTGTTTCCCATCAACAATAACAGATGAATTTGACAGAAGGGTTAACATTATTCAGATCTACTAGTTGGAGGACCAAAAGTGCACATTTAATAGTTCGAGGACTAAAAGCGAACCGTAGTGAAAGTTTGAGACCACTACGGTTTTTTACCCGAAGTAATTTCAATTTCCCCCAGATCTTCCCTTTTTATGATATTAATTTGGTTGTCATTTTCATATTAGCTATTTCCTTTTCTTACCTAATCTTTTTTGAAATTAGACAATCGACAGAAAGGACTACGGAAGTCACCTCCAGTCCTTATCAAATCACGCATCATTTGATCAAAAACAAAAAATACCAAAAATATCAACTTACAAATTCACATCTGTCTATTCGTTCAATTTCCAAGTCTCCCGTGACAACTAAAACCGAAAGGTATTATGATGTTGATGAAAGTATTTAATCCACAATAAACGAAATAATTTCATTCCATGTTATATGTACTGTACCGAACTTGCAAAATAGACATTTCATTGGCCTACATTTTACCTACGACTTTTTAATTCATGGTAGGTCTAGATGCAATAATATTAGAGAAGTTGATATCTGTGTAGAATTCCATGTTATACTAGCAGGTAATTTAATAAATGGAGTTCTCATTAAATAGCTTTCGACAACAAAAAAAATTTTCTTTCAGCAATTCCGTCAGCAGAAACGTTATTCGTGTATCCGTCTATGCTCTGACAGTTTCTCATAATGATAAGTTAATACTTTTGGCTGAAATTGCCTAATGCTTTCCCGTGTAATTCTCAAATGAAGAAAAGAATTTTTTCTATTGATGTAGAAAACGAATGAGGGGAAGACAAATCATTACTTGTGGGCCAAAGAGCCAAATCATCAACCAACTCAACCGGTGAACATAAGGGCAGGTACCAGTAGAGTTCTTGTAATGTGGGACCCATTGGAATGATTAAGGTATCTAAATTAAATTATGATTAGGGACCCATTGTAATGTAGAGCTCCCTGCTGAATTAAATTATGATTAGGACGTAATTTAATTTATATTTTCTTTATTTCTAAGGCATAATTCCCATTTAATTTAAGGTATCTAAATCTAATGTAATATTAGCATATTACACGTGGTTGACTAAGATTACAAGTGTTTGACTAAATCAAAAATAACAAATTCACGCAACTTTAATACAAGATCGATTGCTTAGGAGAAATTCTTTAGTGTATGGTGATCAAAAGGAAACACATTACAATAGATCATTTGTATAGACTTGGAAACGCATTACAAGAAATCGGCCAACTCTCTTAAATAAATATCCAAATTGCACATCATAACTATTGTTGGAAATAAGGGTTAGAATGATTTACAAGAATATTATGTTACACTATCACCACACAATGTCCACAATTGGGAAAAGATTCTTGGATATTGAACACTATCACCAACAATGACATTCATTCAACTATAGTTAGCATATGTAATTATGATTAGAAATCACAAGAAAAACTACTACGTATATCACATTGGGTTTTTGCGCACTTGATAGTACACGTAAGTTACAGTCAATCTATCATATTAATTCACATAGTAACAATTATTAGTCCTAACTCTTGCACTTATATGCTTTTCCTAATTGACATAACTTTTCTAAAATATGAAATCTAAAACTCATTTTAGCAAGTACCTTCTACTAAACGCATTAGACAGACAATGTATGATGTACGTTATTTAGTTACCTAATACTAAACGCTAATTTCATGATAAAATAATCATTGAACGTGTCCACTATGTGATTTACATAATTAGGCACTCATCAGACAGACAGTATAAGATTGGTTTTTAGGTTAGCACATTTAAAGTTGAAAACGAGTCGAGTCGAGTCGAGTTTTGAATTAATCGAATTGAGTTCAACTCATTTTTTCCTCAACTCGACCTCGAGTTCGACGAGCTCTCAAAGTGAAAATTCAACTTGATTTCGAGTTTGAATTCAAGTCTAGTTGAACTCAAGTTCGAGTTTACTCGAACTCAAAAAATAAAAAAAAATTATTTTATTTTTTAAAAAAATTGAATAAAATAATTATTTTTCTTAATAAATAATACAAAATTATAGGTATACATGAAATTTCACTGTTAAGATAAAACATAAAAAAATAATATATATTCGAAAACATTATATGAATTTGTCATTTAAGCACCCATGGTCTGAGAAAATCAATGATTGGTTGGTTAGTCATTTAAGCACACAGTGAAGACATTGTAAAGAGCTCACGAGGATCAATTATGGGTAAAAAATGAAATTACGTGTGCTGCCATTTTTAATTATAAAGATCATTTATAAAGAGCTCACAAACATGAATTAAGGGTGCCGCCATTTTTTTGATTTCTAATTTCAAAGACCTGCCAATTTTCAGCTCAAAGCTTAAAATTTCCCCGCCAATGTGTGTATATTTGAACTCCCGCTCAAATATTGGAAACACACATAAATAAGAGTTTTCTGTATAACTCTCAGTAATATCCTTTGTCCTCCTCTTGTTTACTTTACATGTTTTCCTTCAGCGAAAATCCCGACAGCACCCCCATTTTCGAACCTCCTATCTATGTCTACCATTTCCACTTGCTATTTTCCTTGTTGGTCTGTCTGCAAATTTCCCGACGCTTCATCCTCATTGTTTATAGGTAGATATTTCTGCAAAATTGGGTACAATTCCTTGCCCTCACAGAACAATGGGAAGTAGTTGCTGGGTTTTTGAGTAGAAAACCCAATGGCGAGCAACCGGTATGGTCCGGTATCCAATTAAAGTGGTCCCACTCATATAGATCAAATTTAACGGTTAGATTCCATCCTAAATTAGTGTGTGGTTGAAATCTTTTTTCTACCACAGCAGAAAAGAATATTTTTCTACCACCAAACATTAGGTATCATACCGAAACAAAAGTAGACAAGAGCCCCTCTGTGCATTGCATGTAACGTAAGGGTGAAGTATAATTGCAATTTAGGTCTCTGTCTTGGGCAATTAACAATCCATCCCTCGTGTTTTTACATATTCTGGTGGAGACTGAACTACAACTTCTACACTAAGTTACAGTAGAGTAGTTTTAGATAAATACCCAAAAAACTCACTTGCCAAATGAGCTTGAAGATTACCAAGAAAATCATCGGCTGGTAGTTTTGGGTTGCTACATGATAGATGTGAAATTGCTTCATATTCTTGCATCCGGAAGTCTTGGGATGGCAAATGGGATATGAAATCAGCTGAGGCTAATTAGTCCTTACAAGATTGCATCTTATCCGAGGATTAAAGACTGTAGATGAAAAGTTGAAAACTCAAGCAGGCTGTGCCAACACCATTAAAAAAAACCTATTACTATATAACACAAGTGAATGTGATGCAGGTGCCCAATAAGTACTTGTTAACACACTCAAATTACATTTATTAGAGAGGAGTACACACAATCACAATTACAATTGTTGCACTTCTTGCGTTTAGACAAATCCCAAAAATTAATTACTCTTAAAAAAAAAAAAAGGAACTAACATTTAAAATCCCTTCTTTAACGAATACCTCTCAAACACCCGTTGAGCGAACCATTTGTTTATTTGTAGACCTGTTGGCTTTGAAATATTGCTCCTCATTCGGAGTTAACAATCATCAAATCACACTTATGAGCTGTGAAAGGGGAACTGAGACAATTACTAATATTATGTGCAGTGAAGATGAAAAAGTGTACAAATTTCGACAAAAGCTCAGATAGGGAAAAAGACTACAGTGATAGATTACCCTAGGTGAATATGCAAATGTCGGGTTATGGCGTATTAATCACCTACGGGTTAAGAAACATCCTGAAAGATTTGCTTATTAGCTATTGCTCTACCAAAAGTGATAGAAAAATACATTTTTATGAGAGAAATTTTAAATAAAAGACCAATTATAAGTTATCATTTAGTTTAAGATTATTATTAAAGTCGTCATCACGTTTGGATTGACAATGAAGTCTCAGAAGACTGGCATTGTTGGGAAGGCCGTTGAAAATTTTTTGAAAAAAATTACTTTAACACTTTTTTGATGTGATGTACGTGAAATAAAAAGATGATTTGAAAAATTTGTTAATAATATAAGCAAATAAATTTTGACAAATAATTTTCCATCTAAACAAATCCATTCTTACGCATCATATAAGAACAATAAAAAAAAAAATCAATCAAACCGTTTCCATTCCCATAAATCTTTCAAATCAAGTTACTCCATTTTTCTTCTGATTCTTCAGCAAATGTTTATTTTCATCTTCCAAGGAGATGAACAGATTGGGACCTATACTAAGTATGCTATAAACAAGGTAAAAGTTGGCAAAATTCAAAGGCCAGACAATAGGATTAGGACACATTAGGATTAGCATTAATGGAAAAGCCAAAAATTTTGCAATTGCAAAATGGGGGCAAACTATATCATTCTAGTGTAGTTTTAAAAAAAAACCATTTTGTGTTAGAGCAACTCTTTTGATGGGAGAAATAATGAGGAGATGATTATCTTTGAGACCAGCCAACTAAAATGTGAATTCTTTTCATGAGTAAGAAAATCACTTCAATCCTTAATCCTCATTCTTTTTTTTTTGTTTTTGATTAAATGGAAATTCTAAACCTGATATACTTAGTCCATAAAGATTGTTCTCATTTATATTGAGTGCGTTTGGATAGTAGATTATTTGGGATAATTTGTTGAAAAGGATACTGTAACACTTTTTTGATATGATGTATGTAAGATAAAAAGGTAATTGGAATTTGTGTCGATGATACGAATGGGTAAATTACCTAATCATACATTCTAATCTTGAATATATTGTTTGCCTTTTGATAATTAGTTTTTTTTCCTTTCCAACTTTCTAGATTGCTTTTTATATATCGACTTTATGTATTTTTCATAGCAAGAAAAATCTAAAATCTAAAATCTAAGAAGAAGTAGTTTTAAGAAATTCTGATTATTCTCTATAATTAACACTTGGTAAGCTTGGACTAGTAGGCCCAACCGGTCGTCCCTGATTAAAGGCGTAAAACTCCTTCTAGCTTCAAGACCACGTCTTTAGAAAGGAATCTAAAAGGCGGGATTCAAACAGATTGTAGCATATACCAATTTAGAAAGAAGAGATCGGTAGTATCGACCGGACCTCCTCCGTCTTCCTCCTGCTCCTCCTCCTCCTCCTACAGTCATGCCCATACAAAACCCTAACCCTAATAATAAAAAGAAGAAAAAGCATAGCAATCACGATGATGATGAAAACGACGCCGTTCATGGAAAGCAACAAACCCAATTCGAGTTCTGCAAGGTATGCAAATTGAATCACAATCAAGGCAGGCGCCATATTTATTTTCCCAACCACAAGAAAGCTCTTTCCTCGTTCCTCTCTCGTTTCCAGTCCAAGCTGAAGAACGACGTCGCTTTTTACCTCAAAAATCCTATGCCTATTCGTCATGAACACGCCGCCCTCAACCGCCTCTGGTGCGTCTTCTGCGACTTTGATATTCTCGAATCCGACAGCTCCTTTGCTTGGTAATCACTTTCTGTTCATCTAATTTAACCTGATTTTTGTCCTAATAATTTTTAATTACTGGAAAATGGTTAATTGCGTGGAGATATTTTATTCATTAAGCAGTGGCAATGCCATCGCGCATTTGGCAAGTGCAGAGCATTTAAAGGAAGTGAAGAGTTTTTTGTGGAAATATGGAGGTGGAATGGACCGCGTGGACTCGTTTCGGATTCTTGAGTCTGATTTTGCTAAGGTGGCTTTGCCTGATTCTCTTCCCATTTTTTTGGGCAGAAATATGTACTTTGCTTTAGGATTGAAATTTTGTATTTATCTGTAATTTTTATGTCTATGTAGGAGAATGTTTTTTTTTTTAATCAAAATGGCATAAAAATTCTTTAGAAATGTAACTATAAATCTTGCAGAATTGATAGTGTTTTTTGATGGTATTGTCTTACAAGAGTGGTAAAATGGTACTCCTAGTGTTTCTCTTGAGGGGAAATCATATATTAATTGTCATTGTTGGAGTTATTTTATGGGAGTTCAACAGTATCTACATCATCATTTGCCATTTGTACTAAAAACTAACAGTGACATATTGTTCCTTTTGTGGTTTAATCATGGATTGATCATTGTTTTCTCTTATTTACATATGTAGTGGGAGAAGAAGTGCAAATTATTGAAGAGCGAAGCTGCTGGCGGAGGATCTTATGGGTCTTTAATTGGACCATTGAATGATATCCACAATGAATCTGAATATGTGAACAGTTTTGACAGAAATAAATTAGATGTTTTAACTTCTGATGTTAAATGTTCAATTAGTGTTGTGCCTTTACAAGATCATACGATTGAGAGATCTCAGATATCACATTCAAAAATATGTACAGTTGGACCTCAAACACTTCATGTGGGTACAGATGTCGGCTTAGGTGCACGGACTCCAAATGGATTACCAGGTTTTTGGTTCTCATCATTTTTCCAACTTCAATCAGGGAAGAATTTCAGGTTTAACTTAACTGATATTGCACGTTTTGACCCAGGTTTTTTTGGCAATCAACATTATATGCATTCTGTACCCAAGGAAGGCCCAACTTACGACTGTCTCAATGATGGAAAGGTAAGTTTTTTTCAGAAGTATTTGCTCATTTCTTTTTTTTAGTGATATTAAGTGGGATAAAGAGTGACTTTCTAGGCAAAAAAGGTGCTGAAATTTGAAGATTGCGAACTTCAGGAGTGGCACGAGGAGTGAGAAATTGTGATTTGCTAGCCAAGTGCAAACCGTTTGATTACCAGGGGATGAGATTTTGACATAGAAGAACCTTATAAGTTTTCCCCAGTATGCTTTTAGGATTTACTAAGACGTAGGGTGAGTTTGCATCACATATGAGGCTGTTGCAGCATTAAGTTTCACTTAATATTCGGTGAGCAAGTTTCTGAATTGTATTAAGGGGAGGTTTGATGAAATTGGAAGGTAACTAACTTTTGAAGAATGAGAAGTTCAAGGAATAAGTGAAACAGGCAAAAGTTTCTTTTAGGTCAAAAAAGTGCGGGACATGCACTTCATTTTGGTGTGAAATGCTGACAATGTTACTTGGAGATGAGAGATAGAATAAGTTTGGGAGTTTCTCCTACAGTTTTTCTAGTTTTAAAACCAAGACATCGTGTGGTTGAGCACTATTATTGAAGGCACACAAACATGAGGAGTGTGACAGTAATTTCTTATCTTAATCCCAAGTATACCACTATGTGACTTGAGTTGTCAAAATCACTTGAAAAACCTGTATATCACATCTACAAGACTTGAAACGTAGTATAAGATTTGACATGTTATGGAAGTGGTAATGTTGGGCAGTGAAGAAGACTGGAAGTTGTGTTGTAATTCTCTGTGTTCTTCTGACATGCAGTGCTTTACATCTGTGATTGTTATTTGCCTGTTATGCCTCAAGAATAGGAAATAAAAACCATGAAGATATGAACTTGTGATTGTTACTGTCATATCATATGTACATTTCTTTGATTCAAATGTGAGCATGAGGCTGTTTATTGTTTCCTTCTGTTGGATTTTGATTCTCTCATATTAAAGGTGTTACATAGTAGCTAGATGTAATGTATTCGACGTGCATGTAGCAGGCCTATCCTTATGAAGGAATTGCAATGGGAGAGAGACATTCTGAAGGTACCTCAAGTGCAGAGAGCAGATTGCAGAGTAACACTTCTCTAACAGTTCCTCTTCTATTTTTGTTTTCCTTTTCAGTTTGTTTTTTATTGACATGTTCCATGCCATAAGCCAGGACCCTTCTTTTTGGGGGTGGGGGGTGGTGGTGGTGTTTGGGTATGGTACTCATCCTTGGTCTTCATTGTTTGTCAATTTTATTATGGCTTTGAATGTGGTAATTATTTTTGAATATTTTATTGATGGATGTCTTTTGACAAGGTTTCTTGATTATTAGGTTTGCAAAACCTCACTCAAATCTCTTCTTCTGCACAAGAAGATGGTGGAGGAAATGTTCATTCTGGAGCACCTCCCCCGTGGTTCAGTGCAGCTGAGAGAATTCAAGTGGACAATAAATTGAATCAGGGATTAGGTGATCTTGTCTCTTCTCTTGGTGAGCCAGTGAAGACCTCAAAATTAAACCCAAAAAGGGTTGGAGCTGCCTGGGCTGAGAGAAGGAAGATAGAACTGGAATTGGAGAAAAGAGGCGAGCTTGTAAGACACAATTTTGGTGCTGATTGGCTACCCAATTTGGCAGAGTTTGGCAGTCAGGAACTAGGAAAGATTCTAAAAAAAAATTTTTGGCGGAGAACAAGACATGGCACAAAGTTGAAAGTCAAATAGAGAAGCCAAGCCAATTGCAGCCTTACATCGGCAAAAGAATGGTGAGTTTGACTTCATATTTGGAACTCAGGCATCTTAGATTCTCAATTTTTGTCTTGTGTTGTCTGGTTGATTTATAATGTGGAATTTTATAGTCCTCTCAGGTGTTTAGATGTCTCTTAGACCTGCTCCATGAACAATTTCCAGTACCTTCTTAGAGAACAAAAATGAGCTATCCATCTATGGGCTGAAAAGCTAAACAAAACTTGTTTTTAATGTGCTGCCTATTCTTCTCTGGTTGCTACTATTGCCTGTAATAATAAATCACACTATTCTTAATTTGACGTATGTTTATCCTGATTGATTGTTGTCAATGTTCAAAAAAGTGGGGCTTGAGAGTCTGGAATGGTATGAGGTTGTTTGGGCTAACACCTTGCTAGTTTTTGTATCATGGTGTTACTCGTATTCTTGACTGCTTTGAGTGTCAATTACAAGGCTAGATGATTAATGGTGGCGTGGTATATAATAGCATGGAGCTTGACAATCTCAAACCCCTTTTCATGGTTAGTTCACTGATGACTATGGCATTTCTTTTGGTATTTTCTTTTCTTTAGCTTTAAGGGAATTGCAGAAATAATGGCCATGCCAAAGAGTTTAATCACTAAAATAGAATTTGGTTTCAGTTTGCAGCTTTGGTTTCATTTCTCTTTGCATTGGTTAACCCTCATCTCGTTAGTTTCATTTGAACTTCTGAACTATTTCCTCTGTCATTCTTTATAAAGAACTTACATATACAATACTTTGCTTCACTTTCAGCACCATTGACTTTCGTTACCTGTCATATGCATCCTTTCATATCATTAGGATCTTCTTTAACTTGGACACCTTTTCTGACCTGGTCTGCTAGGAAGGGGAAACCTATTTCTGCTTTCCGCTTTGGTTGCTTTAAGAGTCAATGGTGCATGTAATAAAATAAAATGGAAAGAATTGGAGCCTAATGCTATAAAATCCACCCGCTGTTAGACTCCACCAAAGAAGACATTACCTATCCTGGGGTTCTAGTTTCAATTGTAAACCACTTTTTGGAGCTGGAAGTTGACGAACTTCTGTTTGTTTGTTGCTAAAGTAGTAGTTATCAGTGGTTGATTTTGTAAAGCAATTGACATAGGATCCAAGATTTTTGCCACATAGGTTCTTCTAATACTTGACAACATTTTCGTGCACTGAGGTAAAGTAATTGCACTTTTACTTTTGCATGTATAAGGTTTCATTTCAAGTAGTATGTGCTATGAGGTTTGCTAGTGGATTGAACAATGGGCTCTTTGTAAGTGCGGCATACTAATATACATAGGCCTTTTTCATGAGTCAGCTCATCTCACTAACTCTTTGCTTTGCAACTTTGCAGCGGACAGATAATACCACTGAGTGAAGCATTTTTGGCGCACTTCATGATGCTGTTGATAGCAGTAGAGTCGCCAATGACCGCGGCATAGTCGCTATGTGAATTTTTGTGTTAGACACATCCAGTGTACAGTAATACGATGGTTTTGTTACACAGCGGGAGGGACATAAAGAAAAATGAACATGTATGTATGTCCTGTATCACCAATCAATGTCTTATTATCATCTTTCCTACCCAAAAAAAAAAAAAAAAAAAAAGTTGATATCCATGTTGACTTGCTGTGCCACGTAGTGCTGAAGAGGGTGGAAAAATGTTTGCTGGAAATCCTTGAACAGTCTGCTTCACAAATTTGTAAATGTGCAGTCATGAAAATGAAAACATTTTTATGATAAGAAAATGTATCGTCTAAAGTTAAGTTTGAGAACAACAATTCTTCAATACGACAGGACTGACCATTGAATGTAGACAGAGAAACGTGAAAACTTAACTTTTTTCTTTCTCCTTTTCCGTTAGAGGTTAAAACATTTTTAAATGGGCAAAAGGGTACTGTGGGGAAAATGTTGTAGTCTAGACAATGACTGAGAGTCTAAAGGTTGAAAATGTTGATGGGGTCAATCAATCACTAAAGAAGTATACTACATCAGATTTGACAATCGCATATCTTTACTTGTACGCATTTTAAAACTCGGCAGTAGTTTGGAAAATAAAAAAATAAAATAAAACTTCTCAGGATTTTTATGAGTGTGATCGTAATCTAAGGCCTACTTATGATCCATTTACCCCATATTTTTTTTTTCTCAATTTTTGTTTAGTTGGGTTATTTCTATAAACGGGTTTGTCAAATATATAATTTGTCAAGTAAACCAAAAATTGTCTATTGGAAAATGGAAAGTAAATGATGTCTAAATGTACTTTCCTTTCCTCTGGAGAAGTCCTCAAATCTATCTTTATTAAAATTAAGCAACAATGGCACAAGACTTCAACTGCAGACAACACATACAAGTCCCAAGTTGCAAATTGAAAGGGACAGGAATGGGAGCTAATCACCTATATCCTCAGCACTACCTTCTTTGCAACCGAGCTATCTTCAGTGCAATGGCAGCAGTATCCAGTCTTTCACTTTATCAACAAACTGCAGGCAGGCTTGTCCCCACGGCTTATAGACGTACAAACTACCAAAAACAGCCCAAAATCCAAATATGTACCCCAGTCCCATGCTGATATAGAATTCAAGCTCTGTGTTGTCTTCACTATCTTCTTCCACACTGTGATCTTTCATGCGGCCTTTGTCTTCTGCATCAACACCATTCATTGTATCACATTTCGATGGAAGAGGAGCACCACAAAGTCCTACATTTCCCTCGTAGATGGAGGGATCATTGAAGGTCTGGAACTGATTGGCTGAAGGAATTGGCCCTGACAAGTTGTTGTATGACAAGTTCATGTAGTTCAAAAATGTCATAGCAGTCATGCTTTGGGGTATCGGACCTGAAAGAAGATTATGGGAAAGGTCGAGAGTTTCCAGTAGGCTCATGTTTCCAACTTCCTCAGGTATATTTCCGGTCAATTGGTTTCTGGAGAGGTTTAAGGTACCTAAGGCTAAGAGTCTCGTTAGCTCTTTTGGAATCTCTCCGGATAAATTATTGCTTGAAAGGTCAAGAATGTTCACAAGTTCAAGTGTCTTGCCGTATCTCATCTGTCTTCCCTTAACCATCAAATCCATCTCGGCAATGTCTTTGAACGGTAGTAGTGGTGATATTGGAATGTATGGTAGTATTATCTGCATATGTATCAACCCGCTTAGGCATGCTGGAATCGATCCGGATAAATAATTGGCTGCAATGTCCAATATGTGCAGATATATAAGATTGCACACTTCTTCTGGAATGCTGCCACTGAACCTGTTGGCCCTTAATCGTAGCTCAAATAGTGCTAGAGGGCTTTCCCCTATCCATTTGGGAATCTTCCCTGCAAATCTATTCCCTCCCAGATCAAGAAATGACAAAAAGCTTGTATTGTTCATTTGGTAATGTGAGAGATCACCAGAAAGGTTGTTGTCATTCAACTTCAGTTTCTGCAGTTTAGGCAATGAAAGTATTGAGCCAGGAATAGTTCCAGAGAGATAGTTCGTGGACAAATCTAGAACTAGTAGCTCTTTTAAATGCCTCCAGTTGCCTGGCATCCTGCCTGAAAGTTGATTGTTTGATAGATCAAGTAAAATTAAGTTCCTCATTCTGCCTACCGATGACGGGATACGACCATCCAAGAAGTTCCCGGAGAGATTAAGCATATTCACAGATGCCATTACTTGACCAATATTTGCAGTTATCGGTCCTGAAAGTAAATTGCCTGCCAAATTTAGATCATCTAGCTTATGCCAGGATGTAAAAGAACCTTTTGAGTGGTTTAAGGTTGATTTCTGGAGTGCAGACGAGGGATATTCAAGTGAAGGGGGAAAACTTCCGGTGATTTGGTTATTGGACAGGTCACATCGGACAAGTTGACTCAATCTCCATAGCCAATCAGTTATTACCTCTGAAATGCCCACATTAGTAAGGATGACTGTTGAGAGTTGCTTCTGAGTCTTCAGCCATGCAGGAAATTTAGGACCCAATAGGCAGTCATGGATTTCAATGTGTTTAAGACTAAAAGGAGGAACCCAATTATAACTCACATTTATGGTGAAACTGTTGTTTGAAGATGAGATAGTAAAATATTCTAGATTTCTGAGACTTTGGAGTTGGTTTTCGGATAGAATCCCTTGCCAATTATTCTGCAACAGACCTAACATGGCTAATTTTGTAAGCATTTTGATGCTTTCGGGCAACGAGCCATTCATTTGATTGTAAGATAGATCCAAATACTCCAAATTGGTCAAGTTTCCAACGCTCTCCGGAATTGGACCAGAAATGAAGTTAACATAAAGTAGAAGGGATTTCAGCTTCTTAAGGAGCCCAAAAGAATGAGGAATGTGTCCACTTATTTGATTATCTACCAAGTCCAAGTCCTCTAAGCTATTCTTGCAGCACGTGGTTAGGTCTCCAATTACTGCACGTACATCTCCTGTGATCTCACTCATTGATAAGTCAAGCTGAACCAGGGCACTAAGGTTAGAAAACCACCGAGGGATCCGTGACTCGAATCTGTTTACACTTAGATCTAGGACAGAGAGGGAAGTAAAATTGACAGTGTGCAGAGATTGAGGCAGGTTCTGAAGTTCACAAGAAGCCAAGTGTAATTCTGACAAAGAAGGAATGAGATTGAGAACTTGCAGCCAATGAGTTGAAGCCAAACTTAAGTCGACATATTCCATATTAAGGTACTCCAGAGATGTCAGACTAGAGAGCCAATATAAATCATTCGAATGCAGGGAAGAATCAGAACTCAGATCAAGATAGCGCAAATTTGACAAGTTCCCAAGATGTTGAGGTACCGTTCCAGTGAATGCTGCAAGGGACAGATTCAGGTAACTCAACATCCCAAGTGAACCCAAGAACTCTGGGATTGGAATTTGGAAACTGTTCAAGCTTAGATCAAGGTGCTCCAAATATTTCAAATCAAGCAAAGATGTACTTATCTGGCTGCCAAGACATGATGTGTTTTGGTTGCTTCCGTAGTAGTTTCCCCCATCATTGAGACATTGATAGTTCTGGAGTTCAAGCTTCACCACATGGCCTGTTTCATTGCTGCAACTTATGCCCCTCCATGAACAGCAGTTATCACCAGTCCAAGATGATAGAAAATTAGAAGGATCAGTTAGCCCTTCTCTGAACCTGATCAGTGCTTTTCTTTCAATCTCGATGCAGCCTGTATTGGCCTTAACATCATTGGCTTCAAGGGTAGAAATTGCAGGAATCAAGCAAAGAAAAATGAGAGAAAAGAATTGGATGAATTTTCGTTTCATTCTTGTTGCTGCACTAGTTTATATCTTAGTTCATTGTTGCTGCCTTGATATATAAGTACTCTCAAGTATATGCAGAAAATGCCTCAATCATATTAAAGAAAAGTATATCTTTTTCCATGGTCCTTTTACTGGTGAATTAATGGTACCATAAGAGTCAAATTCATATGTCCAGATCATTATACGTGCATGAATGAGAGGTAGGTGGAATTCAATCAGAACAATGTACACACCAATGGACTACAATACGACACCGTTCATCTTGAGACTACCCTTTTTACTTTTTTTAAAATTACAAATTCAAACTCAGACTTGATCCATACAAGTCAAATTTCCACCTTTTTTTGACCAAGTAAGTAAGTATCTTTCTGAAAACAAAAATGTGGATAATAATGTCACCAATAATGCCATGCAAGATAATGGATATCGGAAGTATCTACTTAATTTTGAGGTCAAGCGGTCAATTTGCTTCATCTAACCAAGGACCTTGTGGGGATGAAGCTATTATTGATGTATGGATGGGCTTTGAATTGCCAAGCAAAGATGGTCGTTTTGCTCCTGTTCTGATCAGCCTATGAAACACCAGTTTGTTTCATTGCCCATGTTGATCTTCTTTCTTCGTGTTTGGACATTCGATTTAATGGCTTTTTTCTGGTCAAGGAATCTCACTTGAAATATTTCGAATGACCTCTTAAGAGTATGTATTAACTAATTAAGGAGGGGGGAAAAAACTTGATCAATTTCCAGAAGTCCATGAACCATTGATTGTCCAAGTCAACAAGTATTTAAAGTCTTTCTGATGAAACTGTGGGCCGACAGGAAGTCTTGCTCCAACGGATGATTGTCATGGCCCTCATGGGAAATTTAACGAATATTGATTAACCTTTGTCCTTTGATAAAACTGCCGTCATTATTCAAATGACAGCAAATATTTATTCAAATTTTCTCGTCACGGCATTCGAACCAAATATTTATCATTTAACTGCAAACCAAAAGTTTCCATAATTAATCAACTTTGAATCTTTGCAAGAACATCAATCTTTACAAAACCAAAGAGAAAAGCCCGAGCATATTAACTTCTTCCCTCTTCGTGTTGTACAACTTCGTATTCAGCTTAGTGTTACAAGCCATGTGCAACTTCTCTACAGCAGCAGACAAAAATGCACAACCAACCATTGAGTACCCTTGATTTGCCGGTGAAACATGTAATCACATAATATCCCTTGTTACAGTTGCGCCATCACAAGCAGCAAAGACCCACTTCAAAAATTGGTGTAATATGCATCACAAAATGGCAAGACACAAGTCAAAAGTCTCACTAGCATGCTCGAAAATCCAGAAAAAGACGTAATTTCTGGGAAAGCAGCTCACGCGTTCCATAAAGAACCTTACTACTGGTTATCCATTCTCTCTCAAGATGTCCTGCTTTCGCACTATCCAGCATCTCGTCATGGAAAGCGGACACAATGCAGTAAATGGAAGTTCTCAGTATATCAGCCATTGCATATGCCTTCATATAGATAGGGCTACCTCTTCTTCTCTCGCTAAGACCCGCAGCTGAATCTCGGTTTGCTGTGCCCATTTGAGCCCATTTAATTCCAGCAGCACCCATCAAATGCTGAGAAGACTGTAGATTGGTCTTCTTCCCCATGAAAGTTTCAACAACCAATAATGCAGACAGCAATGTTGATATAACAGCAGTGTTGTTCCCAGACAATTGAGCAACACCAAATCGGTCCTCCTTTCGTGAACTTGCAGTCAATGAAGCTACTATCCGAGCACACCATGCGCATAGCTGCATATAGTTACCAACACCAGTTAGCATTTCAAATACAAGTCATGCACCGGTGCTGCTTTAGACAATGGCTCTGGTTTAGAAGAAAAGAGACAAAACAACATTTGAGCAGATTCAATCTGTCAATTAAATGCCATGCTAATGCAACTAATCACATAATTATATGCTTTCCTCTCCTTTACCCTTCCAAGTGCTATTACACAAAGCACGTGTTCTCCTTTCCTAAGCCTTTGTTGTAGTCCCCCCCCCCCTGTCTCTCCTGGACATTGGATTTGTTATTATTGATCTTTCCTCATTAAGAGATGTATGCATTTATTGTGTGTCCTAATAGCATATCATTTCTTGAGTCATAGGCATCAGGCTTATGCTTAGTCTTCTTGGAGTAGAAATTGACCAGTTTTTAAATCTTAAGAGTTATTAGTTCAAACTTCAAACTATTAAAATAACTTATCATTTTGACGAGACGTCATCAGCAACAACACAAATTTATGAATACTGGCCTAAATGGAAGGTCTATATTTATATAAAATTTCGACAACAATTTGAGAATCCTACCATATTCAGCTGAAATTTAAAATTCCAATGAAAGAAACTCTCCACGAGTTTAGTATATATAGCTCATATAAAATCCTAACCATAATATGCAACTATGTATCATATCCTTTTGGTTACTAGTAATATCAATCTTAAAGACTTCAAAAATCTAATAAAATCCAAATCATACATTAACATGGGAAATAACGTAAGCATGCAAAAGCAAATAGATAAGACATAACCATGTAACTAGATTAGCATATAACTGCAAAACAAAGATCACCTGGAAGTCATTAAATGATTCATGTAGTCTTGAATCTCCAAGTCTGTCAGTCGGTAAGCGCAATTGATCAGACAGATGGGCAGATTTCTCACCTAAAGAGCTCTCTAGACCTGCACCCAAATTCAGCGTGAGTTGTTCCAGAGGCCTCAAGCATACAGAGATAACTCTTCTGTAAGTCTCTCCAGTTTCTTCAAAGAATGCAGCTCGGCGCCAGGTATCGACATTCCTCTCACAGACCATACAGAGATCAAGATAAGCCAGATACTGCAAAAGAGATTTTGGAGTACTCTCCTCCAGTGCAGCTAAAAGATACTCGCTTGGATTTGTTTCAGCTGCAGCTGATCCTTTTGGGGGTGCAAATATGAACCTCTTAGCATGTAATATCTGCATAGTAAGAACAATTTCATTGGCCGCAAGTACTTGAAGTTGACCTACTTCAGATGATATGCAATAGCATGCAAAGATTTGATGTATTATCCACAAACAAAAATTTGTAAGCATGGATGAAAACAAGTAAATTACCTGATGCAAATGGTGACTCAATTCCCAACAGAGAAACACCAAAAAGGTTCCAATATAGAAGATGATCTGTTGAGCAATATACTTTCCAATAGCAAAATTGCTTCCATACTCATCAGGAAGGAAGAATAACACCACTGATGAAAAGAAGTAGGCAGCAGTTGAAAGTTTCAAAGCTTGCCCAATAGCAGAAGGAAGACTCATCTTAAAACTGAAGAACAAAGGGCACTGTAGACAGATAGAAAAAATGGTGTGAAGTTGCAATTATAGAAGAAGATAATCATATACCCTTGATTTTACAACTACACACCAACTCATACCCAATGCTGCCTAGAAAGCATTAAAAAGAAAAGGATAATTACAATATAAGTGCATGTCAGAACGACAATTTACTAATCTGGACAGAAATAAGGACAGTAGGCACTAAATGCCTTCTAAAAAAGGTTCCAAAAAAAATTACAACATTGATAGCAAATTTTGTAATGTACAAGCATTTGACGGACATAAAAAGTAACTCAAACCAAAATTAAATGTAACTCTTTTTTTTTTTTTTTTTTTTTTTGGACATCAAAACGTTTTTTCTTCTCAAGGAATGAACAGCCAGAGACAAAGAAAAATCAACACGAATGAGGTAACTTCAACTCCAATAGCTAAATTCTTAACAAAATTGAGTATCCCCCGATTGACCTCCGCAGTTATTTGAAAACAGAAGTTCGATGCTTATATTTACATCAAGATTTACACATCCTTTTACAGATAATATGTCTTCCAAATAATAGCCTGAACAAAACTTTAATTTCAAGCGAATTCTATGTGAATAAAAACATGGCATCGAACTATCATATTTACAAATTCTATATTTCTCATTTCCTTTTTTTTTCCTATGGTACTAAGGATGGCCTCATGGCCCTAACAACTCTCTACAGATACAAAATGTGGGGTAGCAACTCCGATTAAATTATCCAAAAGCAGCTTTTGAAGAGGATCAGGTGGCTCATGGAGGAACAAAATATCTCATTTACTTTCACTATTCGCCTCTCAAGCATATAAAGCAAAATGCCACCAGTCTTCTTCTTCTTTTTTTTTTTCCCTACACTCAAAAACAGCAAAAGTTTTCACCCAAACTCAAAATTTTTAACCCCGGCATAGTTCTTTATTTGCCTCCACATATGAATATTCATTTTACACCTTGGTATTAAGGCACAACAGAAAGGAAAGAAAATCAACAAGACCAAATAGCAGAAAACAATCAAGTTCCCTTTAACATAAGTACAATGCAGAAACTCCAATATTGTACATTCAGCTGCAAAAAATGTACCAGACATCAATAAACCAATTCAGAAAGGCAGAAACTTCAGACCTTTTCTGTTGTTTACTTTACTAACTGCCAAAAATACCTGAATAATAGGGAACAGCAAAACCCATCTCTGCTTATACAGATAATAAACTCCATAAAGCAATCCGATCAGGAAACCCCTAAAACCTAGCATTGCAACCGCCACACGCCACGGCAGCGTCTGATGAAACGCGCCGCTACTCCAACATATCGAAATCAATGCAACAAACCCTGATAGACCCGAAACCACGAGAAAAAGAGCAAAGCCCAAGGAAACCTTCAAGGCTTGCCGGGCCTCAGGCGACAAACTGGGATTATTAGTATGGACAAAAATAAGCCGAGCCGAGGCGAGGAGGAGGTCGATAGGAGAAGCGGGTTTGTGCGGGTGCGGAGAGGAGATGATGAAGAGACTGGTAGAGAAGAGGAGGAGGGAGACATGGAAGGCTAAGAAGGAGAGTAGGGAGTGAAGGATTGAGGGGGATTTTTTGGAGTGGAAGGGGTAAAGGAGGAGGGTTTTGACGAGGAGGAGAGAGATTGTGGAGAGGATTGATTGCCAGATGAGAAATGAGATGAAGCGGTGTTTGACGACTGTGATGGCGGTGGATGTAGTGACGCCGCCGTTCTTGGGTCTGAAAAGTGAGTTTTGGACCGCAGCGGAGAGTGACATGGCGGCGGCCTAAGGTGGCGTTAAGACAGAGCCACCGAGAGAGTGGGCCGTGGGGGTTTTCGGGGGTTTTGTGTGGGGTTTGGTTTTCTTGCATAGATGTGAGTTCGGGAGAGGAATATAGGCGGGAAAATAGATGAAAATGAAAAGGAAAAAAAAAATAAAGAAATAAGAGCAATATTAAGGATAGATAAATATTTGGATTTTGGACTACATTTTTCATTAAAAATTTTCACATTTCTTAGTAAACATATTTTTCAATCATCTTTTCATCTCATATATATCAAATTGGTACAGTACATTTTTCTATCAAAAAAAAATCTAGAAAATAGTAACACAAATAGATTTGAATTTTATTTTTCTCCTTTTCTTGAAAGTGAAGGCCTTTGCACTTTGAATGCATGGAAAATCATATGAACTTAATGATTATTCGGAATTATTGAAAAATGAAATTAGTAGAATAAATCAATTTCTAATATAAAATATGTTTGTAAATGTGACATGGCTGTATACTTTTCAGGTCAAAATACAATTTGGCATACACTTTCGAAACTAAAACGGTAATACCTTTCTTTTTCTTAGGGATAATGTAAAAGGAGGGACTAAAACTCTTTAATTCAAACATGAACATTTTAAAAGTACAAATTCTAAGCGTGAGAAGGCACTTGTCTAGTTTCCCCTTCTTTATTTACACCAAAGTAAAATCCAAAATTGCTTGAATTGTGGTTTTGTATCACATATGTGGTTTCATGAGTGTTGACTTACATGTTCTCAATTTTTGTTTAACTATGACAATGCAATTCAATGATTAAGGTCACATATCTTATCCATATTTAGATAAAACTTGACTATCACGTATACATCACAGAGACAATAAAATATCACAAGTTTGAAAAACAAGAAAATGAAGGATGAAAGGTCTGAAATCTAAATAACATCTATTATTTTGTAATGGTATTATTCAAGAAAAGCTAAGCGAGTTACTCAAAAATTTTGATCAACAGGTAGGGGAAAATGGATGAAAATCTCAAACTTGTACTGTTCTCCTGGAGGGGAAATTGTACCAAGAGGAGCCCCCTAATGGTCATACGAGAACATAGGATCAAATATTCAAAAAGATGTTCATGTCCCCCGTTTCAATAAACTACAAAATCCCTGGAGTTCACCGCAATAATCAAGTTTAGCCTTGTTTAGCCAGTTCCTGAGTACTTGCAAGGAAAAAGTTCAGGTTTAAAAGAGTTAAAAAAAAAAAAAGAACTTCTTCAAGAAGAGGAGTGGGAAGCAAATGGTAATGGACCCTTGACAAGATTAAGTTTTGGTTGTCTGACTGTCTCCATCAGCTGATTTCAGAGGAGGATTCTACAATCTTTTGCTCACAGTGAACTAGCTTAATATGAGGCTAGCATATGCGAATGGAGAAAATGAGGCCCTCAACAGACTGGTTCAGGAGGAGGTTTCTTCCTTGAAAATGAATTTCCTGACCTTTAGTCAAGAATCAACTCCTGCATCATCAAAACTGTAAGGAAGAAAGTACTTGGAAGGGTTGATATATTCCCTTTTCATTTTCACATCTATAAGTCAACTACATAATGATATCAACTAAGTTGCTTGTGATGTACGTATACCTTTGTTCAGTTTCTGATGAGTTGAAATCAATTAGTTAAGTTATGTTAAGCCCCTAAGACAGAGAGTGTTTTCACACTACGATTTGGACTGTTATTTATTAGTCGCCAATAATTAGTATGTGGCAGCACAAGCTAGTGAAGAAGCAATTCTTTCATCGTTAGCATACATTCTTCCCCCTCAAAATGGAGGTTTACATGCTGAGCATTGGCAAGTATTCATCTTTCAGTGTTTCCTCCATCATTCTTTTATTGTTTAGCATGAAATTTCCAGAGTATACTACTGCTTCCATACTTGGAAATGAGACAGATAGAGCATCGTTGCTGGCTTTCAAGACAGAAATAACTGAAGATTCTCTAGGTGCCTTGGCTTCTTGGAACAGTTCTCTCCATATTTGCAAGTGGACTGGCGTCACTTGTGGCCTTAAACTTAAACACCAGAGAGTAACAAGTCTGAATCTCCAAGCACTGAAGTTGAGTGGAACTATCTCACCTCATCTTGGAAATTTATCTTTTCTACGCTCTCTTGACCTGTCTGACAACTATTTCCAAGGTGGGATTCCGCCAGAATTGGGGAACTTATTCAGGCTTCAATACTTGAACACGAGCTTCAATTTTCTTGGAGGGCACATTCCTGCAAATTTGTCTCGATGTTCCAACCTCACCGTTCTTGTACTGGATCACAACTGCAGATACCATATGAACTTGGCTTCTTAGTAAACCTCAGGCAACTCTATCTTGGAAACAATCTCACGGAAAGTATTCCAGCTTCTATTGGAAATCTTACAGCTCTCCGGGTGCTGTACTTGTCTTACAACTATTTGCATGGTGAAGTTCCAAGTTCCATATCTCAGCTTAGAGATTTAGCTGCACTTGGGCTATCAGATAACAATCTTTCTGGTGAATTTCCTCCTGCACTTTATAACATGTCATCTCTTAGATTCATTGGCCTAACAGACAACAAGTTCACAGGTTTCCTAAGACCTAACATTGGCCTTTCTTGGCCAAACCTTGACAGTATCTATTTGGCTGCTAATTTTTTCACTGGACAGATTCCATATTCATTTTCTAATGCTTCAAAGCTTTTGCAACTTGAACTTCTTGGGAACCAATTCACAGGACAAGTACCTTTGAGTTTTGGTAGCTTGCCTAACATTCAGTGGATCAATGTTGGTTTCAATCTTTTGGGAAGTGGCCAACCTCATGATTTGAACTTCATAACCACTTTGACAAACTGCAGCAATTTATTATTCCTGCATTTTGGTGACAACCAATTCGGAGGCATCTTACCCAGCTCAATAGCCAATCTCTCCACTCAAATGATGAGGCTTTACTTTGAAAACAATAGCATCAGTGGAAGCCTACCTAAAGAGATAGGAAATCTGATAAATCTGAATACAATTTATGTGAGCAATAATCGTCTGACGGGAGTTATTCCAGACTCAATTGGACAACTTTCAAACCTGGGAGCACTTGCTTTAAGTTCAAACCAGTTTACAGGTGAGATTCCATCTTCCATAGGCAACCTGACACAGCTGATGAATTTTTACACCGCCACTAACAACCTTGAGGGAAGTCTACCTTTAAACTTGGGAAATTGTACAGAGCTGCAAAGTTTAGACCTTTCGCAGAATAATCTGAGTGGCAGAATACCTATACAACTGATGCAGCTTACTATACTTACATCAGTAAATTTCTCTTACAATTCCCTGACTGATTCCATACCCCTGGAGATTGGAAACTTGAGCAATCTTGTCTATGCTGATTTTTCCTACAATAGGTTTTCTGGTGACATACCAATCAGCATGGGAAAGTTATTGGCTGCAAGGACTCTCTGCATGCAGAATAATTCACTCCAAGGTACGATACCTTATTTTGGGGATCTGCTAGCTCTTCAGTATCTAGATCTCCCCTGCAATAACCTTTCTGGTCAAGTACGACCTTTCTTTATGAATCTTTCTTCTCTGGTCTACCTGAACCTGACATTCAATAATTTAGAAGGTAAGATCCCCACAGAAGGAGTGTTTAATGGTAGTGCAGTTGAATTTCTAGGCAACCCTAAGATTTGTGGTGGGATCCAAGAACTGCATTTGCCAAATTGCCATATGCAAGATCCAGAAAAAGTACACAAGAAGCATTCTCTCTCTCTCAAGTTGATATTGACACTAGTTGCTGTCGCTTCAATCACACTCCTATTACTCTTGCTGTTTTCAGTTTATAAAATCAAGAATTCTAAGAAACAATCTGATGTGTCATCTAGTTCCAGGCAAATTTATCCAAATGTTTCCTATAAATTGCTCCATGATGCAACAGGAGGATTCTCTTCAGAAAAGTTGATTGGTTCAGGTAGTTTTGGAACTGTGTACAAGGGAACTCTTAGTCCAGATGAAACAGTAATAGCGGTCAAGGTGCTGCACCTCAATCTACCAGGTGCTTCTAAGAGCTTCATGGCTGAATGCCAAGCCTTGAGACATGTACGGCACCGCAACCTTGTCAAGGTAATAACAGCCTGCTCAAGTTCTGATTTCCAGGGTAATGATTTCAAAGCTATAGTATACCCTTCATGACAAATGGGAGCCTAGATGAGTGGTTACATCCAAAATCTGAAAGGCAACATTATGGCTTAAATATTATTCAGAGAATCAACATTCTCATAGATGGGGCTGCTGCACTATCTTATCTTCATCATCACTGCCAGACACCTGTGGTTCAATGTGATATAAAGCCAGGCAATGTCCTCCTGGACAGCAATCTAACTGCTTATGTAGGTGATTTTGGCTTGACTAGGCTCCTTCCAAAAATAAGTGTAGAAGCTGATGCAAATCAATTCAGTTCACTTGGGATCAAGGGCACCATTGGCTATGCCGCACCGGGTAACTTTTATTGATTATGCTTTTCATATACAGTTCACTAATTAGGTTAACAAGTATTGATGTATAACCACAATTTGATGCATTCTTTTCCTTTTATACAAATAAATGAGGTATTTCTTTCGAATCAACATTTGCAGAGTATGGTATGGGTGCTCAAATCTCTATATTGGGAGATGTATACAGTTTTGGGATCCTAGCACTAGAGATTTTCACAGGAAAAAGACCCACAGATGAGCTTTATCAAGACACTTTGAATATTCACCAATTTGTCAAAAGGCAATACCAGATAAAGTAATGGAGATTGTTGACAGGTCTGCACTATCCGCAGAAGTAACACTGGAGCTCAGCATGCAGAGAAAAGCTCAGACCCCTTTGGGAAGTCAACAGATGGAGTGCCTCATTTCTATTTTTCAGATTGGTGTGATGTGTTCAGAAGAATTCCCTCGAGATAGATTGTTGATGCAACAAGTTTACAATGAACTGATACTGGTTAGGGACAAATTTCTTCACTCTATTACCGAGTGAAATGCGCATCCTGTCAATAACAATTCAAAAGAGTTTGCCTTTCTTCCGTGAAAAGGCTTCATATCATCAACTGGAGACCATTTACTAGTTTCTGCCGAAGCCACAAGTTACCAGTTTATTGTTACATAGAAACCAAAGGGAAATTACAAGGACCACCAATGAGATCTGTTAAGCAATAAATCTCGTGTTCCTTTGAGTAGTGCAAAATGCCTTTATTCGCAGTGCGGTTTCATATTCCTTGAATTACTCCAACTTTTAATAGAAGTTGACAAAAAGCTAGTAATGCAGCGGCGCTGTGAATTTGCCATGATCATATTGAGAATTTGCGGAAGCAAATGATGGTTTAGCAAAATTAAAATCAAGTACACGTATACAAAATCGTGAAGTCATTTTGGAAGTAGGTGTAAGTTTGGAAAACTACATGGTGCAAACACGTTCTTTTGATCGAAGGGGATATTCTTTTTCTGTACAAGATTAAAAAGGAGGCCAATATGCTTCATCAACCTAAGGTATCAGGGGCTCGTATCAGAAGCTCTTTGAACTAGAAAAGTGTTGTTCTTTCCTTTAAGAACGTATCATAACATTTCCCCATGGCTCTAACAGTCTGACAGCTTGAGACAAGCTCCTCAGGAACACCATCACATGCTTTCACAAAATGGAAGAGATCACAAGACAAAGGAACAGCATGCAAATAGGTATGCTCCCATAGATTTACTAGTTTTGAGTGGAGGCAAGCTTTGTCATTATCATATCAAATAAGATGACATGAGATTCCAACTGATTTTCATGTGAGACGGCATTGGTGCGACAAAACGAAGGACATCTGGTTTTGAACTGTACTTGAGTTTTGACTGGTAATTACTGCCTCCATTAGTATGGATTTCAAGAAACCTTTCAATGTTTGGAAGTACCATCTCTCGACAGTGCAGATGAAGCAGGGGAACCTTAGACAAGACACTCCCTTTCTGAACATCCAAACCTTCTGGCCTTCGCAGTCTATAGGCTTCCCCGCTGTTTGGCTCAAAATCTACTCTAGGCATTTGCTTCCATTTGTGATGAACAAACCAGCCATATTTATAGTCACCCACAATTGGAGTACCAAGAGCTTCAGCACAGTGCACACGAAGCTGTAGAAAGAAAGTACAAAATCAGATAATGTACAATTCCCCCAATGAGCTCTCAACAGAGGTACATTGAAATAATAACATTGCAGAGGTAAACCATTCAGACTGTAGTCCTACAGCAATTATAGGTAAAGCTAATGATATTACATGTAAGCATTTGCAGTAAGTCCTTCTTTAAGGGTCTAGAAAAGGCATCCAAAGGCAAGATTGGATTATTTAAGTTTCCAATTAGATCTTCATGTGCACAGTAAGGTGTTAGAGGAAGGCAAGCTGCTTGGGGAATAGGGAGTTACAATGTTTGCATGCAGAAGTTGGAATATCACTTAAAGACAATGCTACTTCACAGGAACATCAATTAGTGGCCTTTATACAACTTGCCTATTTATGGAATTACTGCCAAAAACTAGCTTCATGTTCCCCATCAATATCCGCTTCTTAAAAAAGCTAATCATGCATCTACTTTTTTTTTTGGTCTGTGTAAGTGATGTTAACAAAAGGATTGGACGAAAGATGAGATAACTCACAAGATCTAATCAAATAGACAGAACCCAAGGGAAAAAAAATTTTGAGAAGAACATTTTTACAGTTGTCTGAAGAAGTAAAATAGTTCATTTTATCATTATCTGAACTCTCATTGTCAGGTGGAAGCACACAGAGTGATCCTCACTTTTGAAATACAACTAAACAAGTCTTAACTCTGACCCTAGGAATGGTAAACTGAATTATTTCTATCAATCTAACAAGTCCGGCTTTTGAATGTGCAATGAAGGTTGTAGGGTTTGACTAAAGGAAGACATGAGAGGGAATAATACCTGATGCTTCCAGCTTGTATGGAATAAAGGTTGTAGGGTTTGACTAAAGGAAGACATGAGAGGGAATAATACCTGATGCTTCCGGCTTGTATGTGGACGTAATTCAATCCATGAGCATCCATTAATCATAGGACCAAGGACCCTATATTCAGTTATGGCCTCTTGGAAAGCTTCAAGGCCTGAACGATTTGCCAATATAACCCTTTCAGTCTTCCCATCATCAAGCATTACCTGCAGTGAAGAAAGCAAGAGCATCACCAAGTCTGTCTAATATACAAATATTCTGTAGAAGATAATTGAGATTTGAGAGAGAAAGAGAGAGAGATAGAGAGAGAGAGAGAACCTGTGTAATAGGTGCATGAATTAGACCTTCCTTCTCTTTAGGGGAACCTATGACTAGTGCCCAGTACCGTTGATATGTTGACTCACAAGCATCACCCCAACCCTAAAAGTCGAATGTTTTATGTATCAAGAAGCAAGAATCATAAAACCAGCTCATGAAACCCTATGCGACTCAAGAAGCATGCTTTCATAAGCAACAGTGCAACCCCTTAAATACATGGGGAGAAATTTGAAAAATTGGCAAAATACTAGGTACAGAAAGCTAGAAGCAAAGATAAGGAATGATTTAATATCTATCAAGCCAGAACAAGCAGCACTTAGAGAACCTTAGACAAGGATTTGGCCTTATTTATGTCACTGAACAACAAATGGAGATAGGAAATGCTTTCCTTTGTTCTGCCCATCAGGAGGAGGCCACTGGTTTCTCTGTCAAGACGATGCACCTAAACATGCAATTGAAAAAGCATTTTCATTCTGAAAATGAAAGAAAGATTACTATTTCACAATATCAACGAATATGTTTAAATTAAAGAGGTTTTAGAGATTCACCATCCTGAAGACCAAGGTAATACCAACTTGAATTTATTTACTAGTCCCTATAAAGGTGTATTCTAGCAATAATGGTTATGCTGTTCGTGATGAATAAATCAATCATATCAAGCAGACGACCTATTAAGAGCTTGGAAGGCTGGCAAGCAAGCATGCGTAACATTAATGTTTTTGGTCACTAATCATGATTTAACTTTTGGACCACTATCATTTGGAAAATCAAAAGTCTTTAAAAGACATAAAAGGAGTTGTCAAGTTGGTCAAGAAAACTCAAAGCAATCAGCAAACATTTAACCTACCAATTTAGGGCCTTCATCATAATCATATGACAATGCAGCAGCAGCCAATGCATCCATGCTGTTATGAATTGGCAGACTCCCCTATTGCCAAACCATGTATGTTAAAAGAGGAAGAATAGGAAATAAATCAAGCACAACACTTAAACACAGAAAAGTAAAGAGCATGAGAGATCCTGACCTTAACTGGCAGCTTAGGAGGCTTATTCAGCACAAGTATAGCAGAGTCCTGGCACATTTTCCAGCAGATATTAGTTGTCAGCCAGTTATTTAGGATGCACAAAAGATATAGATTTTTCAATCCATAGCTCTAATATTCCACCAATGCAGAACAAAGTCAAAAGCATGCAGGTAATGCACAACATTAGACCCATAGAGCCCTTGATTTTAATTTTTCTTCATGGTCACTGGGTTCAAAGGAATTCAACCATCAAAAAACACAGTTGCATTTATTTTCATTCACTAGAATCAACAAATCTTTAGCATATGCATTTAACTCAAATAGCAATAGGTAAATACATCAGTAGACGAATAAATGAATGTGCCTTGTATTTTACAAGTCTTTGCAAATACTCTATCTCATCTGCATTTGGGTATAGAGTCCCACTCGGTATGATGTCAAACCTCTTGGAAACCTTAGCTTCAGCAACAGAAACAGGTACACATACCCTTGCCCCTGGCTCCATAACCTCATTGTGATTAATCTGTGAATCATTATACAATGAGATGACACTCAAACTAAACTGAAAACTTGGAGAAAATTGATGAAGAATAGCAATGAACTGAGGAAACAGAACAGAAAGTTGGAAAGCACGAGTGACTTGAATTTTCTGCCTCTAAATGTTTGTGTTAAGGCTGACAGGTGAGTAGATCGTATAAGCAGCATTACCTTTCTCATTGATTTTGTTTGCATTCCCTCGCTCTTTGAGGACATACTGGAATCAAGGCTTTCCATCTGTACCTGCAAGAGAACAAATTAAAGGTATCAAGTGACAAATGAAAAAGGTGAACGAGAGGAGAAAATTAAATAATAATAAAAAAAAGAAAGAAGTGAACATGAGAGCATTATACTGACAAGGCCCTTGTTGAAGTGAGATTGAATGACATCACCAGGTATGTCATCAAAATAATACTTGAGCCAGCTAATGGCAGTGATGCGACCAGTGGATGAGTTCTTTCCAGGCAAAGGGTGACCTGGAAATGGGGGCAGAGATAGGAGCTGGCGAGGTTTTGGTCCCTCTCTAGGGCGGCCCAGATGCGCTACATTGTTTGTTACTCGGATCACCCGTGGAGGCTGGACTTTTTTGAACCTCGAGTAATGCCGGACTCCACAACCGCTAAGTTTCACGACCTTATTCCACCACATTCATCCGAGTGCCAAAAGAACACCGCTAGACCCTTGTCCTTCATCCAAAAACAGCCTCTGTCAAATGATTTGTGTCTATATTCACTAATCCTATGAGAATTACAGTACAACAGCTAAAATTTTGACTGGTTTTTAACATGTAAAGAAAAGAAACTGAAGGAAGTAAAAGTAGCTGCTCTGGTTTTTATCAATATGTTGATGGAGGTCATCGGACTTGAGGAAGGCATGCAGCAAGCCAAGAAGTGAAGCATTTTTTTACAGGGGGGAAAAAAAGAAGAAAAGAGTAACCTGATGATAGCAATACATGCAAACGATATTAGTTTACTGCGGCATTTACTCAAATACCTAGTATGCATCAAGAATGGCCTCACATAACCATCCACAAACGCTCATGACAGAACATTTGTCAATTATTCAAGGATATAGCGTGGAGCTACGATGAAACAACTAGGACAAGTTACCTTCAATCCCGGATAGAGAGAACAGGGAACCCACCAACCAATGCTAACTCGGAGAAGGAAAGGTTGCAGTAGTGAGCGTAACAGGAAAAGGAAACGCTGCCGGACGGAGGAACGGGGCCGGTAATTGTTCCTTAACACTAGAAATTGTATGAATTACGCGAACATTCTCGTTCTTGCAGCTGCACACGTTCAAACTTAAAGGTCTATGTGATTGTTAAACTGTGGTAGGACATGCACATGCTCATGCATGCAATAGACGTTAAGTTGCAAACTCTTGACTTGCGTTCATTTTGGCTAATCTTGTCCGCGAGAGGATTATTTGAATAGGAGATTATTTGAAATAAGTTTTTGAAAAAAAACACTGTAGCACACTGTAGCACTTTTTTGATGTGATGTGTGCGAGATAAAAAGGTGGTTGGAAAATGTGTTGATGATGCAAGCAAGTAAATTTTGGAACTAAATTTCCTACCCAAACAAACCCAATGTTTTCTTGAAAAAACGAATAGACTTTCACAAATTCGTGCTTCTTCATTTGTCAGAAATACTAATTTCATTTTGCGCCCTTAAGTTTTTACCCTTTTCTTACTTTGCATCACACTCCAATTGATAACATTTGGGTATGTTTGGCTATCACGCAACGTAAGGTTTTTAAAATTGGGATTCTACTTTGGATTGTTTTTCGTTTTGCAGGATCGGATTGTAGGATCGATTGATCTTATAAAAAATAAAAAAAATAGTCATATGAATAATTTTAAAGATCACACATACAGCAATAAATAATGCAACTCATGTACAATCAATATAATAGTATCGTTAATTAACGTTAAAATCATATTATCTAAAGTATTTGAGGTTGTCTAAACATTAAGTAAAAGTTTTAGAAATATATGTGATATATTGTAAATGCATTTGATTAAATTAAAAATATTGTTCTTTCTTATTTTGAATCCAGATGCAATTACTCTTTATCATGCTAATTTATCACAATAAAAATCCCAAATATTAGCTCTAAGTGATAATTTAAAAGATATTATCTTCTTACTCTAGTGAAACTGAAATATATAGGTTAATTTTAAGGTTCACCAATTTTTATAGGTAACAAATTAGCATAAGATAATTATGTGGGAATAAAGTTCTTTAAATCTAGTTTCTAATGCTATAAAGGGCATTCAATTTTGAATTTTCCACACAAAGTTAAGGTCAAATTACCAAAATTGTTATTGTAATATATTTAAATGGTAGGATCATATCAAGATCGTATCGAAATTGAAAGTCATGATTTACGATTCCCACAATTCGGATTGCGATCCTAAACGTTATTTGCAAAAAAAAAAGAAAAAAAATTATTCACTTGCATTACAAACACTTTTTTCAATCAATTGATTTTTATCTTCCCAACAATCTTTTTATCACACATAAATCACATCATAAAAAATAGAGGACCATGCAAATGAATGATTACGTACCATATTATTCCAGCTGTAATTCCTTTGCTCTTTTTGAGTATATTATCATTGTTGTATAGTCTCACTTTCATTAGTTCTGCTAATGTTATTATTAATTAAGCTTAAATAGGATAATTTTGAGATGATATGATGTAGAGCGTCCAAAATAAAAATTTAAGATGAAAGTAAGGGATGGGGTACAAGTTTTGAGAATGCAAAGTGGGTAAGACTCAATATAAAAGAGTACCTACAATTCCTTTAAACTTGAACATTTTTGGACAAGTACAGGTCTGCCTTTTATCGAGTGCCTTTAAGCACAAAATAGAAGAGGTTTTCTTCTTTTTATGCCCTTATGGAACATAATAAGAGAACCTTCTACACATATGTATGTACTTTGTATAACAATTCAAATTTAAAAAGATTTTTTCTATAATGTCAAGGCAGTGGATAAGCACATAAAAAATTGAGGGATAAGCTCACAGTTAATTTCAAACATTTATGTCCACCCATTTATTTCAAACATTTATGTCACAGTAAAAGTGTTTTTTACAGTAACTTATTAAAAAACACTTTAATTAGTAGAAATTTTTGTCAAAATATTTATGAAGCATTTAATCATATCATTTGGGTGCACACTTGCATGAATACTTTTTTTTTTTTATCTGATAATGTGCAATTTTGAATTTCTAAAACATATTTAATGTCTTCATTTATTTTAAAATTTATACTAAAATTTATTAAAGTTATTTTTTCGTGAAATAAAAATATTGCTCTAAAAGTATCAATTTTGAGCTTTGTTTTAACAATGATTTAATGGCCAAAAACTCTGCTCCTAAATTTAAGTAATTACGCTTACCAATCACATTAAAGAGGTCCAAAACGAAGCAACTATAGACGGGTCCAAAACGAAACAAATTCAAACTTTGTGGAAATAATAGTTAGTTGGCAACAAAGGGTTTGTTTTGGCATAAGAGGCATGTTTGCCATTTCGTATTTAGACATACTGGCCCGTTTTGCCATTTCACAGCAAGACACAGATTGTTGCCAGGAACGGATAAAGTGGATTTTGCAGGTACTTACTATCACAAAGCACAACATTCTTTGTCACACTTAAATATCTTAGGAGTATCAAAATCAAAATGGTTATCACACAAAACTAGTTTGTACATCAAAATCAAAACCTTCACACTCTATCAAGTGCTTCCACAATTAATCATGAAGCTCCTCCACCATCTTCATCTCCATGGATTTTTGTTGAATAACTCGTGCCCATTCGACCCTTTTCTGGTAACTTTTACCCAATTGTTGCAACCACATTTCACCCTAAACAAGAGTTGATAGACAAGTAGAAAATCAAGTAGCAGTAGGTAATGGCTTAATTAATGGCCGTTTTGAGTAAGTGCGTTAACTGTTGGTTAATAATGCTTCATGTGAAGGTATGGTCCAAATCCAGGCTAATACTTTAGCATCCACAGCAGAGCAAGCATACAAGCAAAATCTATCAATAGGTTTTCCACAATAAAAGGACAAGGGAATGAAAATCGAGCTAGTAGATTATATTAGTTCATTTAGTTGCAAAATTTTTATTAACAAACGATGCATAAAATTAAATAACAAGTTGGGCAATAAGGCATGTCATTTAATGTTATACCAATATTCTTGGAACAATTCATTTGAAAACAATTGGCCATGCTTTCACTGACTCATGTAAACTAAACTGTGGAGAAAGTCTTTATTGTCTTGCTCAGATTACCACCTTGAGCAGATCAATGAATCGATGAGCTAGCTTTTGCCTTTTTCTAACACTTGTTGCTTAACACGTCAAATAACACTTTCACCAAGTAAAAAGCCTGGTCGACACACTTGAGGTGCGTTGTGTGGTATTCCACCACCTTCACTTGTGACAATTTTGCACGCCATCAATCATCTTTTCCATATGAATTCGAAAACCCACCTAAAGAAATTTAAAAAAAAAAAAAATCTGCACAACAAAAGATTTGGTGGAGTCCTTTTTTTTCCCCCCCTTTTGGGGTAGAACTTAGAAGAGTTGGATACAATTTCTTTGATGCTAGCCCCCTTTTAAGTCATGAGAATTAACAGAGCAAATTAAGGAGGGATCAAGCTATAAAAAACTATCAGACACGCGTCGGGCACCCTCTTTTGCCGAAATATTTGTGGATTTGTTGCCTTCATGCAACATGTGTTGCATGAAAGTAGTTTGCGAGTCGGTCCCTATGATTCGTGCAACATGTGTTGCCTTCTCTTCTTGGAATTCTTCTATTAGTTCCGTGCAATGAAAGATAAGGGGCTATGAAACATGAGTAGAGGGACAATACTTGGTAAGAAGACATAAAAAGCAGCTTGGGAGTCAGTCACTATGATGAGAAGGTGTATGATATGTTGAAATCCAGCGCCAGTTTAATTTCATTGCCGATGGCCTAAGCTTCAGCAGTGGCATAAGTAGCAACTCCTGTGTTTCTGCTAAAGCCGGCAATCGACAGTCCGAGGTGGGCTAGTGTCATTCCTCATTAATTTGTTAGCATGGCGGAAGAAGAGAAAAATGAACTTCTAGAACTAAGCAGTGCAGAGAAAGGGTTATGTTCGAGTAGAAGTCTTGGCTCTGAAAAGTTGGAATTAACAGTTGATCAAGTGATAGAAGAATATGTGGGAGCATTTGGGTTTTCACAGTTGTTGCACGTGTTCTTGGTATCACTGGCATGGATTTTTGAAGCCCAGAGTACTTTAGTCACTATATTCTCTGATGCTCAGCCAGATGGATGGAGATGCATTAGCTCTTCATCATCAACATCGTCTTGTAGACTCACAAATATTAGTTCTGGAGATGTTGCTTCAGTTTGTGGATTGAAGCCTGGAACCTGGGAGTGGATTGGTGGTCATACAAGTTCAACTATTGCTGAGTGGGGATTGATTTGTGACCGTAAATTTCTTGCTGCAATACCAGCTTCATTCTACTTTCTTGGATCTCTCATTGGTAAATCTTCCAATTTCACTTTCATTCTGTTATGCATTACATTCTCTGCTTGTGGTGCCATGAATCATAAGCAGCATACTCCGATCTTATCTTATTTACGTCAAGGTTAAAATCTACTTAAAAGTCGATAGCTACTTTTGCTTTCATGCTTTGCTTTTTGGCGCACCTTTATACTTTGTTTTCCATCTTTACTGTTCCCTGATGGTTTACTGCTTTCTCATTTCCTTTCATTTTCCTAGATTAGAATTTCATTTTTCTTTTAGACAACCTTTTCATTCCACTTTTTCAGTTGATGCATGATGCATCAGCTCGGTGCAACATCATTTTTTGTTCTGATGCTTAGGATCCAAAGCAGTAGGCATTCAAGCTTAACTAGCTTCATATATCACTTTTTATTCGGAATTCAAAATTTGATGAATGTTCAATCCAGGTTCTTCTGTCTATGGTTACCTAGCTGATGCATTCTTGGGAAGGAAAAGAGCTGTGCTCATCTCATGCCTCCTAACTTCAGTAACAAATTTTCTCACCTCTCTCTCTTCAAATATATGGGTTTATTCACTCCTTCGATTTGCAAATGGCTTTTCTCGATCAGGCATTGGCATATGTAGTCTCGTACTATCAACAGAAGTTGTTGGTGTCAAATGGCGCGGTCAAGTTGGCCAATATGGCCTCTTTTTCTTTGCAGTAGGCTTTCTTTCAATTCCCCTAATTGCATATCCTAGCAGAAATTCTTGGAGAAGTGTATACAGGATTATCTCATTTCTTCCCCTTGTCTATTCCATTTTTATACTACTACCATTTGTATCAGAATCTCCACGATGGCTTCTTGTTCGAGGAAGAAGCAAAGAAGCTCTAGATGTATTAAGAAGATATGCAAGGCTCAATGGGAGAAAAATACCTCCTAATGTATGCATATCAGAATCATCTTTTGCTACTCAAGAGACTAGTAAAGGGGAAGAAGCCTTGAAAGAAAGGACTCTATGGAATACAAAATGGGCTGCTAAAAGGATGGCATTGGTCATGATAACAGGCTTTGGAATTGGATTTGTTTATTATGGAGTTCAACTCAATGTTGAGAACCTAAACTTCAATTTATACTTTGCAGTTGCAGCAAATGCAATGATGGAGATTTCAGCAGCACTCATTGGTGGTGTACTCCTGAGCATGGCTAATCGTCGGCTAATATTATCACAATCAGCTCTCATTGCTGGACTTTCAAGCATTTTTTGCATACTATTTTCAGGTGGGAAACAAGGAATTCTAGATAAATCAGGAGGAAGCTGGCCAGAATTTGCTCTTGAAGCAATAGAGTTCATGGCTGCATCAACTGCATTTAATGTTCTGTTTGTTTACACTGTGGAACTATTCCCTACAAATGTGAGAAGCTTTGCTGTTTCCATGCTAAGACAAGCCCTGGTGTTAGGGGCCTCTATTGCTCCTCTGCTGGTGGCTGTGGGCAGGTATAGCCCAGCTCTTGCCTTCCTTGTATTCGGGGGGCTATCCATTTTCAGTGGATTGATTAGTTTCTGGCTGCCGGAGACCAAGAACTCCCCCTTGTATGAGACACTGGAGCAGCAAGAACAAGAGGAGCAACTCAATTCTGCTCCAAATAACTTGGAAACTGAAGTGAGCAAATGAAAGTCACCTCTATGTAAAGCTCTTCCAATGTAACCTTTGACATAAACAACTGCCTAAAGTGCTTAATGACACAAAATATTACCATGAACAGTTCTCTAAATTCATACAAGTTTCTTAAATTACCTTAATCTGTGGTTCACAATTTGAAGTTCTTAATCCTGTCAAAATTTTGCTTTCAAAAAAAGATGATGATGTTTTCAGTCACATCTTTATGTGAAGGTTCAACTTTTTCGCTTTACTAAAGCTTCACCATGATAACTTTAGAGAAGTACTTTAGGTCACAACAGACAACAGAGTCAATGTAGATTGTAGCATAGGGGTAAATTTTTTAAATCTTTTTCTTAACAATATAGAAAAAATCTTTTAAATAAATAAATAAATAAATAATATATATATAACATGATTTAACTACTAATTAGTTCTCAGCTTCAAAACTACAAAAGAGAAAACTGCTTAAAAATTTTCTTGTCATCTTTGTATTCACTTACTACTCTTTTTCAAAGCAGCAGGACTTTTTCCTGTAAAGGCGCCAAATGAATAAAAGCGCCACCATCTAACGGCCCTTTTCACCATGGCTGTGTGTTTTAGCAGTAGTGTTAATCAAGCCAGAAAAGTACTCCAAACCCAAATAACTTCTTTTTCCTCTCCATTAGAGATACCAAAATTCACCTCAAGAATCCAAAGTGTTATTAACGACGTCGTAACGGATGCCCAGAGGATCAAAACTGGTTTCGACCAGGCTACATGTCGCTCTAATTATCAGCTTGGTAATCTTGTTAACAAAAGCAGAGTATCCGAAGCCCGCCAACTGTTCGATCAAATGCCTAACAAAAATACATACTCAGTTAACATGATGCTTTCGGGTTACGTGAAATCTGGAAACTTGAACGGTGCAAAGCACTTATTTGATAGTATGGTTGATCGGACAGCTGTGTCTTGGACTATAATGATAGGGGCGTACTCGCAGAAAAATCAGTTTAAATCTGCTTTTCGTCTTTATGCTGATATGTGTAATGAAGGTACAGAAAGGCCTGATGAAGTGACTATTACCACTTTGTTATCAGGTTGTTCTGATGATTCTGAGGCCCTGATAGAGGTGGTTCAGGTTCATGGACATGTAATAAAGATGGGATTTCATTCAGAAGTAAGAGTTGGCAACAGTTTACTGGATTCCTATTGCAAGTGTCATCGCCTTGATTCTGCATTACATCTGTTCAATGGGATGTTGGAGAGAGATTCTGTGACTTTCAATGCAATGGTAACTGGATATACAAAATATGGGATGAATAACCATGCGATAAAACTCTTTTTCCAAATGCGGCATTTGGGCTTGAAACCTTCAGATTTCACTCTAGCAGCTGTTCTGTGTGCCAGTGTTGGGTTGGATGGTGTTGCTCTTGGCCAACAAGTTCATGTGCTGGCCATTAAGAGCAACTTACTTCGGGATGTTTTTGTCGCCAATGCATTGCTGGATTTTTACTCCAAGCATGATTGTATAGATGATGTCGAGAAATTGTTTTATGAGATGCCCAAGTTGGATGGTGTTTCCTACAATATACTCATCACAGGGTATGCGAATCATCAGCACTACGATGAATCAGTTAATCTATTCTGGGAATTGCAGTTCACAAGGTTTGGTAGAAGGCAATTTCCTTTTGCAACAATGTTAAGTATAGCAGCAAATACACTAGACCTGGAAATGGGAAAGCAAATTCATGGACAGACCTTAGCTACAGCAGCAGTATCAGAAACTTTAGTGGGCAATGCCCTTGTTGACATGTATGCCAAATGTGATAGATTTGAGGATGCCAATATTTTGTTTCGAAATCTGGCTTGCAGAAGCCATGTTCCTTGGACAGCAATCATCTCAGCTAATGTCCAGAAAGGACTTTATGAAGAAGCCTTTAAACTGTTCAAAGATATGCGTAGAGATAGTTTTTGTGGCGACCAGGCAACTTTTGCAAGCACGTTAAGAGCCTGTGCAAATTTGGCTTCAATGACGCTTGGGAACCAATTGCATACGTGCATAACTAAATTGGGATTCATGTCAAATGTCTTCTGTGGCAGTGGACTTCTTGATATGTATGCCAAATGTGGGTCCATAAAAGATGCAATGCAGATTTTTCAAGAGATGCCTGTTAGAAACATAGTCTCTTGGAATGCTTTGATCTCAGCTTATGCTCAGAATGGGGATGGTGAAGGCACTTTTAGGTCCTTCAGAGAAATGATTGAATCCGGTTTTCCACCAAACTCAGTCAGCTTTCTCAGCGTCTTGACAGCTTGCAGCCACAGTGGACTTGTTGAGGAAGCATTGAGGTATTTCAACTCCATGACAGAAACCTACAATCTCGTGCCAAGAAAAGAACACTATGCATCTCTGATTCACATCTTGTGTAGAAGGGGAAGGTTTAGTGAAGCAGAGAAAGTTATTGCTAACATGCCATTTGAGCCAGATGAGATCATGTGGTCATCAATTCTAAACTCATGTAGGATTCATAAGAATAGAGACCTTGCACAAAGGGCTGCTGAACAACTCTTCAATTTAAGCATTCTTAGAGATGGTGGTGCCTATGTCTCAATGTCCAACATCTATGCGGAAGCAGGAGATTGGGAAAATGTAGCAAGTGTAAAGAAGGCTATGAGGCAACGAGGAGTAAAGAAAGTGACTGCATATAGCTGGGTTGAAATTGAGCATAAAGTTCACACGTTCACTGCTAATGACATGATTCATCCAAAGATTCAAGGGATTCGGAAAAAGATCGATGAACTGTGGGAGCGAATGGAAGAGGAAGGTTATAGACCAGACACGAGTGTTGCACTTCATGATGAAGCTAACGAAATCAAGATAGAATCCCTTAAATACCACAGTGAAAGGTTAGCAATAGCCTTTGCATTAATAAGTACACCAGAAGGATCACCAATAGTGATAATGAAGAATTTGCGAGCATGCCCAGATTGTCATGCTGCAATCAAGGTAATCTCAAAGATTGTTGGGCGGGAAATTACCGTCAGAGATTCAAACAGGTTTCACAATTTCAGGGATGGCTCCTGCTCATGTGGCGATTATTGGTAAACTGGTTGATTATCACCAACTAACAAGTCTCATATAGGCATTAAGTTCCAAAAGTTGTACAGTGGGAGATACCCTTTAATTAATTGATTAAATTCTATTGTCATCTGTATTGATATATTATTGCTGTTCTTGAATCCTAATCCAAATTCTACAGTGGGAGATACCCTTTAATTAATTGATTAAATTCTATTGTCATCTGTATTGATATATTATTGCTGTTCTTGAATCCTAATCCAAATTCCAAACTAGATGTTAAGTAAACATCTGGCGAATTGAATACACAAACAATTACTCAAGTTGGGATACTAAACAGGAAAATGAAGTACTAGCTGCTAGTCTTCAATTCATTAATACTGTCAGAAAGTACACTAAAAAAAGGGGGAAAAAAAACTCCCAAGAAAAAAGAAACCCAAACCATAATTAAATAGAAATTAGGGTTTCAATGATATAGTAATAATTCAACTATTTACAGTAACGGTCCGCCTTTTTCTTGATGCGGTCATCAAGGGCTTCTTCAACGGACTTGGATTTAGCAGTCGGGTCGTACCCGAACCTCTTAGCTTCAACTGGGAACAATTCATCGTACTTCATCTTCTTCGCCGCGTCGATGGTGTAAATATCGCCAGCACCCGAACCCGTAGCTGACGGGTCGTTGATTTGATCCTCGGCGAGGCCGTCGTTGTCGGCGGACTTGTTCTTCTTCTTCTTTTTCTTCTTCTTATCTATATCTTTGCTTCGCGTGGCGAGAACGCCTCCCTTGAATGTTAGCCTCCCTCCTTTCACTTTCTCGTATGCGTCCGACATCTCTTTCTCTCTCTAGTCTCTAACTCTCTCTCTCTCACACAGTCACACAGTGGCTCTGGGGTTACGAAGCAATTGATTCACTGCGTCTGCGGGGAACGGTGCGTATAAAGTTTACCGTCGAATGTACATCCTGCTCCAAAGGTTGTACGCTGTAGGATAAATTATTAAAGTAGTCCTCGACACACTTTAGAATCTCAATTTGGTCCCCAATGTTTATCAGTACGTCAATGTAATCTCCATGTTTCACTCATAACAAATTGGGGTTTACCAACCCCAAAAAAAAAAAAAAAAAAAAAAGTTTACAAATTGGGTTTATCACTTTTTTCCTCACCAAAAAAAAGGTTTTTTTTTTTTTCTTCCCTTTTTCATCTTCTTGCCTGTAAGTTATAAACCAAAATTGCATCTACAAGAAGCATGGGTTCATAGCATATGCAAACATCTTCTAGCCTATATTTCAAAAAATAAATAAATAAAAGAAAAAGAAAATCTTGGCTTCATCGATTAATTATTTTTCCTTAAAAGTAACATGCTTAGAAGAGACCTATGTACGAAAGAATCCATGCATATGATTGATAACATGTCATACAACTTCCACGGCTTCCATACGAGCCACAATAAATTCAACTCTTGAACTCTAGTGGCCTGAACTATTCCAAGACCCTGGCTCATCAAAAGAATGTAATCCCTCTCCTCAACTTATTTGAAAGCAGATTCCAGAAAAGATTAGTGGAATTGTTAGAATAGTTAGATATCCATGGTGATCGCCCCATTAATTTTTCAGAAATGGTAAAATTTTCATACCTCAGTGACTGGACTACTTGTTAACATCCAACTAATCTCATTTTCATAGTTCAACACCAGAAAAACAAAATTCTAATCATTTACAAGAAGAGGTGTTGAGAACAAAAGCGCTGGCATTGGAACTTTTTGTACAATGTGCTACTGTTGTGGGTCTCCTAATCAACCAACAACTCTCCCACTCTGCCAGACACGCTTGGGAACATGATTTTGTACTCCAGACCAAATTTCCACAACAAAAAACGGTTGGTATTTGCATTGCTGATGAAGTTCTAAGTTCAATATTTCCGTGAGCTAGAGTGTGATCAAGCCTTCATCTTCTTCCTAGCTCCACATCTTGATAATGATGCCATTTTTGGTATCTTTGATGCCCAGGTAGCACTGGTCTAAGTCTAGAGGCAGATGTGCATTTCAAACAGCAGCATCCTCTTAACTGGTTCACACAGTCCATGCAGCATCTGAAACACCAAGTGCAGTATAGTGAAAAGCTAACGACGAATGTGCAGGCAGATACAACAAACTTCAGCTTTAAAGAACAACAGCATGCAGATGCAAGAAATTCTTCTGATAAGCTGGAATCATACTAACATCTATAACATATGTTCTTTGTCTCCTCAGACCTATCAGCAATCAGGACAATTACCTCACTCCACTTCGGTTATCACATTGTAAGATGATTTGAGAATGGATTTTTCAGTTTGCATGCTGAGAATGATCCATTGGAAATCCACTTCCCAATACTGTAAAGTACCTCTAGATTCAATGTCTGTGCAATCTGCATTTTTAATTCAACTTGCACCTTCATGCACCTATCTTGAACCAATTGTAAAAGAAATTTCTACTTGCACTTTATGAAGACACACCGACATCAAACGACAATACATTGGAAGGTAAGCTTGCAAACATATTTCACAAAATAAAGTATTTCTGGACACTTTTTAACCATGCTGATCATGAACAGAAATGGTTCACCCAACAAATCTTTTTAATTCTAAATTTGTCAAGAGATAAAAAATTATCATGATTCCTTTGACTATCTTTAAGCAATGAAGAAATGGAACTTACAGGAAAAGGAGGTTGCAGTCAAGGTTTGCACAATTACGGTGTCTCAATTCCGACACTTTGGAACCACATACATAGCATTTAGCAAATGAGTTATCCAGGAAAGCTTTTGTTTTGCTAGCTTCAATTTTAAATTCAGGCTTGAATACAGGAGGAGGGAGAGCAAGACGAGCATCAAAAACAAAGAGATTTCCAACCCATCCAGCAGGACCTTCACTCTTGAGATAATGAGAAATCCCTCCCATCAATGTATATAACCTTTTGAAACCTCGTTCTCTGCGATATAAATAAAGGACCCCTCAGTTCATCAAATGATTTTCACAGTCTACTCTCTAACAGCCTGAGCTTTTAGAGAAGTAAAAATTTGGCAAGGTATCCTTAAGGTAACAATCTATTCAATGCTCCATGCAAAGGGTAAAGAGTGTGCATGTGTGGCCCACATATTACTTAATATAACCACAGAGACAAAAGCAGAATATCAATAACACAATTTGATTCTATTATTTCCAAAAAAAAAAAAAAATCTAAAAACTTGAATTTTCTTCTCTTCCTAATCTCATTGGCTATACGTGGAATAAGTAATTACATGTGAAACAGAGAAGATATGGGCACATGACACACAATCATCATTATGTAAGTGGAAAGTGATAGGAAAGACATTCTTTATATGATGTTCCCCTCCAATATTGACCTGTAAAACTTGTTGTGACTATTTTGTCTCTTCTAAGTTAGACTGAATCTTTGCTCGCTTCTTAGTTCTTATTTATTTTAAGTATCATCCCATTCACATTGGACCTTGAGGATCATATCTGTATGTCACACATACTTTTTGATGGTTTGGGTCCACTTATACATGCAACCACACAATTTAACAAAGAAATAAACAATAGATTCCTCATTCAGTATAAGATGTATGCTTGTCCTCTTTAGTATCAAAATTCCTTTCCTAAAGTAAAGTCCTGTAATAGACTAGTTATGAACCCTGTATGGTGCAGATATATGCAAGAATGCAGGAATACACACAATTGCAAAGAGAGCATACGAAAATGTATGTTGTCTACCTAAGGATTGCAGAGTATACATCACAACGAATACCTCCAGTGCAGTACATTAATACATCTGTTTTCTCTTTATCTATAGTAGCTAAAGGATCTGATTCACCGACCTGAAACACAATCGTTAACAAAAAGAAGATTTTTGTGTTAGAAATATGCAAAATGAAACAAAAAGCTACTGCAAAAGAAAAATTAAACTTTATCCAATAAGCACCAAACAAGTGGTCAACAAATTGAACAAATACAGCAAAAGAAAGAAAAAAAGTAAAAAGAAAAATAGGAATAGGCTCTCTATAGGAACTTCTGAAGGGAAGAAAATAGTCATAACCATGGCATGTTTTGCAGTAACTAGTGTACCATTCCTGAAAATACGGGGGACACAAAGCATTTGTGCCCACCACAATCCAGAAATAATGGAGAGAAAGGAAAAGGCAGCCAAGGGAAGTAATTGTTTCTATTACATTGTCATTGGTTAACCTAGAAGAACACTACCCACTTAGGTTACCAGTCCATAGATGAAAAAAAACTAGCTCTTATATACAATACACTTTTATGAAATCTGGTATTTGATCAGTTAAACGGTGAGACCTCTTATTAGAGAAAAGGTAAACACTACAGGAGATATTCATGAAAAAGTGAGTAGAAAGCTAGTATAGATCCAAAAAAAGGTAATGTAATGTTACACCATTGAGTCAGACAACCCAAAAGAAGTGCTTCTAAAGCAATCCACATCCGGCCGTTGAGCCCCTTGAAAATGGCCAACATCCCATTCATAACCTGATTACAAGTATGTCACAAACAAAAATGAGCATGAGATGCAAATCAAAGTAATGCTGATAGGAAGAGTTAGATCAGAAATGGATACAACTGTTGCAGACATGAAAAGAAAACTGACAAACGTAACTAAATAGAAGTGCTTTTTAAGTAGAAGGTAAAGTATAATGCTTATTAAGTTGCAGAAGATAACTGGAAAGAGATTTATTTACATCAAGCTACAAGCCTGTAGAGTTCCATATAATTTTGTCTAACAACTTCTCATTCTCAAGATTCAAGATCACAAAAACTTAGTGGAAAGAGAGAAACTACATCAACACGAGCTTACATTCCAAGAAGGCATCTTTTATTCCAGAAGGAGCACAGTACCTGCCGTAATCATTCTAGTCTGAAAATCCCTAAAGAAGCTGTCCACTCTCTGCTAGTGTTTGATGACTTTGTCGTCTATGTAGGTCAATTTACTTCAAGGAGTTATCCCTATACCAGCCTACTCAACAAAAGATTTGGTCATGATACTTCTTCAAGGATCATTTAGCCCCCTCATATTATGGGTTATCTCCCCACACAGTCTTTTTTATTAGAAATTAAAATTGTTGCTCTTAATACGTTTCCGAAAATGTAGAAGTTGACTTCTTGAGCGTCAATTTCAGTTATCTGAGACCAATATTACATATTCTTCCCTTCACAAAAACTCATCTCAGCACTTCTTCAAGAAAACTCAATCTTAAACTCTTTTGCTTTGCCACCAAACCTCAACCTTCTCCCTCTTCGTTCCTTTCTCCTTCTCTTCCTGCTTACTTCATCAGTTCTGTGTTTGCCTATGAGTACCCTTTTTCAATTGATTTGGGTTCTTATTTTTCTGGCTAATTTGGCTGCTCTACTCACCTTCAAGGCAAAATTTTCAAGGCGATCACTGCCTCAAGAGGTGATTTTCCTCAAATTTGAAACTGATTTCTTGTTGTGGAAGGTGTATCGATACCAACAATTATAAAGCTGATTTTGTATCAGTACCCCTATGTGATGAAATAATTCCAAGAGCTCAAGGCCAAGTTATCATTTCGTAGTACCAACATACAAGCAATGTATAACAGAACAAAATTTGGAGCTTTGTAATGCGTTCGTATTTTGTAATCTAAAATGAAGCAGCTTAGCCATGTGCATATGTCATGCTTGCCATTTGATAGCATTATTACATCCCACCTGGATTAGCATACTTCAATCACAAATTTATTTGGATCGTTCTATTGCATCTACTTCCTAATCTCTTTTCCTAATCCACGTGAATAACATCTATTTCAACCAAAAAGTTAAGGAAATGAATAACAAAAAGGCCATAAAATGTAGTACTTCCAGTATTAGTTATAACATTTCATGCATATCTACTATCCTAATTTGCTGGTACTTTTTACATGCACATGGTCTTCAACCTCACAGTGGATGCAGTGTGTAGGGAAAATCTTCGCTTAGCAACACAAACCACCAATGATATAACTATGTAGGTACACTTGCATACATGTAGAACACAAAAGAGAAGAGAAGATGAAGAAGGAACTAGAAAAGATGATGAGGAGATGAAGATGACAAAGAGACCTTCATCTCCTCTGGCTCTGTTGGCTCTCTTTTCATTTCCGTTGTCTCTTAGTCTCTGCCTTTTCCCTCTCCTCTCCCCCTAAAATGGCAAATTTCTCACAATAATGGTATTAAAAAAAATCGCAAAACTGGGGCTCTATCATATCCCTTTCTTAATCTAGCTCACCTAGCAATATTTTTTTTTTTCTAAACCAATGATATGCGGCAACACTTTTTTTTTTTTGGCATTAAAGTCCCTAGGAACTAAAATACAAAATGTCAAATTTTTTTAAAGTAGTAACAGTATAAGCAGCGACACCTTGATTTTTCTTTTTTTTTAAAGTGTAAAGTGAAGCAACACTATTGAATGTAATTAGTAATTTTTTTTTCAATTCACCTAATGTATTGAGTGTGCCTACATACTATCGCTGCACTTAAGAAATTAACCTAATACATTTTTCCTTGCGGTTTTTATGGTGAATATCTCTGTAGTGTAAAATTGGAACTTGTGGTTAATACATTTTTCCTTGTGACTTAGACATCCTTCTGATCAGCACACATGCCACATTGAAAAGTGAGCCCAATCAGCCACAGCATGTTCCCCATCTAACCCCTCCGAAACTACCATGTTAAACAGCATTCATGCCTAAATTTACATGGCCTCCCTTGTGCTCAGCATCCTCATATATGCTGCCACTCAACACACTCCTAAACCAATCGACCCACAAAGAAAGAAGCCCACTGTAGCCAGCACAAAGCCTAAAAGACATAACAATGATTCTTGATACTCATCCTGCATGTGTTTACCTTCACCAATTACATAAACCAAATTTATTCAGTAGCAAAGAATTTATTCAAGCATTCTAAATCCTAAATTTGTGACCATACCAGATAGGTGACACGTTAAATATAGTGGTGGAAATACCATGTTTCAAGAAAAGCCCATTCTACTAGAATACAATACGCATTAGGTCATTTCACAAAAAAGTAAACTTCTGATAGCAATACATACCATTTCTCACATCAAGCAGAATACAGTTGCCATTGAGATCTCCATTGGAAGAATCATTGACCTTATTTAATGCCTCTAATCTATTTCGCCACTGGGATGGTGTGAGGGGTATAGCTCGAATTGAGGGCTCAAGCAAAGGAAGATGTGAAATTCCTCCTTCCAACTGTAGATAAAACTTCACAAATGAGCCATATCCATCCAGATTTATAAGGCAGGAAACATGATAACAAAGAATCACATTCGTTTTAGAAACTGCAAGTTAATAAAACAACCTCATAGACACATACAAACCCTGTTTTACATAACAAAATAACTGGGACTAAATTTTTGAAGACAGAATTTCAAGTAAGAATATTTTGAAAGGGAACTGAGTAGGGTTTGAGAGTCCACCCTAATGACCTTTGTAATTTCTTTACTTGAAATCCCTTTCAACCATGGTGGAAAATATTGCTTCATGAACTTCCTTTTTAAGCTTCAGAAACTTGTTCTTTTATGAATACAGGAAATGAAGAAAAAGCTGTGGTTGAAGTATGACTAATAGACAGCTATAGAGAGAGTAACTAGAAACAAGTGCATATAAAATTAAGAAACAAAGAAAGAAACATTGGAATTATGTAACACATTGAGTGAAATCACTTGTAATTGGTGTCAGGGATATACTCGAGCAATTTAAAATTTTTGAGGTCAGACAATCTTGGAACACGAGATGAAAAGCTCAAACTTAACATAACTGAAGGGGACAAAATTGCTAACTCCTCAGACGATCAGTAGATTCCTTTTCGTGCCAAGTAGTAAAGTCTACTATGATTTGTAACTTCCATGTCTACACAACCAAGCATCTGACAAAATATCCAACTCTGCCACAATGCATTACAACGCAAGATTCCACAACGAGCACAATTCAGGAATGAATAACAAACAAGATTGGAGCTCGTCCCTGCCACAATGCATTACTATGCAAGATTCCACAATGATCACGACTCAGGAATGAATAACAAACAAGATTGGAACTCGTCCCTTGAAAACAATTAGAGCCTTAATGGGAAAAACACATGAAACCAATGCTGTTGTCAGCAAGACGGCCAACAGCTAAAAAGAAGACAACACCTCATGTATGAGCATAAAGACAACACCTATTAGCAACATTTGAACTGAAAAAGCGTTATTTCTATTTCATGTTCCATGATCATGGGAAAGGAATGAATGGTTAACTATTTCAACCTACTGTGATCAATCAGGCAGTGTCCTGGACACAAGAATAAAAGACACGGAACTTTAAGAAAAGTCAAAATTCTTGTGACCAACGGAATCAGTCATATCAGCTCATATGACTAAAAAGTCACACTCCAATTCAAGAATTTACCATGTAAGGTCTACTTTCAGTAAAGGATTTGTTTTTCTAGTAAAAAGCACCAGTCGAAGGAAAGCAGAAAAGATAACATCCCAGAAAAAGAAGTTTAATGCACTGAATTGCAATTGTAGTTGATCATTAAGAGAAAAACAGAATGCACAAAAGAATATAATGTAAAAGATAAAAGGAAAAAACTTTAAAAATACTATAAAAACAGAAAAACAACGTGAAGAGGACAGAAATATCAAAATCTAACTTGCCTGAACAAGTGAAGGCTTATAACGGAGCTTTAATCTGGGAAAGGCATGGCCATTTGAGACTGGTGAGATCTGGACTAGTACATCTGCGAATCTATGGTCCTGTTTTACCCATTTAGCATATGCAAGAGCATCTTTGGCTGGTCCACTGTACTGCATAAATGGAGCCTCAGGGCAGAAATATAGGAGAAAGAATGAAAGATTGGGGCTGAGGGAAGATAGATCAAAGAAAAGTTCTTGTTGTATGATAAAATTCTATTAGCCTATTCAATTGACAATTCAGAAACCTTACACCAACAAAATTTTTCATCCATTATGCACTAAAAAACTGTAATGAGATAACACAGTAGATTCAAGTAAAAGGAAAATCTGATATTGTTTACAAAGCCAGTAAACCAAACTTAAGCTGCCTATGCATTGTGAGCTCAGAATAAGCTTGCAGGACCATGCATACGTATGGAAATCCAAGTGAAAACTACAGAAAATAAGAATCAGATGTACAAAATCATCTCACTACCAACTAACTTTTGGGGCTAATCACACAAATTGTCAAACCCCATTTTTTGACCAAGGATCTTGTACATATTAAGCTTGATGACATTCTCATACTAGAGTAAACAACAGTTTTGACAAATAAGCTAGATTAAGTGAAGTCCAAGAGCCTCGCTAAGAATGAAATGCCAAGATAATAGAGCATACCTGAGCATTAATTCCTTGTTCGTTCAGGTATATTCGTCCATGTATGTTACAACCCTGAATTGATTATTGATGTGCAAAGACCAATAGTTACTTTATAGACTAAGATATTCGTACTTGATTATAATCAAGAAAACAGAAGACAAAATTAATAAAATTACATTCCAAACTTGATGAAGATACAGTGCCCACTAGTTCTTACTGATTCGAAATATAATGACATCACTTGCCTAGTTTCCTGGTATAACTTAAATAAAAATGGATCGAGATATTTCAAGGGCTTCTATGATCCTTGCTCTCTCCAAAAGTAGTTTAATGCATAGCTTTCAATCAATACCTCCCAGAACAAGGAGCAATCAAAAACAGCTGTTCTACTTGTGCGTTAAAGCACATCACATGCTTCAGCGACTACATAACAAAAAACCAGCACCTAAAATTTGCGGCAAAGAACCTAAAATATCATACACTAGATTCATATTAGTTCCAAGCCACAAGCATTCACATAATTAGCTATTCAAGTGCCCATTAACCAACTCCAAACAATCAATTTACTTCCAATTTCAAAGTTCAGCAGCTCTCAAGCATTTAATCATGCATTGTCAGGTATCAGGCCCAAAAGTGTAACTTATGATTTGAACTGATACAAGAAACAAAGAGGGACGAAAAAAGGAGAAGGAAAAAGGAAAAAAAAAAAGGAGGAGTAAAAATACATATTTCTTGGATTTAAAAAGATAAAAAGCAAAGAGAAAACGTGAAATGGAAACAAGGAAAATGATAACTGGCAAGCAAAAACCTGCATGAAGGATAGGTGCTTTGACACTTCCTCTTCAGGGTCTTCAATAAACACAAAATGATAGAAATTCACCACTACAAACTCATCTTCTTCCTGAAAGTTCTCATCTTTTTCAGGCTGAATCCTTATCCAATTATTGCCTTGTGAATTAGAAGACAATGCACAAACCCCGAAACTTCTTCTGCATTTCCAAGAAAAGGGTCGATTTCTTTTCCATCCTAACTCAAATTTGCACCCAGATAAAGGCAAAAGAGGAAATGCCCTGATCCTACTTTTCAAAGATGATGTAGCAGTTGCTGAAATCTTGGAAGTATGAAAAAAAAACTTGGGCCTTTGAGAAGTGAAGGAGATAACCATACCAGACATAGCAGATGCTTAGGGAAAGATGCTGTAGAGCATTAAGCATAAAGATAAGCGTTTGTGTTTGCAGCTCAACGCCTTCTTTTCTCCCTTTCTTTTTCTTTTTTTTTTCGTAACTAATTTTGGCCCTCTATCAATAAAGGGCAGAAATATGTCCAATAGGGTATAAAAAATTTGAGTCAAGCTTAAAACTCAAGTGTATTTGTCAAATTTTTCAAAATTTTATTTTATTACACTATAAATTTTAATAATTTTTTATCTTTTCAATTATCCCGTACATCACATTTTCAAAACTGTTATTATAATAATTATTTTAAATAAAATATTGTATCAAAACACACTACTTGGTTCGGTGACACAGAGTTCTTGAAAGCGGAAAGTTGAAAAGCGTTTCATTAGTACAGCAGTGACCATGACTTGGAGTTGCAGCTGCTCCCAATTTTATTAGTTTCCCAATTTGCTTCCTATATTCCTCTTTTGGGAATTCGATTATAGGAACAAACATAGCCAATGATTTTTTGCCTTTATTCATGGACATAATTTCACAAAAAGATGTAGAATCCCAGTTTCTTTATTATGAATGAATTGTTACATCAAAAGCCACAAATAAAAAATGTAAGTACATCAAAAGTTCCATTTTAAAAGAAAAAAATTTAAAAATAGTAGGATACACAAGTGTACATGAAGCACGCGCACGTGCACGCGCGCGCACACACACACTCTCTCCCCGCCTCCCCCACACAGCTTCTTGGAGGACTGAGCAATTACAGGAGCTGTTTTAGTTTACCTTTACAGAATTTTCTTTGATGCAACTTACTTAACTAGTTCTGACATTCTCTTGGCAATTGAGTGAACCGAGCTGTATCTTCACAATAATCATAGACCAAATACTTCTTCTGGACAAGGTTCAGTTGACTTCTTTGATCACTGTCCAACTTTTTATTGGTAGATCTATCCCACCAAAATTGGCCTGGCTTGCTACATTTGGCTATTGGAAAATCTGTCCCAGATGGTACAGCACAACCATCAATCTCAAATGATCCAAAGGTTGCAAAAAATGGAGAATGGCTCCAATTGATCTTCACTCTTCCCCCTTGTGTTGCCCAATCTTCACCGTTCCACAATGATCCGTGGACTGCCATTGGTCGAAATGTTGGAAATGGTATACCAATTTCTTCTTTCTTTTCAAACACTCTTAGAGGGACCTCATCAACTTGAAATCTGGTGAGATTGGCATTAGTATTGAGAAAATTGGCTTTACACTATCACTTGTGAAACTAGTCTTTTTACTGATTAATCGAATTAATCCAAACATGGTTTTGCTAGGACGCAACTTATACTTTTTCAAGTGTGCATATAAACAAATTCTATGGTAGGTTTTTTTTTTCCCCACATTAGTTAAGTGCTAAACCAAGAAAGTAGGATTGCAAGCTGCAAATTGAAAACAAAAAAAAAAAAAGAAGAAGGGTTTCAAAGTAGTATGATATTACATTATAAACCGGTGATTCCAGAGGATGGAATAGTTGTGAAAGTCGGTGGTGGGATCAAACCATAGACCATGCCTTTGCTCTCTGTCTCCGATGCCATTCAAGATTACATTTGTTTGTACAAGGTAAGGTTCTCCTGAAACATTGCCCAGAAATTCAAAGTCTAGCTCGTCATGATTTGGCCCGTCTGATGACAACTGCATGAATTTTCAATCAACTCAATAGTTTTCTTGATAGAAAACAAGAACAAAGCTATTAATCATGAACAATTCATTCATTGTCTGTAGATCAAAGAAAATTTGACTACAATACCGGGCAGAAAATCATCCATCATATTTATCCGAAAAGTTTATCTTAGACAATATTTATCCAAGAATCATCCATCATATGTTTGAAAAAGTTCAATCTTTTATACACAATGTGTATATACTAAAGGACATGGATGCATGTCACTATGAAAATGGAAATTGGTGATATGAAAGCAATAATATATACAGAAGCTCTTTTGCATGCTTAATTACCTTAATCGGAATTGCTAATTAATATGATTGACAAATTAATGTACTTACATAGAAGGCTGTGACAGTTCCAGCTGAATCACCTTGAACTAGTTTGATTTGTGCACTCATTTGCCCAAATAGATATTTGTTCTTGGACTTGAAACCACAACCTATGACACCAAGCTCTCCCAAGTGAAATAATTGCATGGAAAAACTATTTAAGCCACAAAGTTAAAAGAAGGGTAGTGAAGAATGATCTATATGTTACCAGATGTATTGTCAAGAGTTAACATGACACCGTCTCCTTGGGTGGTAATGTGGTCAGGTCCCCATATAATATCGAAGAGCTCACTAAATTTGGCAGAAGCCACAACATTTAGGAGCATAAATAAACAGCTAAAAATCAAGAGCAATAGTTTTGACATTGTGAAAATTTTTGCACTTTCTTGGAAGATGACAAGTGCTATCATGAGTTTGAGGCCAGTTTTTATAGGCTTGAAAAACTGAATGGGGTTTTAGGAATTAGTGGGAGCAGAAAGATCCAAATCGAAATATTTATCACGAGGATAATCAATACAATTCTGTTAGCACTTAGCAGTCACTTGGAGGAAGTTGGAACTGCATAATCAATACAAATTCATATTCTTTTTGCTTCCTTTCTGTAATTCTCGATTTGTCATTATCCTTTTTCAGGAATTTTGGTTAGGGAAGTGATTAAGGCCCCACTAGAGAACAGGTATGGGGAATCTAATACAGACGTGGATGAACAATATATGCATAAACTAGACACCTGGTTGATTTATTCCTTTTTTTTAATTATTATTTTTGATCTATGAAGATTAGGAAAGATTAGTCACCCTAAGAACATCAATGAAGCAAATCACGAGGAGTTAAGTGCTAGCTCAACTTCCAACCAAAAATTAATTGATGGCCAATCATCTTCTTCTAAATTGATTATCTCAAAAAACATCCACAGGTCAACTGTGATACAGATCATACAATTGATGTCAAGAAGGCACGTGAAATCAACAAGACGTTAAATATAAGGTATAACTCCGAACAAATTTACAGCAGCCGTGGTCGGAAAATCAAGAATGCCGTTCGGCCGTTCAACTACAACAATGTGCTTGTGGCGATTTGCACCGACTGAAAAATAGAATTGCAAAATAGGTGCGGTGGCGGAATCAGTTAGATGGTGAAATAATTCAATATCTTAAGGGACCAACAATCTTCTCATATTTCATAAGATTAGTTATGGTCAACTATGAAATTAGTTAAGGTTAAGAGGAATTGACATGCTTAAAACAGTTCTATAGCTATCTTGTTTGCATATGCTTTTCCATTCTCATTCGTTGTTATGGAGGAAGGAAGTGATAATTCACTTTGAAAATCAGAGAAGTCGAAAATCATTTCTATTCTAAGATCAACCCTGCAATTTCAGCACATTACTTGAATTCAACGTCTTATACCTCTTTGTTCGTCTACTGCTCTTATACACTCACAAAATGTAGCAATTTTAGTTAATTTGCTGAGATAGAATTAGAAATTGCTCCAGCATTTGGTTTTATGGTAAAAAGGAATAAGTGATTAATAGATGCTGGTAATGGAAAGTGTATTTACCTTTCCTTTGGACCAAATTTATTTTCACTTTTTCCCTATAATATACCTCCATGTAGTCGCATTCATTCTTCTTTATATTTTATCCCTCTCAATTCTCCTTTTCCACATTTTTTTGTCGGTTTTCTTTTCGTGAGTCCATTTTACTCTTTCATGTCATATAAAAAGATTACAAGACTTCCGATGGAGTGTAAGTGAATGGTTCTGAAGGCTCCGAGTTAAAAACATTCCACTTATAATTAAAAAGAAAAAAAAAAGACTTTGCATAAAAATGGACGCACTAAAAAGATAGAAACTACAAGTACATTGTACCAATCAGTCTTTCAGAAAACATTATCAATGGACCCCTTTTGACCACAAGACCCCTTGTAGTTACCAAGTCCGTGGAAGGACAGAACCGACTTGATGATAATTGATAGGAATAAAGTAATTTGAAGAGTATTATTGTGTGCTGATTCTTAATTCGATTAGAAGCCCATCTTTAGGTAATGTTCAATATAATAAGTAGCGGAAATCTTTGAAAAGAGATATCATACCATAAACTACATGATTATGGATCTTTATCCTGTATAATGTCTGCATTATGATCGAACAGGAGGAAAGTATTAAGAAACTGAGGATATTCTATGCACTACTACTTTTATACTTTTGGAATATATTTTTGTGGGGATATCATTAATCTTGTAGAAACAAAGAAAAAGAAAAGACAAATTAGAAATATGGAGACTATGGAAAAGACAATGAGAAGGCAAAAACGTCCATGAAGGATAGGTGTCTAGACACTTCCTCTTCAGAGGTCTTCAGTAAACACAAAATGGTAGAAATTCACCACCACAAACTCATCTTCCTCCCTGAAACTGTCATCTTTATCGGGCTGAATCTTTATCCAATTATTGCCTTTTGAATCAGAAGACACTGCGTAAAATTGAAAAACTCTTTTGCATTTCCAAGAAAAGTCCCTATGTTTTGATATCCAGACCGGCAAGTGAATCGGATGAGTTTCTGGTTCGTGATTTAATAGATTTGACTGGTTCAATCATGGTCATTATGATATCAAATTACTTGGATAAACTTAATCTATACTATATATAAAGTGGGAGCCTTGAGTTTTGCTGTAAATATTTTTTTTGGTCACTTTTTGAATTTGTATTTTTATCCTTACAGAACCTAAATTTTGCCATGATCACATTCTATTTTCATTGTAACTACAAAAGCATACATTTCCAATATAACTAACCATAAACATACCAATATTATTGTACTCTTAAAGCAAAGAAAACTTTAAAAGGTCAAAATTATGTTTAGCAATAAAAAAATCTATGTAACGTGAGTTCACACAAGAAACAATTTATTTTTAAATTGCACACATATTGGATTTGCTCTTTACCACTGAAAAAAGATAGAAATATTTAGTGAGAAACCAATTCAAAGGCTGATTTTGATCAGTTTTAATTAGTTCTTAACCGGATTCAACTATTCGTTTGACTTCTTGATTAAATACATGAACTTAAGCTAGTTTTGATCCGATTTTGAAAACACTTTTCAAAAGGACAATTTCTTTTCCATCTCAACTGAAATTTTCGCCCAAAAACAGGCAAAAGATGAAAGGCCCATATCCCACTTTGCAAATATGGATGAGCAGTTTCTGAAATCTTGGAAGCATGAGCGAAAGAACTAGGCTGTTGACAAGCTGGGGAGACAACTATACAAGACATCGCACAAGGTCAGAGAAAAGGCTACAGGCCAACACAAGTAGGCTCAATCGGTAAGAATGGGTCATTTCCTTACAAAAGATCGTGTATTCGAATTCCGCCGTTGATGTGAGGGCTGTATTGATCGGTGATTTATAAGTATTTCTGTAAGTGACCTATAATACTTGAGATCTACCCTGATTAGTGGTGTTGACCGGAGGCGAACCCATCTAAACTTTACTTATTAGGAAAAAAAAAAAGGGTTGTAGAGATTTGGGCATAAAAGATAAATGTCCTATGGGTGGCTTTAGTCTCTCCAGTCTAGTCTGCAGCTCTTTTTTTGTAATTATTTTATTGTGTTTGGAGTTGTCTTATTTTAATTTCCACCCCTTATCTTTTTGTATTCAAAATTTGTCTCCTTTTCTTTAAGGATTAATTTTTTATACACTGATAATATATAAACTTTCATCACTGGATGTGTGACATATAAGCTAAATTTAAATTTGAAATTCAAATCTTGCATATGACATCGTACATTCAACTTTGTCAGTGTGTATAAGATTAAGTCATTCTTTAATAAAAAATTTATCCCCACATCAATAAAACGGGAAGAAAATATGCCCAACAAACCAACCAATGCACATAGCACACATGACACTTTACATCTTAATCTGTGGGCGCCATTGGTAAGGTCATATAGAGTTTTAGAAATTGAAGACTTTGAAGCCATTTAGTTTGTAAAGGTAATTTAGCAGTGATGGCTTGGAGTTGCAGCTGGCCCCAACTAATACCTTTTTTGGATTTTTTTTTTTTACTTCCAATTTGTTTTCTCTATTTGCCATTTTGCCTTTTGGGCATTTCAGTTATAGGGATGAATACACCCAATAGCTTTTCCTCCTTTTTTTTTGGCGACAATTTCATAAAAACATGTAGATTTCCATTTTTCTTTAGGAATTCTTATATTAAAAGACGCATAAAAAAAATATAAAAAGTGAGAAAGCTCAATTGAGGAAAAATTACTTATTGAACTCTAGATCATAAGATAAAAGTGCATCAAAATGAGAAATGGGGAGGGCGAATGAGAGAGGAGTGGAGCTTCAATGATTTTAGATATTTTATCCAATCCAATGACTTGAGAGATATGGGATGGGAAGGTAAACCATGGACTTGGAGGGGACATTGGGATGGGGTGAGTGAGATAAAAGAAAGGTTAGATAGAGCCTTGTGTAGTCAGGCCTGGTGGCTGTTGTATCCTAGTGCTAAAGTGACCCATGTAGAAAATTTGGCTTCCGATCATTGCATGGTATTGGTCGATACTCACCCGGTTGGCCGGAAGTTAAGGAAAAGGTTCATTTTTGATAGGAGATGGCTTGAATATGAGGATATCGAACATGTTGTCAAACATGCATGGGAGAAAAGACAGCAGGGGTCGAGGGGTTTTAGGATGAACAAAAAAAATTAGAGAATGCAGGATGGCTTTGTTAACTTGGAACAAAAAGCTGAATGTCAATGCAAAGAAGGAAATCACACGGATCAAGCAAGAGTTGGAATGGGCGAAACAAGGGCACGGTGATCTCAGGCAGCAAACAATAAGGATGAAACAAAAGGAGTTGGAAAAGGCATACAAGAATGAGGAAATCTATTGGGGGCAAAAAGCGAGGCATAAATGGTTGAAAGAAGGGGACCGTAACACAGCATATTTCCATGCTACAGTGACAAGCAGGAGAAAGCGAAATAGAATGTCAAGGCTGGAAAAAGCGGACGGGGGATGGTGTCAATCACAACAAGAGATGGGAGACGAAATTGCTACCTACTTCTAGCACCTCTTCACTAGTTCACAGCCACAAGTATTTGAGGAAATCTTGGAAGGAATTCCGAAGACCATATCGGAGGATTTGAATAGATCACTAACCAAACATGTATCCGAAACAGAGATTAGAAATGCCCTCTTCTCTATGCACCCCACTAAAGCGCCCGGTCCGGATGGTATGTCTCCCATCTTTTTTCAAAAATTTTGGCATGTGGTTAAATTTGATGTGATTGGTGCGATTAGGAATTTTTTCATTACAGGTTTTCTACCTTCTGCTCTTAATGAGACGTTGATAACCTTGATTCCTAAAATTGATGTTCCCACGAACCTCACACACTATAGGCCGATCAGCCTTTGTAACGTAGTGTATAAGATCATCTCTAAAATTCTAGCTACAAGAATGAAAACGGCTCTTAAATATTGCATCAGCTCTTCCCAATCCGCTTTTGTTCCGGGGAGACAAATTCTAGACAATGTCATTCTTGCTCATGAGTATGTCCATTTTTTGAATCATAAGAGATCAGGAAGAGAGGGTTTCATGGCCTTGAAGCTTGATATGGCCAAGGCTTACGACCGGGTGGAATGGATTTTTTTGGCTAAAGTGATGAACAAAATGGGTTTTTGTCCCCTTTGGATTAAATGGGTGTGTAACTGTTTAAAATCAATTTCGTATTCTTTCAATGTCAATGGGGAAAAATTGGGTTACATCAAGCCAACTAGAGGCATTAGGCAAGGGGATCCCCTTTCTCCTTATTTGTTTTTGATTTGTGCTGAAGGTCTTTCAAGTCTCTTAAAACAGGCACAGGAAAAAGGAAGGATGTCGGGTGTCAAAATTGCAAAGGAGGGACCAAAAATTTCTCACTTATTTTTTGCAGATGATTCTTTAGTTTTTTGTAAAGCGGAAGCAAAGGAGGATCAGGAAATCAAGAGGATTCTTGGAGTTTACGAAGAAGCATCAGGACAACAAATCAATATGGAGAAATCAACTGTGCTGTTCAGTAAGAATACGAAACTGGATACGGTGGATCAATGCATACAACATCTCCAGAACATTCAACATGTGAGCCAAGGCAAGTATCTAGGCCTCCCTCTTGTGGTAGGAAGATCTAAAAATAATGTTTTTGGTTTCATTCGGGATAGAACTTTGGGCAAGTTAAAAAGTTGGAAAGGGAAATTCTTAAATCAGGCTGGAAAAGAAGTTTTACTTAAATCCATTGGTATGGCAATGCCTGCTTATGCTATGTCTGTGTTTAGATTATCAAAAAGACTTTGCTCGGATATTACAAAAGGAATGGCCAAATTTTGGTGGGGTGATTCGGAGGGAAATAAAAAGACTCATTGGAAGAGGTGGCAAGATATGACGGAGGTTAAGGGGAGAGGGGGGCTTGGCTTTAGAGATATCCAACATTTCAACACTGCCTTACTAGCTAAGCAAGTTTGGAGGATTCTAACAAATCCGAACTTGCTAGTTAGTAAAGTAGTAAAAGCAAAATATTTCCCTCATTCGAATATTCTGGAGGCTAAGGTAAAGAAGGGGGCGTCTTGGGTTTGGCAAAGTTTGTTTTCTGCTATTCCAGTGCTAGAGAAGGGTGTGAGGAGATCGGTAGGGAATGGCAAAAATATAAACATTTGGAAACATAGATGGATCCCGGGTTATGAGGATGGTAAGGTGAAGACCACTAAACCTCAAGAGTGCCAAATAAACACTGTTAGTGAGTTAATTGATAATGGCCATTGGAGGGTGAACGTGATAAAAGAGTTGTTTCTTCCTGTGGAAAGTAACCAGATCCTTAGCATTCCTGTGAGTATATTTGGCCAATGTGATAAATTTAGATGGGAGTTTAATGCATCCGGGAACTATTCTGTGAAATACGGGTATTGTGCAGCAAAGGCTTGGGAGGAAAATAAAACAAGACAACAAGCAGTGGAGGGGGAAACGAGTAGGAGAGCTCAGGAAGCACATCTATGGAAAAAGTTGTGGGGAATGAATTTGAAACACAAAATTAAACACTTCGTGTGGAAGTGTCTACACGGGATATTGCCTTGCAACGAAGTCATTTATAGAAGAATCCAAAGGGGTGAACCAATGTGTCATAGGTGTGGCCAAGAGGTAGAAACCATTGAACATTTATTCTTTCACTGCTCTTCAGTGCAGGACATATGGAAAATATTCCCAATCCAGTGGGAAGGCTTGAAACAGCACAGCTGGAATTTTAGAGAGTTGTGGACCAATTTGCTGCTTGCTGAGGAGAGGAGGGATGGAAGAATGCATATAGAGCTAACGGCGAACCTGCTTTGGCATATTTGGAAAGCAAGAAACGAAGGGGTCTTTAACCAACTTCATAATTGTGCTAGATGGATTAGCAATAGAGCTTGTGATGATTGGTGGGAATGGAAAGCTGCTAATGAGGATGGAGGGAAGGAAAGTATGCTGGCTCAAACTGAGGATAGTGGAGGCCAGCAGTTGATACAAAGCAACAATGGGATTATGCGGATTCACACAGATGCAACTCTTAACAAAGTGAAATCTAAGGCAGGTATTGGTATTGTTGCCTGGAATCATAATGGGAAGCTGGTCTCAACTTGGGCTATCCCTAAGACTTTTGGTGCTGATCCAGCCTTGCTTGAGGCGGATGGCATTAGAACGGCCTTGAACTATGCTCTGTATCAGGGATGGGCAGCGGTAGCTATTCATTCAGATTGTAAAAAAGTGGTTGACTTGATTAACAAGGGTGTTGTTGATAATTCTCTTTTGTCCATAGTGGTTAGTGATATCATCAGGCTAGCTAAGTCTTTTTGGAAATGCTGTTTCTGTTTTGTTAAGAGAGAGCTTAATGAAGTTAGTCATTCTTTGGCAAAGTTTGCCATTAACCTAATTCAGGAAGTTAAGTGGGAAGATTCTTTTCCCATGTGGTTTAAATCAAAGTCACAGGAGTTGTATAGGGTATTTACCCATTAGATGTTAAGGTTGGGTGTAACCTATTTTGCTGATTATCAATGAAAGTTGCCGTTTGACAAAAAAAAAAAAAAAAAAAAGGTTCTCGTCAACGGTAAAGTTCCACGGAGAAGAAAGTAAACACGTATAGATACACATTATTTGGCCTCAAAAAGCTACTCCTGTTTTTATCTCCATTGAGCAAATTTGGATGGCCTCATACGGATGCATTAATTGAGAGCTTAACTTGATAGCAATTTTAAAATGATATCATTTATTCATAAATGCAAGAGCAACTAGGTCAATTTTCAGCCAATTTCTTGTTTTCTTGGTTTCATTTTCTCTTCCTTTTTTTTTTTCCGTGTTTTTTGTGATAACCAGATAGAAGTCCATCAACTTTCACCAAGGTCTTGCCTGTAAAAGAAGGCAACACAACATTTGATACCAGCTCAGATCATTTTCTTGCAGATCAAATTCTTAGCTGACTTGGCAATTACAATAGCTGTTTAAATTTGCCTTTACGGAATTTTCTTAGGATATAACTTGTTTAACTAGTTCTGGCATTCTCTTGGCATTTGAGTAAATCGAGCTGTATCCTTACAATAATCATAGACCAAGTACTTGTCTTGAACCATTTTCAGTTGACGTCTTTGATTCTTGTCCAACTTCTTATTGGTAGATTTATCCCACCAAAATTTCCCAGGCTTCCCACATTTAGCCACTGAATCATCAATCCCAGATGATACTGCACATGCATCAACCTCAAATGATCCAAATGTTACGACAAAAGGAGAATAGCTCCAATTGGTCTTCACTCTTCCTCCTTGTGTAGCCCAATCATCTCCGTTCCACAACGATCCATGGATTCCCATTGCTTGAGTTCTTGGAAATGGTACGCCCATTTCTTCTTTCTCCTCAAACACTCTTATTGGGACTTCATCAACTTGAAACCTGGTAAAATTTGCCATTACAATTGAGAAAAAAAGTTCTTTAGCTTTACACTATCACCATAAAATAATAAAATCATGGTTTTGCTGGGATGAAACTTGTATGTTAGATAAAGTTTGGCATATGTGAATATTTTATCACATTTTGCGAAGTTAATCATCTTGGCTGAGACTATGTATTGGCTTGACTCTTAATCCAGTGTACATATTACATAAAGGGTGGATTTTAGGAATTGCAGAATGCAAAAGTACACTCATGGAAAAGAAATTTTTTTTTTTTTTATTATCAATGAAGTGATCTTTTGAATTAGATTTTACCGGCAATAATCAAGTATCGTCCTAACAAATGCTACTTCCTTCTTATCTCTCACTTTCCAACTATAAACGTAGTTACATCTGTGTGGGTATTTCAGGCTGGTAGATTTGTCTCCACTTAATTAAGTATTAATCCAAGAAAATATGGTACAAAATTTAGGGAAAAAAAAAATAAAAAAAGTAGTACTATTACATTATAAAACGGTGATTCCAGAAGAAGGTATAGTTGTGAAAGTCAGTGGTGGGATCAAACCATAGATTATGCCTTTGCTCTCTGTCTCCAGTCCCATTCACGAATACATTTGTTTGTACAATGTAAGGTTCTCCTGAAACATTGCCCAGAAATTCAAAGTCTAACTCGTCATGATTAGGCCCGTCTGCTGTCAACTGCATGCATTATTTCGAAATCAACTGAATTATCATTGCCTGATAAGTTAGTCATATCTCAGTTAAATAACAAGCACGTCGACTAATAAGTTTATCTAACACAATCTACAGCTGAAAATTACCACATAAGAACGAATACAGGCAATACTAAATATAGAAGCTTTTTAGGTTCCTCAGATATATTGCTGAACAATATGATTGCCAATGAAATATTACCAAATTAAGACACTTACATAGAAGGCTGTGACAGTCCCAGCTGAATCACCTTGAACTAGTTTGATTTGAGCACTGATTTTCCCAAAGAGATATTTGTTCTTGGACATAAAACCACAACCTGTGAGACCAGACTCTCTTTTTATTTCAAAAAATTGCATTGACAAAAAGAATATTAAAACACAAAAATGGAAGACAGTAGTGAAGAATGATCCATATAATTGCATGGACAAAAAAAATATTAAACCACAAAAATGGAAGACAGTAGTGAAGAATGATCCATATATATATATATATATTACCTGTTGCATTGTCAAGGTTTAATATGACATGGTCTCCTTGAGTAGTAATGTGGTCCGGTGCCCATATGGGCTCGAAGAGTTCACTAAAATAGGCAGAAGCCATAACATTTAGGAACATAGCTAGGCAGCTAAAACTGAAGAGAAATATTCTTAACATTGTGAAATCCTGGATTTTCTTGAAAAAGGACAAGTTCTAACAAAGTTTGAGGCCAGTTTTTATAGGCCTAAAACTGGGCACCAGGGCAGCTAAGATGACATGGAGTTTCAGAAAGTGGGAGTAGGAAGATCCAAATGGAAATTAGTATTACCCTTAATCTGTACAATTTTGTTAGCACTGAGCAGTCACTTGCTGCAAGTTGGAACTGCAACAACTACATAATTCCTATTCTTTTTGCTTCGTTTCTGTTTTTTCCTATTTGTCATTTTCTATTTTCAGGGACTTTGGTTAGGGAATTATAAACCTAATTAGAGAGGGGATTTGGTGACAGGCATGAGGGAATCTAGTACAGACTGGATGATTTAACCATATATATATATATGTATATATATATATATGTATATATATATATCTATGTATGTATATACATGTGTGTGTATGTGTGTGTATATATATATATGTATGTATGTATGTATGTACATGTGTGTGTGTGTGTGTGTGTGTGTATAAACTAGACAATTTTTTGGATTTGTTCTTTTTGGTTTTTGATCATCTATAAGAATATGAGAGATAACCACCCTTGAATGGATTATATATATAAATCAGAGAAGTTTTTGGATTTGCCTTTAGTCTTTGCAATTTTTATGAAACAATATTTACGTGTTGTTATGAAAAAATGCCTTTCTCCAGTTGCTCCAAAAGTTTTTAAGTACCATTTCTTTTTATTCTTTTGGGCCTGTGGAGGAAAGAATAAGCCAGTCCTTACAGCGACATAAACCCAAAAGCTCAAACGAAAAAGGAAAATTTCTTTTCGCCGGCATGCTAGCGTCTTTAAAAAAAAAAAAAACTGAATAATCAAGTAAAGAAAATAGAATAGCAAGGAATATATTCCTTTTTCTCTGTCTGGCTGTGGTATTAAAACTTAATTTCAACTAAAAAATAAAATAAAATGCGGATTGCTGTTATATATTTCATATAAAATATTATGCAGTTCTTTTTCTCATCTTCTTCAGAGCAGTTTGAAAATTATGTGCTATATTTCGAGTCTTGGTTCCCACAAAAAGTAAAAAGAAACCTTTTTATAGATAAAAAACATTAAGAGTTAGTAATGACGTAGCTGCAATTGCAGCACTTTTACTTGAACTTCAACAGGTTATATCCGGTCCTTTGTTTCATCTACACTCACTGACTGATGATTGAATAATATCTACTGTTCCTATAAACTCACAAAAGGAAAAAGAAAACAATTACAATTATTCTGTTCAGATAGAAAAGAAATTGCTCCAGTATTTAGTTTTAGGATAAAAAAAGATAATTATTAAAATAGATGCATGTGATGGAAATTTTTTCATCTTTCATTTGAGTCAATTTTATTTTGATTTTTTTCCCCTCTAAAAATATCTCCGTGTAGTAACATCTTCACAGGTTCTTTCTTCTTTATGTTTTCTCCCTCCCAACTTTCTTTTCCACATTTTTTTTGCTACTATTGTTTTCACTAGTTTAGGTGACTCTTTTCTTTTCTTTTTTTTTTTAAATATTATAAGATTTCGCATAAAGATGTGCAAGTAGAAAAGGATGGGGGGAAAGAAAGAAAGAAGCCACGGTACATTGTTTCCATTACACTTTAGAAGACACAATCAGTTATCTGTTTTTGATCATATAACGCATTTTATTTAACAATTCTTAGGAAAGGCAGAACTGACTTGATGCACTGATTCTTAATTAGTTTATCAGTTCATCTTTGCAATATGATGTCTAGGGGTGTAAAAGAGTCTAATCAAATCGAACATTCTAGTGTTCAAACTTATTTAATTATTTTATCAAGTTTGAAATTTTGTTCAAATTTGGTTTGTTTACTTATCAAACTGAGTTTATTATCAAACTTGAATGTTATCAAACATAAAATACTGTTCAAGATTATTTTGACTAGTTGAATGATAGGATGCATTTAGTTGATATATTTGTTTATATTTTCCATTTTATTTATACCAAATATTGCCTTATTTGATTGATTCTACTTATATTTGGTATTCTGGGTGACTTCCAGGAAATGGAATGAAAAGTACTAAATGAAGATATTCTCGTGGAGGTGCACATGGATGCGTCTAAGTCCAGGATTCAAAGCCGGAGGGTCGAAATAGCAATTACCTAATCCAAGTGAAATTCCAAATTGTTAGCTGCCAAGATTTCCTTATCTTGTATTTTCTTTTGGTTTTCCAGAAAAAACGAAAGAGGCTTTTGTTTAGATGATTGACTTGTAATAGGAAACCAGAATTTTCACTAGTTGTGGGCTGTGGAAATAGGGCAAACAAAAAAAGTTGGAGACCATATTCCAGTGGGGGCTTCTTCGGGTGTCTTTAGAAAACAAGGAGGAAGACAAGACTTTTTCTTCCTTCCCTTTTGATTCTCTTGTCGTTGCCTCGGAGTGGACGTCTTCGTTGTGACTATCATTTTTCTTCTCCTTTGGTGCGGCCCGGGAACGGAAGAAACGAAAGACAATCAATTGTCTTCTTTTCTTTGTTTTGTCGGCAATTAGGAAAACAATTGGAAACCTTCTCACGGTTCTTGCATGATTTGTTCTCCATTAATGAAGGGCTAGTTTCTTATTTCTAGTCAAGGGAACAACTGAGGATTTGGTTCAACTATTACTGTGAGATCTAATCGATTTTATTTATTTCTTCTATTCATTGGTATTTGTATGTTTTCTGCTTTATTGGCTATGATTATGGTGTGTGATTAAATAGGTGTACAATATTTAATTATTCACGTAATCTATTTGCTAATTAGAGTAATTGAATCCGTAATTGTTTGATTACTTTAATCCCGGTAGCAACTGGCATAATTGGTTTTGTGTCAGGGAAATATACAATCTAATTTAAATGGACCCTCGTAGCGTGTTTGTTAATTAGAACAGGGTTTCTTTAATTTTTAATGCAATTAGGAATTAAATCCTATGGTCGTACCTAGGGTTATTCCTGGATTAGGGAAATAGTCAATGGTCGTACCTTGGCTATCGAAACAATAAGGAAAGACTGCTGTCAGATTGTATCGGCAGTGAAAAACCTGTTTATCAATGAATGTTGGAATTATATCTGCATCAATGATCAGTTATTTGAACCATTTCTGAAGTGTATCCTTGACTAGAGTTTTTCTCATTAATTCTCTCTCTTAATTCTTAGTTGGTTAATTAGTCAATATTTTGTTAGCATACAATTCTCAAAATTCCCCCCAATTCTTGTCACTTGAAAAATGAGTTAATTTTCTCCGGCCCCTGTGGAGACGACCCTATTTGCCACTGTATACAAAATTAACTAATTCTGGTATATCGGATCAAGTATACTCCTTGGAATCAGGGTGAAGCCAGTAACCCATTGCACATCCGGAGTCCCTGCTCCAGTACCTGGGATTAGCTTTTGGTTATTTTTATTGGCATTAGGTCTATTAATTATTATTGTACAGGCTCGACACCTGTCATTGAACATCTAAGTTCGATCGAGCACTTATCAAGTTGAGTTGGAATCGAGTGCCAATTAATTTGGTTCATCTTTTCAATCTTGAAAATGGTAAGAAATCTATTATATTATATTATATAGAGATTTTTATTCTAATTTTTTTCTCTTTTTTCCTTAATTTTTGCTCAGTAATATTCAAGAAATCTATTATAATGAATTAGGAATGTGACTAAATTAATTATACATAGCATATATTTGTTATTTGAGAAGATGAGTGATATACAGGAACGAAATAATAGGAGTTAAGGAAGGAATGATAGACATATTTTTATAAAATTTACTTGCTCTGTACATTCATGAACATATCGAGTCGGACAATATAAATATCGTAATTGGTTCATTAATATTTTCAAGTTTGAAATTATGTTTGGGTTTGGAATGATTCTTTAAACAAGGTTTAACAAACCTGATTCAAGTCGAACTCGAGTTGAGCACCAAGCTGTTTATTTAATTTACAACTCTAATGATGTTCAAGTTCGAGCTAGTTACAAATTAATCTTGAATCAAGACCTTAATGAATCGAGTCTAAATTGTTTGTTAAGATCTCGATTGATTTACAACCATAGCTGTGGTTGCCACTCAAAAGGGGTTATGATGTTTGATGGCATCAGATTTGTTTGAGAATATTAGTATCATTTGCAAAACAATAAGAAGAAATGTTGGATGACGTCTGATTTGTTTGATTATATTGGAGTGAATTAGAAATTAACAAGAAGAAGAAGAATAAAGGTAAACAAGAAAAGGGAAAAAGAGAAATCGAAATCAACGTAATTTTCTCAATAACAGATCTCTATATTTGTGGAAACTGAATACTATTTTTTGCCCTATTCGGATAGGCCTTTTTGTCTTTTCATTTTTTTGGTGATTCAGTAATCGGGTCGATTGGGACGTAAGATGTCTGGACTCTTGAAGCAGTTTCCCACCGAGAAAAAGTCACTTTTTCGGCCCATAGTTTCTATTTAACTAACAAATTGTTTTCTCCCACATAAGAATTTGGCACCTACCAGACAAAGTCTCAGTCGGTGGATTACCTTTTTTTTTCTTTTTTTTTGAGTTGGTGGATTACTTAGTACGCTCTTTCTTTTTTAATGTAATTATAGTCGTTTTATTGACTTGAATAGCATCAACGTCAATAATCTTTGGGTCCTTTGAAAGTGAAATGTGAGAATTTCTACATGCAAAATCATGTTCAGACGGAGCATAATTTTTGGTGCAATCACGGTCATTAACTAAAAGTCAAACATGATATAGAATTTTTGGTAATTCACTAAAAGTCAATTACGGGAACTTTTGGTGCATACCGTGATGTAAAATATTGAGTTTCAACAACACATATACATATAAAAGTTACGATAACGCTGTTAAAAACAAATCCTAACACTGTTAAAACAAATATATATAAACACAAGAAAACTGGAACGAATAACTAATAGTGGTTTGAAAGTAGCCAAAATGAAGCAATTTGGCCTTAAAAATGGAGGTTCAATAAATTTTGGTAGATTGCTGAGCTACAGCTTCTTAAAAAAGATTCATACACTTTCTTATAAACTCAAAAGTTCTACTTGAGCCAAAAATACTTACTAAGTGCGTATAAGAAGGTTTTTGGAGTTTATCAGTATTGTTCCCCTGAATTCAAGTATGTGTTTAAGAATGTGTATGACGGACATAGAATGGTTGAAGGGGACACCTCTCCAGGATTTTGAAACTTGTACAGAAGTTTCTTATAAAAGTGTAGAAGTTTAGTCATAAATCGGACAAGTTATCAAGGCTCCAATAATTTGTCAACAATAATACGTTGCCTCCTGAAGTAAACAAGTTAAACACTCCCCTTCCCTACTAATATCATACTATTTGTTCATTCAGAATATAGTATAATGTATAAGACTAGATTATTGGTGAGTTTAAGAAAGTTAAAATATTACTTCTATCATTGTTCGGAAGGATCGGGAAATGGCTTTGGCTGTCTGTATATATCATTGCTCGCGGATGGGGAATCGAGCAATGTTTGGCCTGCACGATTGCATCTAGTTAATTCCATTGTAACAGATGTTAGGTCCGTTGTTGCAGCTTGAAATGGAGTTGCTAGAACCAGAATTAATCTAGAGTTGGCAATAGATGTTTTGATTGCAGATGTTTTGTATAGGTAGGTTAGTGCATAGTAGCGTAGCTTTTGTACTTGCTGAGATTTCATATACTTTTTGTGTATCCAATGAATTCGTTTCATCAATAAAATTTTACCTTTTTCAAAGGGAAAAAAAACATTATTCCTATCCAAGTATTTAATAATTTAAGTCCTCCGCTAAGGAACTTTCCTGTGTTTCACTGTGGAGAATTGTCATCGGTACAATTAATTGACTAGTTTAGAGAAAACACATGGGGCAGTGGCAGCCCAAGTATAATTTTCCACTTTTCGTTAGCTTCCTTGTAGTCAGCCTTTCCCACTTCATCGTTTCCCCCAGTCAAATATATCAGCATTAGCATGACAGGATAGTCAATCCTAAAGGTTCACAAGACAGCAAGAAAACCATGTTCCAGTGTTTACCGAAGATACCAAGAATGGGCAGATCTTGCAGTCCATGCTTGGCAATTCTTTCTTGCATTTTTGCTATTTATTTCTCCCTGTTTTGTGTTTCTCAGGCTAAAGATACACTTGGAGTTAACGAATCCATACTTGTATACAATGGAGACTTCTTGGAGTCTCCCAACCAGCATTTTCGGCTCATCACCATTCATCCCCTGAGCTGGATATGGACCTTGGCGATCCAATACGTGTCTATGGGTCAATCAATTGTTGTCTGGACTAGAGACAGCTACCAGACTGCAGGCAACAAAGGGCTTGCATACTTAGCCATGAATGCAGATGGAAGGCTGGTTGCATATGACACCTCTCACAGTCCTGTAATCGTTGTAAATGTTGAACAGCCTGTTATGATTAGCAACACTACTGCAACTTTACTTGATAATGGGAACCTGGTTTTGAGAGCACCTGGAGGGAATACTGTCTGGCAAAGTTTTGACTATCCCAGAAGTAAATGGCTTCAAGGAATGAAACTCGGGATTTTGCAATCAGGCACAAGATTTCTAACTTCGTCACCAACCTTTGACCAACCTTCTTCTACGTTAGGCATTGATTCGAATAATACCAATGAGATTATTGTTATGCAAAATGGAGTGGTCTATTGGCGAAGTGGGGCATGGGATGGCCAAAAGTTCAGCTTTCTTGATATCTCGGATAGTTTTGGTTTAAAATTTTACCATGTATCCAGTCCAAATGAGAGTTATTTTACATGGAATAGTAGTACTGATCCCCTTGCCTTATTAATGTTTACCGGAAGTGGGAATATTACATTTAGTAGTGGGGATTTTACGAATACTCAAGTCTTGGCAGTTTGTGATGTAGTCACTTACAATACCACGAAAGATCAGTCCAAAGGGTGTACTAATCCTTGTGGCGTTGGTGATGGATTTACGGAATTAATGGGTGACTTGGTTGTGTGGGATGAAGTGTCCTATGATAACAATGCTCTTCGCTTTTGTAAGTTGAGATGCAGAAGAAATTGTTCGTGCTGTGCTTATTCTAATACTGCATACGATCAGAACGGTGTTGCTACGGGCTGCAAAATAGCCAGCAGACGACATGGAAAACTTATTTCTTCGAATAAACAAAAGATTTTTGTCCGCGAAAGCTTTGTTTTAGAGAAAGGTACACCAAAATGTTACTTGTGTCTTTGCTCAAGTATTTGTTCAACTCCTAATATTAGCTGGTTGAAGTGATTAATCTAAAATCATCTAGATGTGGTGAGCACATATTTAAAAACACCAAAACTGATGAACTTGAATGATGATGACTTCCACTTTTGAAAAAACAGAAAAAATGCGTCGAAAACTTGTACATTAAGGCCTTTAATTTCTTTTAGCTATTGATCAATATGCAGTATGTTTCATTTTCTGCTTTGCATGTCGTTTGGTTGCAACCAAGCTAGGTCTTCCACCTATCCCATCACCTCAGCTTGCTCCAAGCCGAAAAAAGAAGTCAGAGACCTGGAAAGTCAAGTTATCTGTTGGTGGTGCTCTAGCAACATTTGTTGGGGCTCTTATATTACTTTATTTATGTTGGAGTCGACATAGCAAAATTCGCCACCATGAAGGTAGATTAACGTTAACTGACAATCATAAGTCTTTTTAGGGAAGTTCGAGGAGGTTGACTGTTGCTTGAGCTATTGTTGTTTGATCTGTCAGGTTCAGGGAAGTTCCAGCAATTTCGTGAAAAAGGGGATGATGAATCATCTGTTTTCGAGTTTACCAGCATTGAAATGGCAACAAATAATTTTTCTGATGAAAATAAACTTGGTCAAGGAGGATTTGGTCCAGTATACAAGGTAGCGATGTCATCATCTCTGGACTCTAAGAACCTAGCATTCTAGTTTCTGTTTGCAATTGCATTATAAGGAGTTCTGTGATCCAGGGAAATCTGTCTACTGGGCAAGAGATTGCGGTGAAAAGATTGAACATAATGTCCGGGCATGGAATTGAACAATTCAAGAACGAAGTAATAGTGATCTCTAAGTTGCAACATCGAAATCTTGTAAAACTTTTGGGATACTGCATTCATGGGGAGGACCGGATATTAGTTTACGAATACCTGCCCAATAGTAGCTTGGATTCATTTCTTTTTGGTGAGTCTAACTATCCTTTTTTTTTTTTTTTTTGTCCAATATGTGCTTGGAAAGTTGTATCGACTTCAAATCAATTTCTTCAAATTTCTGATCTATTTACAAACTTAATCATAAAAAAATACATGAGATCAATATTTTCTTGTCGATGGCTTGTTTAATGATAATCATCGACCCAAGTGCTTAGCTTTTTTTTTTCCCCCCCCTTCACAGATACTATAAAACGGGCAGTACTAGATTGGAAAAGGCGTTCTGATATTATTCAAGGGATAGCTCAAGGGCTGTTGTACCTCCACAAGTATTCCAGAATAAAAATCATCCACAGAGATCTCAAAACAAGCAATGTTTTGTTGGATAATGACCTGAATCCCAAGATTTCTGATTTTGGGACTGCAAGAATTTTTGGAGACAATGAATCACGTGCAAATACATTGAGAGTCGTTGGGACCTAGTAAGTACCAGTTCAATCTTAATTGCTAAATTCATCTTCCCTAATTATGGCAATACCAAAATGTATGGAGATTAAACTTAGTTAGTTGCGGCAACGAAACAGTGGCTACATGTCTCCTGAATATGCCATGAACGGTATCATCTCCGAGAAGTCTGATATTTATAGCTTTGGAGTGATGATGTTGGAGATCATAACTGGAAAGAAGAACACCTCTTTCAGTGACAGGGATGATCATTTGAACTTAGTCGGACATGTTAGTATCTCGACATATTGCAGTTGTATACAGTTTCTCAGACTTCAGCTCCATTATTTAAAGAATGATGATGACTGACATTTTCTTGCTCCTAAACATTTGATCAGGTGTGGGATTTATGGAAAGAAGGAAGGGTTTCGGACATTTCAGATCCTAGTTTAGGTGAAACAATTCCCATGCATGAAATTTCAAGATATGTTCAAGTTGGGCTATTGTGTGTTGAAGAAAATGCAGCCGACAGACCAACCATGTGTGACGTGATTTCCATGCTAAATGGAACACAAGTCAGTCTTCGTGCTCCATATCGACCGGCTTTTTCTGCTACTACAGGCGGCCGGAACAATGACAATTTGGTTCAGAATGCAGAACCTTGCTCCAACAATACAGTAACAATTTCGGATTTGGAGGCTCGATGACATTTTTCTAAGCTATACATAAATCATATTTGTATTGTTTCTGCAGTGATAATTACATTTTCCCCCCACTAGTATCTTTTGTAATATCTTCTCATTTTTTTAAGGCAAATTTTCTATGAGTTCTTTCGTCTATGTGCTTGGAACGTCTTCAAAGAGATTTCTCTTTTTTCCTTTGTTAACATTTTTGTGGATTCTTCTTTCGGTGATCTCTTTGTGTTGCTTAACTACCATTTTTGCGGATTCGTCTTTTAGTGATCAGTCTATATTCTATATTGCTTATACATATTGTTTAACTAACTTCACGCGGTATTGCTTCGTTAGCCTTTCGTTCTTTGTGGAAAATTTCTCACTACTGCTGCCTTCTGCAGGGGTCTGGGTTAGAATTTTTTTTATTGTAGAGAGAGAATTGTGATAAGAAATATAAAAACTTTGGCACGTAGGCATAGACAAGAGAAAGCTATACACATGCATTGCATCACTTCAGTTTCTAAAAGACACGATTAACATCTAAAAGAGGATCATTTTCCAAATCTCTTTTTGACCATGCATATATATAACTCTTTCCAAATCTCTTTTTGACCATATAACTCCGCGTGATTAACAGTAATTTGATGAGCATAATTGACTCCATGGTGACCATAAATATTCACTTTATTCTTCTATGATTTTTATATTTATTCACATAATTCTTCTATAATTTTGTACAATGTGGTTAAGTCGTCGTTTGATACAGCATTTAACTAGGAACACTGTTGGTATTTTAACTAATGATGTTACACAGATTATTTTCTATTAAATTTCCAGTTTACATGGAATAACAGGGGTGAGTGGATATTTTGAAACGATAAAGGGTTATGTGGCAATAGATGAAACCACAGAGGGTTATTAGTAATTTAACCTTATTTTAAAGTTAAATTATTAATTACCCCTCATGATCTCGCATTCTACTATATAGAGCCCATATTGCTTTTAATATCCACCACATAGGTCTTGTTCTTGGTCGTTTAGATTTTACAAAGTCTGATTATGGAAACTAATTATGGTGAAATAATTAGGATCAGCAAAAGTTATTCTTTAGATGATTATATTTTTTAATTTTTTTGGTCATTAAAAGAATCTATAATCAAAATACAAAAAGCATTGGTTAAAATAATCAATCCAGAACAAGCCCATAATTCCCATATTCAGTTGATCAACTCCTCCATTATTGGTATCCCAACATTTCAACGGGTAGATACCAAGACTTCCGTGGCTTTCTACAATTAGATGCAGGATCACTAATCCTAGACGATATTACACATGCACCAGTCTCGGCTGATCCGAATGTTGCAACGATGGGGGAATGGCTCCAATTGTTCTTCACTCTTCCTCCTTGTATGGCCCAATCATTTGCACTCAGCCATGAAGTTCCATTGCTTCAATTTTGGGAAATGGCACACCAATTTTTTCTTCATTTTCAAGAACTTTGATCGGGAATTCTATCAGCTCGATTTCTGGTAGTTCGGTTTTACAATTGCCAAAAGAAGTTATTTTGATTTACATGATCACCATAAAAGAACGAAAAATGAAGAAGAGGAAGAAGAAGAAAAACGTAGGCTCCAGTGCCAAGATGATATGGAGATTTAGGTAATGGAAGCCGGAAGATACAAATGGAATTAACCACTGCATAATTCTTATTCTTTCAGTTTCCGTTCTGATTTTCTATATTTGTCATTTTCTACTTTCAGGGATTGGCGTGACGGGTATGAAAAATCTAATAATGCCATAGTACAAAATAGACAATTATATTAGAATTGGTTGTTTTTGTTAATTAAGTCATTGAATTCAATAGTGATGTAATGCAGGTTAAAAATTCAAGGGTCCAAACCTCTACACTTACACTTAGAATAAAATCTAAAAGGTGTGCAGTAGTACATCCCTTTAGTTTAGAGGTGGGATCCTCTTTCCCTAACTCTCCTTGATCTAATTAGGTCCTCCCTTAATATAAATTAGAATAGGAGTAGAGAGTAGAAGCAATAGTTATCCGTTGATCCAAAAATAAAAAATAAAGAATAAACTACTCGACCTATTTTGTTGGACCCAATAACTTTCGAGGGCCTAACACGTGTGCATTTTGAGAGCTGAACTTCAAGAATTCTCATGATCATGAAACAATCACAAGGTTATTAATGAGCCAGATAGTTGTTTAATCGAAACTGATTAAAACTTAGATATCAAAATTCTAATATGTGAAACTGCCTTTTAAGTTCTAACATTACCATTCACACCGAAATCGATTTGTTAAAACGAGGAAGCACCGCTGAAAAAATAAAATAACAAAATGCCCCTTCCAATTGATTTCCCTCCTTTTCCACATTTCATTTTTTTGATTCTGCTTTCCATGCATCTCTGTCAAACAATCACTCAGTTTTGAAATATTAACAAGTTTCACACAAAAATTGACGTAAGAGTTACTCATGCATTGTATCCATTCATTTCTACGAACTCAGCTTAATTAATTACCAAAAACATGAACATTCCTGGTTTCCTTTTGACAACTCATACCGTTCGAGACTTGTTGGTTTCATTCATACGAAAAAGGGTTACAATAACTTGCAATATTTTAGTAAATAACGATTCTTGATTAATTATGATCTGCTGCCTACCATCCGTATGATCATATTCAACATAAAAACCATATTAAAACATTTGAAAGTAATACAATGGTATGAGCTACATGATTATGAATTTTGATCATGTATTTAAGCGTAGATTATGATCAAAAGGAGATTAAAGTATGAGAGATGTAGAATAATCCAAATTACAAAAACTTTTGCCGACTTTCTTGTCGGCAGGGAGTATTTTTATAATCCGTAATTGTATGAATTTTTGAGTTCAACGAATTGTGTTAACCAAAATAATAGAAATTGGGAGCCACCTGAGCACGGCTGTCTTGCAGTCAAAATTTATCTCTTGACAGGTTTTCCTCATATTCATAGAATAATCCTATTGACTTGACTTGTTTACTCATTGAAAGAAAAAAAAATAAAAAAAAAATGGTGTCAATAATACGAGGTTCATGTAAAAGTGAAATGTGGGAAACTTTAGGCTTATATGGAGAGTATTTTTGGTGCAATCATGACAGCTAAAACCAATTTTGTATCACGTAATCGCCGCAATTTGTGTATATTAAAGGATTGTTAGATTTGTTTACACATGTAGATTCCAGCATATGCAACATAACAATTTTAAAATTTCTATTATCTTTTCTATACAAATTACAGGCATTTAGATTCCCTAAATATATTTCTACACTTTAAAACAAAAGAACAAAAATTTCTACACTTTAAGTGGTAGAAACACTAATTCTAGTTCAAAACTCAAGTTTCAATACTTTATATATGTACAGACGTACATCGGTACATACATACATACATATATATGATTGCCAAAGAAATATTGCCAAATCAAGACACTTACATAGAAGGCTGTGAGAGTTCCAGTTGAATCACCTTGAACTAGTTTGATTTGTGCACTGATTTTCCCAAAGAGATATTTGTTCTTGGACATAAAAGCACAACCTGTGAGACCAGACTCTCTTTTTATGTCAAAAAAATTGCATGGACCAAAAAAAAAAAAAAACTGAAACACAAAAATGGAAGACAGTAGTGAAGAATGATCTCTATATATGTTGCATTGTCAAGGTTTAATATGACATGGTCTCCTTGAGTAGTAATGTGGTCAGGTGCCCATATGGGCTCGAAGAGCTCACTAAAATACGCAGACGCCATAACATTTAGGAACATAGGAGGATGGGCTTCTGCATGGGTACCAATCTCCCACTTAAGAGATCTAGGATTGGAGACCTCTCACTTATACTTAAGTTAAGAGATCTAGGATTGGAGACCTCTCACTTATACTTAAGTTAAGAAAGGGGAAAAAAAAGCTTTAAACTGAAGAAGGACAGTTTTGTTAAATAAAGAAAAAGTTGGAATTTAGGAGGATGGGCTTCTGCATGGGTGCCAATCTCCCAAAGAGGTTGGTTCTTTGTCTCTGCTCAAATGTCACTAGATACACATCGCGATCCAAGTCCAAAGGAATATCCTCATCTTGCTAATGGGGCAAGATTTCTTAGCGACGTTCCGTGAGTGAGTAAGGATTAAAAATGGAGATAAACCTCCAGCCAATGACTCTATATTTTGGATTGGATTTGATACTTCAATGGAATGTTAATTCTGTTTGAATTCGAGTTTGAGCTAGTTACGAATTAATCTCGAATCGAGACCTTAATGAATAGAGTCCAAATTGTTTGTTAAGATCTCAATTGATTTACAGCCATAGCTGTGGTTGCTACTCAAAATGGGTTATGATGTTTGATGACACCTGATTTGTTTGAGAATATTGGTCTCATTTGCAAAACAAAAAGAAGAAGAAATGTCTGATGGCATCTTATTTATTTGGTTATGGAGTGAACTAGAAATTAACAAGAAGAAGAAGAATAAAAGTAAACTAGATAAGGGGAAAAGAGAAATCGAAATCAATGTAATTTTCTCAATAACAGATCTCTATGTTTGTGGAAACTAAATAATTTTTTATTTTCTATTCGGATAGGCATTTCCCCTCCTTTTATTGGTGATTCAATAATTGGTTCGATTGGGATATTAGTTGTCTGGAAGCAGTTTGCCACCGAGAAAAAGTCACTTTTTCGCTTTATAGCTTCGATTTAACAAATTGTTTTCTCCTACTTAAGAATTTGGCAGCTATCGGACAAAGTCTTAGGGTGCGTTTGATAAAACTGAAATATGAAATTTGAAATCTAAAGTCTGAATCTATTAAGTTATTAAATTGTTTAGTATTAAATCTAATATATTTGAATTTATATCACATTAAGTGATAAGTGAATAGCTTATCACTTAATCATTCACTTATCACTTAATCTTGGGAGCAAGTTTTACCTAGAAAATTCAGTGCCACTTAATTAATTCAGATGTTCTATTTTTTATTATCAAACGGTCTCAACGTGTTAAAATCTGAATACATTAAGTTTAAGTGCTGAATTGAGTTATCAAACAGGGCCTTAATCAGTGGATTGCTTAGTACGCTCTTTCTATAATTATAGTCGTTTTATTGACATCAAAGTCAATAATCTTTGGATCATTTGAAAGTGACATGCGAGAATTTCTACATGCAAAATCATGCACAGACAGACGGAGTATAATTTTTGGTGCAATCACGGTAATTAACTAAAAGTCAAACATGTCATATAGAATCACTTTGTGCATACCATGATATAAAATTTTGCGTTTCAACAACACACATACTAATAACTTCTAGAGCATATCGCACAAAAAAAAAAAAAAAAAGTTCTAGAGCATAAGTTACAATAACGCTGTTAAAACAAATCCTAACGGCTAACACTATTAAAAACAAGACATATAAAAATAAGAAAACTAGCACGAATAACTAAAAGTGGTTTGAAAGTAGCCAAAATGAAGAAATTTGGCCTTATAAACAGGGGTTCCATAAATTTTGGTAGATTATTGAGTTGTAACCTCTTAAAAAACGATTCATACACTTCCTGATAAATTCAAAAGATCTGCTTGAGCTAAAGATTATGGTTGTTTAAAATCTGTTGCACATTCGAGTTTCGTCTAACCTTAGCTTGCCATCGAAAGGTCTTGCAAGGCCCAATAAGACTCAACAATTTGTTCGACATCAACGAGTTAATGTTTCTGGATTAGTTGTTATATGAATGTATTGTTACTATTGATGAGGTTTTACCATACACCAAATTTTAATATAAAACCTAAACACCCCATTTTCTGCAAGTATACAGATCGTTTATCGAGCATAGGATAGATTAGGCGTCGATCCCACAAGGAAGAATGTCAAGTACCGGTGATTTTCGAACTCCACTATTATTTAGACTGTCACAAGTAAACAAATTAATCTAAACTACAAACATGAAATAAAATAAATAAAAAATAACAATTAAAAGCTCCTCGAGATATGGAATTCCTTACTACTCTTGTAAATGAAGCTACTGGTTGAATTAATGTTATTACTTTGGCTAAGTATGGCATAATCTCCTAATGCACGTGAAACATACTTTCGTAAGGAATCATCTATACTTATAACTAAGCCATACCTACACTTGTGGTTATGGAATTAACTACAAGCTCATTTGCTCAATGAAATTACATGAAATGAATCACTAAAGCCACAAAGGCGCCACCCTACATAAGTGAGTGACTTCCTAGGTTTAGCACCTCATGAATTAGTGTCAAATTCTTATTTTCATTTAAACTTAACACCTTGAGATGATCACAATTAATGGCCGGTTAATCATAATTAGAAAAGCCAAAATACTAAATACTTGTTCAAAATAATAGCATCAAATAACCATGTAAATATCACGAACAAGATGTAGAAAGTTCATCCATAACTCAAGGCAATAACTTTAACTAAACATGAAAAAGAAAGAAAATATCATAACCTACACTTCTAACTATACTAATGAACTAAGAAAACTAGTGAAGACTACATTTTTGTAGTGATTCTAGCCTTCTAAAAGTTATTTCAAATTGTCTACCAAGGGCCCTATTTATAGAGGATGTTATCCATAAGCATCCAAAACTTCCTCATGTGAACACAAGAAAAGTTTTAGCTCTAAAAGTTAAGAAAAATGTCTTCAATGAATCTTCATCCTTGAATTTCCTTCAAACATGTCTTCATGCATTGAATTCATTGAATTCCAACCTCAAATGAGTTGTAAAGTTGATGCAAATTGTGTTTTGGATTTGCCACAAGTTGTTTCTTCAACTTTCCAAGATTCTTCACATAATTTGTAGTTGAAATTCATTCAAACTTGAGCTGAAAAATTTCTGGAATCGACTGTAACTTGAATCCATCACTGTCAGGGATCCGCGAGATGGATCCACAAGGCATAGGCTCACGGATCTCATCACGGATCCAGTCCTCTACTTCTTCTGAGAGGGATTCGCAAGCTACTTCATTTTCCAATTACCACATCGCATTTCTGGGTTGCAGATCTGCTCAAAAATTACAAAATCTGAATTTTTTGTCACGAAATTGAAGCGTTGAATCCTCCAACTTTTGACCTTTGATTCCTCGATGATTGAATTGCATTTTGCTCATTTCAATTTTGAACTTCATGAACTTTAGATATTTCAATTTTCCAACTTTCTGTCCAAGCTTTATTGCAAATATCTTCTCATTTTCACCTCATTTGATGATTGAGCCATTAATCCTATAAAAACATGAAGTTTTCACTACATTAATCATAGAAATGTACTTTTTCTATTTAAACCATAAAATGCAAAACTTCACTAGAAACCCTAGTTAATTAGCCATTAAAATAACTAAAACACACAAAAACTAAATAGAAAAACATATTTCAAACATACAAAATAAGCACTTATCAACTATCAATGTGGGTTAATTGTAATTTTATCATACTTTTTAAAAAAAATAAAAAAAATTATTGCATCAACAGAAACAGTTTCGCATTTAGAGATATATACAAGTTCTCAAGAGTCAAGAGCACCAACATGCTATCGCTTTTGCAGTGCTTGGCGATGATGACATGAAGCTTAGTTAACCCGCAAAAGCACTGCACTAATCATGGTTATTGGACAGTCCATGTCTGTTAATTGTTATGGTCCTTGTGGACCATATGATATAATTGTTAACTAATCTTAAGTGCAGACTTTTAGCTACATGAATGAGTATAGATTTACGGTAATGATAATAACAAACTTTTTTTTTTTTTTTGCCCCCATGCGCTCTTTGGGTGTGTCTTAGGTCAAATGACAAGTAGAATAATAGGCACAAAACATAATAAGTGAGCATAAGAAGTTGTTTGGAGTTTACCAACACTGCTTCCCTGAATTCATGTGTTCAAGAATGTGTATGACGAAAATAGAAAGGGTGGGAGGGGACAACTCTCCAGGATTTTGAAACTTGTACAAAAATTTCTTATAAAAGTGTAAAAATTTAGTCATCAATCGGACGAGTAATCAAGGCTCAAATAATTTGTCAACAATAATACGCAGCCGCCTGAAGTAAACAAGTTGAAGACTCCCTCCCTATGCTATTTGTTCATTCAGAATATAGCATAATGTATAAGACTAGATTATTGGTGAGTTATCTGTGTTCCTTTGAGTTGCATAATATTCCAAAAATTGCTTTGGTGTCCTAAACCTAATTTTTCTCTCCTGCTATGTAGTGGTCCATAGGAGCCACATCTTACATCATTTTTTTTAGGTCTGTTCAAATGATTACTACATAATAACTCTTCTTAAATGTCTGCAAAATCATGCTCAGAATTCTCTATACATTATAGGAGTCAGATCTTGCTAGATGTTACATCTCTTTTTCAGTTCTATTCTGATGATTACTATGTAAGAATTGTTTCTATATATGTGTAAAATAATGCTCAGAAATCCTCTACATCAGGCAATTCTCAGACAGCTAGGTCAATTGGGCCATGAAGCTGTAATGGTTGCCGACACTGAAATGGAATGTTACCAACAACTCCAAAGTTTGTACAAATCTACAAGAACTGCTAAGGTACCTTATTGGGCTGTTTTTGGTTTCTCTGGAGATTTGCTTTTCCTGTATTTTCCTTCTATTCATGGAGTATATGATATCAGTCTACATATTTAAGGAAATTTTACATAGTAAAATATAAACTATGTCATGCTGCACAGCATTTTCAAAGGGATATCATTCGTGGTGTAGAAGGATTTATTTCAGTAAGCAAAAAGCAGATGGAGATAAGTGAGTTGGTCTGCCCTTCATCTTAAGTCACTTCAATTTCTGGGTATGTAACAAAACTCCAACCTGAACTTGGCAGCTAGAGGGTTGGCACAAGTTTGTTGCAAGTATGGGATTGAGAACCCAAGTGATGCTCTTCACCTTGCAAGGGCTGCCTCTGGTTTCGGTACGGTACCACACATGTTTCAATGGAAGATCATAGGGAAACTATGCTTGGGATTCTTGCAAACCAGGTTGAGCCTGCTTACTTCACAAGGCTAGAATAGTGGTCTGGTTTGGTACCTGGGAGGGGTTTCTTTGTGTTTATGTTTACTGTATTTTTACTTATTGTCTCTATTGGAGATTAAAGCCTGAAATTGAATAGTTACTTGAAAAAGACATAAGTGCTTCCATAGTCTCTGATGACTGATGCTACCATTGCTTATGGCAGATTTGAGAAGTAATCACTGACAGGTGTCGAGATTGTGCAATAATAAATATCTACTCCAAGAAAATATGAATTTTGAGTACAGCGGTAAGTAGGATCGTCTTCTCAGGGATTGGAGAAAATTTGTTTCTTCTCAAGGAAGAAATAAGGGGGAATTTCTCGAGACAATAAAGAAATAATTAAAGATTAAATAACAAAGCCAAAAACCAAAATAAAAAGAGAAGTTGTGAGAGATGAGTTCTAACCAAAGATCCAACTTCTCAGACACAATCCATATACCTGATCATTGATGCAAAAGGCTAGTTATAACTGCTGGATAAGCTCTCTAACGACCAACTCTTCCTTAGATTTTATATAATTAAGGTACGTCCGTTAACTAACCCTGATCAAGAAACAACCTAGGTATACTCGTAGGATTTAATTTTTCAATTGCACATTTTTAGATTTGGAATCCTAAAGCCTTTGGAAACTGCCCACGAACTCTTGAAATCTGGACAACCTAGACTTGACCACTTGATTTAGGTGTGCCCACGCCTAACCATTAGGGAGTCTTCTGGAAAACAGCTTTTTAGCGTAATTTCACCAATTTTTGCAATTAATCACCAAATACACAAATTCAACTGAATCCACCAAATAGTGCAATTTTTAGTCTAAATAATTAGGAAATATTAACACAATAAACAACTAAAATGCACCCTATCAATCACCATGTCATTGGGTCGATGTAAAGTCAAGTTGCAATTTGCTACCTTTGATTTAATAGACAGAATGTAAGGTATATGAATATATGAAAAAAAAGCCCAACTAAAATAAGTCCCACAACCAAAAGCCACTCATAAGAAATTGTTTTAAAGCATATTTGTGAAAACAGACATCTTGTGTCAGTCGCATAATTGGGATTTTTATTTTTCTCTACGAGTCGACATTCTATCTAACAATAATTGCTCATGAATAAAATTCTGAACGCATTCAATAGTTTACCTAATTATTAGTTGATCAGTACTAGCTTAACATGTACAGTGTACTTAGCATTAAACAATAATGAGCTTGTTGCAGCAAGATGCTCTGTATCGCAAGGAGCATTTTATTGGATTAAACAAATTAAGATTCCTACTTCCTACCAAGACACCCACCATAAAAATTATTCGACAAATAAATAAAAAAAGGTTCTTAGGCATTAGATCTCCTCTATTATCTCAATTAAGAGGGGTTATTGAAAATACATGTTCAAAATCATGATCAATTCCCTTTTCAAATCTCGCTGCAGCTCTACGGGCCCTTCTCGTATGCCATAATGACCCATGAAGAGCAATTCTAGAACAAAATGAGAGGTAGCTAACCAACTTCTAGGAGAGGCATAATTGACTGCATTGTATCCGTAGCTACACCACCCACGGAATTTAAAGAACCTAAAGAGGCATGAGTCATATATTCTACGAAACGCTGTTCTTGCTAAGGTTGTGTGTCTTTTTTCAATCTACTCAAGTCCAACCCATTTGTACCTCTTAAAAGTTCTAACTAGGGAGCGCACAGGTCTCAAAAATACATGGTTTCTTCTTCAAAAATGACTTCTCTGGTTGGCGAATACATTAGATATTTATCTAAACCAGTGGGCCCTTGGGCGGATCCCACATTAGCCCCAAGATGTTGGTGTCTAACTAGAAAAGTAAATGCATGAACTTGAGAAGCTTGTGGCCAGAAGGTCCGTAAAACTCACTAGGCGGTATTATTGAACTGGACACCTTTTATGCGATCGAAGACGACAGCTTTTGTTTTCTGGCCTCTGAAAGGATATCAAGATAACGTACCATCTGGCCTTTTCCACACGCAAGATGCTTTTATTGCATGAGCAGAAGAATACAAATATTAGTACTAGTATTGGGCGAATTAAGCGTAAATGTAGGATGAATATATAAACCAAGCTAATATTGTTTCATTAGTACGTGGGTCCTAGTGAAATTTGTTTCCAAGTTGTACTTATACTAGTACTAGTTATATTGTTAAGATTGGCCAAATTGGAATACAGGGTATTGATCTCCAATTTCCTGTGCAGGAAAAAGTCGTAACCTCCAGTTCATACGTAGCGTAGCTTTTGTCTTTCATGTACAACAGCTGCTTTGTTTCATCTAATTAATTGTGAAGAAACTCCTTTGCCTCTTTAATCGTTTCCTTTTTATTTTTCCTGTGGGTTTATACTTGTTATTATTTTGGATCCAATCAAAGTAGTACCAGAGTTATGGTAGATTGAGTTATGGCAAACCCTAACTCCAATATTGTTTGTCCTGTTCAAAAATTGAAAATAAGGGCAGAGTTTAATTATCGGCAGAAACAGATGGAAACACATCTCAAGGCATGTAGATTGCATCGATATATTGAAACTCCACTTGCTTAGAATGCTAGTGAAGAGGAGAAGGCGAGAGATAGTTTGGCGTTGTCACAAATTCATCAGGCGGTTGATATGTCAATTTTTTGAAAAATTTCTATGGCTGACACAGCAAAGCAGCCTTGGGATATTTTGGAGAAAACGTATAAAGGTATTGACAGAGTTGAACAGAATAATTTGATGATATTGAAGAGGAAATTTGAACTTATGACGATGGAAAAGTCGGAATCTATCGAATCTTATTTTTCTCGTTTGTAAGATATTACAAACGAGATGGTACTTAATCAGTATCATCTCCCTGTTACAGCATTTGTTGAGAAAATTCTTTATACTTTACCCATGAAATTTGATCATGTAGTAACTGTGATCTAGGAGACGAAAGATTTGGATAATTTGATTATTGAAGATTTGCATGGATCATTAATTCTACATGAACAAAAAATTAATGAAAAATTGGATGATACTTCAGAAAAGGATTCAGTGGAAAAGGCATTGCAAACGCAGTTAAATTTGAGAAGCAATAATGAATCTAGGGACCAAGGTGAATTCAGTCAGAGGAATAAAGGTGGCTATAACAACAAAGGTGGTCATGACTACAACAATAGAGGCAAAGGACGCACATTAAATCCTGGACGCGGCAGAGGTAATAATTTTAATTTTAGAGGTGGTTCTGATAGAGGTAGAGGTGGTAATTTTAGAAGAGAAAATAATTTTCAGAATAATTTTAATCAGAGAATTATTTGCTATAATTATAGAAAATCTGGTCATAGACAGTTTGAATATAGATCCGGAGAAAATACAAATAGAAATTTTCAGGCTAATGTTGCTGACAATCAAGTTTATGATAATAACCAAAAATCTGAAATTTTATTATTGGCCTGTAATGCTGTAGACATGGTTGATAAAAATAAATAGTATTTGGATACAGGCTGTAGTAATCACATGTCTGGCAAGAAAGAATTATTTATTGAACTTAATAAATCTATCCGTGGTGAAATTAAGTTTGTAAATAACATTGTTTTACCAGTGTATAGTAAGGAAAAAATCTCCATTAGTCTGAAAAATGGGTCTACTGATTTTATTTCTGATATTTTCTATGTTTTTAGGTTGCATCATAATTATTTAAGTGTGGGCCAATTATCTGAGAAAAATATGACATTTGTATCAGTGATGGTACTTGCACTATTTTTAATAAAAATATTGGAATGATTGCAAAGGTGTCAATGACTTCAAATCACTTATTTCCATTGAATTTGGATGCTGAAAATTTTTATTGTCTGAATACAGTGATAGATGACAAAAATTGGTTGTGGCATATGCGATTTGGTCAACTAAATTTTGACAGTTTAAATTTTTTGACTCATAAAAGAATGGTTAGTAGGTTGCCTAGTATCTGAAAACCTAACAGAAATTTGTGACATGCGTGTTTTGAGAAAGCAACTCAAGGATGTTTCTCACACAGGTAAATTTTGGAGGGTTAAAAGACCTTTGAAAATTATTCATTCTGATTTGTGCACTGTGAAAGTTCCTTCTAATGGTGGTTAAAGGTATTTCATTACCTTTATTGATGATTTTAGTAGAAAAGCCTGGGTTTATTTTTTGAAGCAAAAATCTGATGCCTTTGACATTTTTAAGATTTTTTAGAATTTTGTTTGAGAAGCATAGTAGCTGTCAGATTAAAATTTTGAGAATAGACAGGGGTCAGGAATATTTGGTGTGTGATGATTTTCTTGAGAAAAATATTATTTCAATTGACCGCTAGATATACTTCACAGTAAAATGGAGTGGTAGAGAGGAAGAATAGGACAGAAATGGACATGGTATGATGTATGTTGAAATCAAAAAATATGCTAAAATCCATTTGAACAGAGGCAGTTTTCTGTGTAATTTATTTGTTGAACAGGTGTTTTATAGACGTCTTCCTGGTAAAACCCCTGAAGAAATTTGGGGTGATAGAAAACCGTTTATTAGTCATATCAAAGTATTTGGATGTATTGCTTATTCTCATGTTCCTAATCAATTGAGAAAGAAACTTGATGATAAAGGGGAAAAGTGTGTTTTTATTTACTACAGTGAAGTTTCTCGAGCATACAAATTGTATAATCCTGTGACATAGAAGGTGATAGTGAGTAGAGATATGACGTTTGATGAAAGAGGAGTTTGGGACTGGTCTACTGAAAATCTCAAAACAGATGAAGTGATTCTAAATTATCAAGAAGATGAGCCTAATGATGACCTTCAGCCATTATCAATTGCTCAGAGTCCACAGACTGACTTAACTAGACGTCCACACCATCAGCGGCAAATGCCAACTCATTTGTAGGATTTTATAATTACTCCTGATGATGTTCCATTTGATAAAGATATTATTAATTTTGCTTTGTTTGCAGATTGTGATCCCGTGGTGTATGAGGAGACAACCCGTGATGATCGTTGGGTGAAAGCAATGGATGAAAAAATTCATGCCATTGAGAAGAATGACACGTGAGACTTTACTTCTCTTTCAACTGGTAAAAAATTCATTGGAGTGAAATGGGTTTATAACACGAAATATAAGCCAAATGGAGAAGTGGATAGATACAAGACGAGATTAATGGTAAAGGGATACAAACAAAAACCTTGAATTGACTATTTTGAAGTGTTTGCACCTGTTGTTAGACTTGATAAAGTTTGAATGATAATTTTTCTAGCTATCTAAAATAATTGGAGAATTTATCAAATGGATGTCAAGTCAACTTTTCTAAATAGAGTTCTCAATGAAGAAGTATATGTGGAGTAACCTGCGTGCTATGTCAGAAGAGATAAGGAAAATAAGGTGTACAGATTAAAGAGAGCCTTGTGTGGATTGAAGGAAGCACCGAGGGCGTGGTATATAAGAATTGATTCTTAGTTTTTGACTTGTGATTTTTAGAGGTGTCCGTATGAGCACACATTATATAGTAAGTATTCTACTTGTGATGACATTCTTATTGTGTACTTGTCCGTAGATGATTTAATTCTTATAGGAAATAATCCAAAAATGATTGCAGCGTTCAGGGAGGCTATGATTCAACAGTTTGAGATGATAGATTTGGAACTCATGTCACATTTCTTGGGAATTGAAGTTTTTCAATCTGGTCGTGGGAATTTTATATCTCAAGAGAAATATGCAAGTGATATTTTGAAGAAATTCAAAATGGATGCAGTAAAGCCAATTATGACGCCAGTTGAAGAAAAATTGAGATTGACAAAAGAAGGTGCTGGTAGCTATGTGAATCCCACCTACTTTAAGAGTTTGGTAGGGAGTTTGAGATATTAGACGTCTATGAGGTTAGATATTAATTTTGCTATTGGTTTGATTAGCAGATTTATGGAAAATCCACGTCAGTCACATTTGCAAGTAGTTAAGAGGATTTTGAGGTACATTGGAGGCACTCAAAGTGATGGTATTTTTTATTTAGAAAATGATCCAGTTGAACTTTTTGGATACACAGATAGTGATTGAGTTGGTGATACAGTTGAGAGGAAGAATACTTCAGGATATGTTTTTTTCATTGGTTTAGGAGTGCTTTTCTAGAGTTTAAAGAAGTAGCAGGTTATAACTTTGTCTACGGCGGAGGCAGAGTATATTGCAGCAGCTAATAGTGCAACTCAAGTTTTATGATTGCGTCGCATACTTGCTATCCTACAACACAAGCAAGTTGATTCTACGAAAATTTGTTGTGATAGCAAATCCGCCATTGAGCTGTCCAAAAATCCTGTGTTTCATGGATGTATCAAGCACATTGACATCAAGTATCATTTCATACGTGAGTTAGTTCGTGAGAAGGTAATTGAGATAGATTATTGCAGGATTGAAGCGCAAGTGGCAGATATTTTTACCAAGACTTGGAAGATAGAGACATTTGTCAAATTGAAAAAGATTTTGGGCATGTCCAAGTTTGAGGAACTTGGTTTAAGGGAGGCATAGTAGGATGAATATATAAACCAAGCTAATATTGTTTCATTAGTAGGTGGGTCCCGGTGAAATTTGTTTCCAAGTTGTACTTGTACTCATAGTTCACCATATCGGTCGAGTGCAGGATGACTCGCCCGAGTTATAACTGGAACGGAGGAGACTGTAATGATACCGATCTCTGAATCATAGATTTAACTATATCTGAGATGACTCGTGATAATTCAATCGATATTGGACGAGTTGTAAGGGTTTCAGTGTGTATCGTCAAGAAATCGGCGAGTTGGACTGAGTTGTATCAAAGATGGAACAAACATATACATAAGAAAAAAAATAAAGAGATGAAGAAAAGAAATAATAGTAATTCTAGTGTGAGAGTTAACGTGAGTATATATGTATGAAAGAAAGTAAAAAGAAAAAAGTAATAAAAAAAAGGAAAGAGACCACCTACTTTTGTGGTGGTTGCTGGTGGTTATGAAGAAAACAAATAGAAGCAATAATAATTGTAGCATTAGTGATAATAGTAGTATGAGAAAATGTCAAGTAGGAAAAAAAGAAAAGAAAGTTATAAAGTTGCCACTCAATTTTTTTTAAAATTTTGAACACATTCCAAAAGTTCCTTAGAGTATAGTTGAAAGTAGATATTTTTTCCATAATCACTTTTTCTACTTTCAATTTCATCCTTACTAGATTCACATTAGACTCTAAATTTAGTGTTTTATTTAACGATAATATGCTAATATTAATAGGAATACAAAGTGCTCTTGCTACCAAAATTATTTACTTTTAATATTATATATTCATAGTCACACTCAAATTACTTTATTTCAATATTGATAAGTATATATGATAATGTTAGTATTCATCAAATCAAATTTGATGATTATGGTTGTTATGGTATTTTCTATTTTCATTAAACTTTTTAAAATTTTTGGACACTCTTACATGCTATAAAAGTGCGTATCACCCAATATGCCGCAATCAATGTGAAACAACTGTGATCGTCACGCACAAAGGTGAACCATGCTTGTACTAGTACTAGTTATATTGTTAAGATTGGCCAAATAGGAATACAGGGTATTGGTCTCCAATTTCGCGTGTAGGGAAAAGTCGTAGCCTCCAATTCATGCGCAGCGTAGCTTTTGTCTTTTATGTACAGCCGCTGCTTTGTCTCATCTGATTAATTGTGAAGAAACTACTTTGCCTCTTTAATCGTTTCCTATTGTTTTTTTCCTGTGGATTTATACTAGCTTGTTATTATTTTGGTCCATCAATAAAGCAAAGATTTTCTTTCCCTTGTAAACTTCAAAAAATTCCAAGCAATTGGCTGGCTACCAGATACCGACTGTTACCCATGGGCTCTATAACACAAAACGACCAGCTTCCAGTCATCGACTTCACGGGGATAACCTCGAATTCAGGCTTTACTTCTTGGATAGCTAAGCGGGAAGAATTGTATGTGCCTTGGAAGAGCATGGCTGTTTCATAGCTATTTACGATAAAGTTCCTTTGGAACTTCGCCAACATATTCTTCATGCGTCCGAGGAATTATTCAGTCTTCCAACTGAAACTAAAGTTCTTAACACTTCTGATATACCTTCCCATGGTTATGTTTGTGGAGAACCTATCGTTCCTCTTTATGAATCTTTTGGCAGTGAACACGCCACTACTTTTGAAGGAGTTCAGAAATTCGCCAACGTGATGTGGCCAAGTGGAAAAAACAATTTTAGGTAACCTGGGGGATAACTAAGTTGCTTGTTTTTGTTGTTTTTAGTCAAGTAGAGGAGTGTGTTTTTTCCCGTTTTCATTACTAGTGCTCACTGAGTTTATGATTTCTTGAATTCTAACAGTGAAACTGCACTGTCGTACTCAAAGCTTGTTGCCGAATTGAATCAAATGGTGATGAGGATGGTTTCAGAGACTTATGGGGTAGAGAAAGACTGTGAGTTACTGTTTGGATCCATGTACTACCTTCTTAAGCTAATCAAGTACCGCAGCCCCCAAGAAAATGAAAACAATATGGGTCTCATCCCCCACACCGATGCCAACTTCATATCCATTCTTCATCAAGCACATGTAAAAGGTCTAGAGATCAAGGCTAAGAATGGTGACTGGATGCCCGTTGATTCGTTGTCTCCTACTTCTTTCGTTGTCATGGCCGGCGATGTTTGTACGGTATGCCACACACTGTTCCTCTTTAAATTCTACACATGTAGCTACTAGCTAGGAGAGAAGTGAATAAAGAATTTTTGTAATGGATGTCCAAGGAGATCGAGTTCTAGGTTGACATAGTTTTCATGTATTCTTGCATTAACTCGATCTATAGTTTAAAAATGCAGCACGTCAAAATTTCAAAATATTAACGTAATCAAATTGAGTCGAAGTTAAATTATTCTTAATGGTAGTCTAATCATTCTTAATGGTAGTCTAATCTACTTAGTACATAAAGTTCAGTACCAGTGGTTCTTGATTCTAATGTTGCTTGTGGCCCGGCTAGGCATGGACTAATGGCAGGATTAAAGGTCCACATCATAGGGTTATGATGCCTGGAAATGCAAATAGGTATTCCATTGGCCTATTTGCATTTGTGAGGGGCTTGATAGTTCAAGCACCCAAAGAATTAATTGATGATGAGCCCCCACTACAGTTTAAGCCATTTGATCCCTACAAGTATTTTGTCTTTAGCACGACTGAGTAAGGGTGGAGATCTGAATGCCAAATCAAAGCTTACTGTGGACTTTGATGATTTGAGTTACCAGCATTATTTAAAAAAAAAACCAGCATTATGTTGCAAAGAACTTCATGAATGTGCTTTGACTATGAATTTCTAAGTCGTTTCCTGAGACTATGATAGCTTGGGTTAAATGTACTAAACCTCTAAGAACTTCTATCTTTATTTGCGCTTTGCTTTCTGAGCTTATTAAATAAGTAGTTTGTCTATCTATTTGATATTTTAAGACAAAAATGTTCTGTACTCTTATTATTTTATTTTATTTAGTTTTTTATTTATTTATTTTCTTATTTTTTTTCCCACTACTTTCCTTTATTTTTTATTTTTTCTTTTTTGACTATTTTCTTTTCGTAACTCCTTGGGCAATTTTAATATCTTAATATTTTATTCTAAAGCATTTTCGTGTGATCACATGTGATATTCTTTGTATATAATTTTAAGATTTTGATCAATAAATAAAAGGCTAAATAACTGCGTATATCAATATGGATAGGAATTAAAAAATGAATAATTAGAGAAAGTGAGGAGGCCTAATGTTGGCATCGGCATGGCTTTATGAGGGATTGGTATAGACTGTGTACGAAAGCCGCGCAAGCGAGTAATAACCATTTTAACTTAGATAAATTACATATAATCCCCTTGTGATTTTGTCTATGGCCATATGATCCTCCTAACGTTTCAAAATGTCTATTTCACCTCCGTATAATTTTATGTGAAGTGGAAACTTAACGAAAAATAATCTATGTAACATCACTAGTTAAAATACCTATAATGCCCCTACTTAAATGTTAAATCAGATGACAGTTTAACCACATTATATAAAAGTATCTGGGGATTATGTGGATAAATGTAAAATTACAGGAAAATAAAGTGGATATTTAGACAAACTATGATGAGGTTAAATGGATATTATGCACTTTTATAGTGCGTTTGTTATAAACGTTGTAATTGATTGTGCATTCTGTTCATTTTTTACTTTACATAATACCATAGGAGGGTTACGTGGTTATTTTGAAACTTTAGAGAAATCATATGATATTAAGAAAAACCACAAGGGTTATTTACCCTTCTAACTTCTACTATTGCCTATTTGCTATTCTACTTGGCAGCTGGCTTCATTATAGAAAAGAATGAGCGGCCATGAATTTTGAAACTTTTACTGCAGGAATGGAACCTACATTATTACTATGATAAATCACACTATCAAATCAAATGTATTGCAGGAATGGAACCTACATTGTTACTATGATAAATCACTATCAAATCACATGTATTCTTGTATCATGGGACTGGAACCTACATTATCACTACGACAAATCACTATCAAATCACATGTATTCCAATAGGGGGCCGATAGTTCCACTTCCACAGCAATAATTTTAATGCCACAATAACTTTTCCTTTAATTGGCAAACTTAACCTTCTCATAACTTGACCCTCACACTTTAGTCAAATTTTGGGAACCCACCGGTATATCTTCCCTACCCAGTCCGGTTCCGGGCACTTTCACCATCCCTTCAGGATTCACAAACGCAAAACCTCAACCAAAGACTGAAGAGAGACGTTTAATTATTAAGAGCAAAAACACATAACCAAATAGGTCAACAATTAAAACTATCCCAAAAAAATCTCAAAACTCCATTCAAGTCAAGCTCACGGGCACAAAACAATATGATCATTTAGATCCTCTTTTTTGGTTTTTTTTCTTCTTGACAGAAAAAATGAATCCAGCAATAATAAGAGATACAATATAATTTTCTTGAAAGCAATCTTTCTGTTATTGTAATTATAAAAGTTTATATAGTGGCCAAGAACACTCGATTCAAACTTTTTAAACTGTGATTGTCTTTGATATTCTAGTTGGAGGATTTTTTTTTTTCCCCGCAAAGTTGGAGGAGGGAGCTATAGAAAGATGCAGCGAATTTGCACGCCAAAGAGGAATTCGGAAATCGTTGGTAAGCAAGTTTTGGTGTGCCAAAATAGGGTTGATGTTGGTAAAGGTCCAGTGCGATAAGTGGGATTGGAACTTGGGAGAGAAATTATGTGAAAGGAGTGAGAGAGAGGGGATTGGGCGTGAATTGTTGCCATGGTTGTAGATAAGGCAGCGTGCAGGCTGCTGGGTGGCGATGCTAATCGACATGGAGGAAGACAGAGACAAAGTCCTGTGATTGTTTGGACTTTGCAATTTGTGGTAAAAATGTAAAATGAGGCTTTGTTTGGATTGGAGTTTCCAATAGAAAAATTTTTACATTTTTCATGACTACATTTACCAACCGCCTTTTTACCTCGTATGCATCAAATTGTTACAGTATTTTTTTTATGAAAAATTCAGAAAATAACAATCCAGATAAGATCTAAAAAGGGGAATAAAAAGAAGTCACTTGGGCGTTTGATGGATGTCTTGTGGGACCATAGATTACTAAGCGAGAGAGATGAGAGCATTGACTTTCTGGAAGGGTAAGTTTGTCAAGTAATTTACGATTGCTGTGGCCTTAAAATTGTGGCTGTGGCAATTCCTATATCATGGGATTTGAACCTACATTGTTACTATGATAAAAATTTTGAAATTAGGACGTACGTGAAGAAGGTGGCTTGGCATTATCAATAGGTTATTGATTCAACTTGTATATAGATTTAAAATTACCAATCCAACCAATTTCAAGTGTAAAATTTGATTTTTATTTAGTTTTAGATTTCAAGTGTAAAATTGTATTGAAAGAAATTTTTGTCTTAAGAACAAATTCTAGTACTACATCATTTTAGTAATTCATTTCTTTTTAAATTTTAAAATAGAGTAAAAGCATTAATAACTTTGAACAGAAATTTTTAAATTAAAAGTATTTCAAGACTAATACAGCTTTTATTCAAAGAATTTTAAGTTTTTTCTTTTTTTTTTGGGTTGTTAAGCATTTGAAGTGGGTGCTTAGAGAAAATGAAAGGTATTTTTGAGGGAAAAATAAGAAACATTTAGGAATGTGAGGAAGTCACCAAAACAATTAAAAGCCATTAAGTAATGCCAAGAAGTCATTGCAGATCCGGTGGTCGATCATGATCGGTAGCCCATTTGCTCTTTTTCTTGAAGTTTTAGCGACCGAATGTTCTCTCAAGGATTTAATAAATTAACCATGACATCATGTGTCTTTCGGCAAATAGCACATTTATCAAGCACTAACATAATCTGTATTCTAGTGCAATTTTAATTTTTTTAATGATACTAAATCCACATGCTTATAATCAAATTCACACTTGGTATGATTTTTAATCTTAATATTATAAATTATCAATACTCGTGATACAAGTTATTAATGTATTAGGGATGTAGATTTAACCCATCCCAATGGGAATCTAGTAAAGTGAATGTTGATGGTGGGAAAAAAAAAAAGAAATGTCTTAGACAAAGTTTAACACACACAAAATAAAAAAAAATAAATGTCTTTGACAAACTTTAACACAACTAGTCCTCACATTCTTAAATCTTTTGGGCTATTAATAAATATGCTTTAGTGATTATGAGATCCTAGGTTCAACTATCAAATCTTCCATTTTTTTTCTCATTGCAAGGTTTGAAATATCTCATTCGGAAAATGCTCTAATAACATCTAAAAGACACAATTAACATCGAAAAGAGGATCATTTTCCAACTTTCTTTTTGACCATGTAACTCCGAGTGACTAACTATAATTTGACGAGCATAATTGACTCCATAATTTATATAAATATCCACTTTACTCTTTTGTAGTTTTTATATTTATCCATATAATCCCTCTATGATTTTGTACAAGGTGTTTAAGTCATTATTTTTGATATAGCATTTAACTAAGGACATTACTAGTATTTAACTAATGATGGTACATAGATTATTTTCCATTAAATTTCCAATTTACATGAAACCATAGAGGGTGAGTGGATATTTTGAAACGATAAGGGATCAAACGATATTTTGAAACGATAAGGCCTTGTTCGTGGTCATTTTATATTTTACAAAATCTGATTATAGAAATTGATTATGGAGAAATAATCAAAATCATCAAAAGCTGCTCTTTTGGTGATTATAGATTTTAGTCTTTTGTCATTAAAAGAATCTATAATCAAAGTACAAAAGTAGTTAAGAATATCAGAAAGATTAATTATCCAAAGTTAGAATCTATAATCATTTAAAATAATTGATGGAGAACAAATCCATAATCCTCATATTCAGTTGATCAACTCCTCCATTATTGGTATCCAACATTTCAGCGGGTAGATGCCAAGATTTCCCTGGCATATTACAATTAGCTGCAGGATCAGTAATCCCAGATGATATTGCACATGCATCAGTCTCGGCTGGTCCGAATGTTGCAACAATGGAGGAATGGATCCAATTGTTCTTCACTCTTTCGCCTTGTGTAGCCCAATCATTTGCACTGAGCCATGAATTTCCGTTGCTCTAATTTTGGGAAATGGCACACCAATTTCTTCTTCATTTTCAAGAACTTTGATCGGAACTTCATCAGCTTGATATCTGGTACGTAGTTCGGTGTTACAATTGCCAAAAGAAGTTATTTTGCTTTACATGATCGCCATAAAAGAAAGAGAAAATAAGAAGAGGAAAAACAAGAAAACGTAGACTCCAGTGCTAAGATGATATGGAGATTTAGGTAATGGAAGCAAGAAGATACAAATGGAATTCACAACTGCATAATTCTTAATTCTTTTTTTCCCGTTCTGGTTTTCTCTACTTGTCATTTTCTACTTTTAGGGATTGGTGTGGCAGGTACGAAAAATCTAATAATGCCATAATACAAAATAGGCAATAACACTAGAATTGGTTATTTTTGTTAATTATGTTATTGTGGATCATGCTAATGAACTAACCTCAAGAAAAAAAAAAAAATCACAGCCTTTTTTATTCACGAATTCAGTAGCGATTTAATGAAGGTTAAAATTTTACGGGTTCAAACCTCTGCACTTGTATTAAAATTCAAAGGAATGCAGTAGAACATTCCTTTGATTTAGAAGTGGGATCTTTTTCCCTATCCCTCCTTGGCCCAATTAGGTCCTTCTTTAATATATTAGAGTTGGAATAGGAGTAGAAGTAATAATTAGTGATTGACCCAAAGAAAAAATAAAATGAAAAATAAAGTACTTGACCTATTTTGTTGGACCCAATACCTTTCGTCGGCCTAACACAGTGTGGATTTTGAGAGCTTAACTTCAAGAATTCTCATGATATGAAATAATCATTAGGTCATTAATTAGCCAGATAATTGTTTAATGGAAGCTGATTTAAACTTTGATCTCAAAATTCTAATCTGTGAAACTGCGTTTTAAGTTCTAACATTACCATTCACACACAGATCGATTTATCAAAACGAGGAAGCATCACTAAAAATAAAAATAATAAAAATAATAAAATTCCCCTTCCTATTAATTTCCATCCTTTTCCACATTTTATTTTTGGGTAAAAAATAGAAAAAGCCCCTGTGGTTAGGCTAATATACAGAAAAGTGCCTTGTAGTTTTAAATTGTATATTTCGACACCTCATAGTTTGAACTAATGTGAAAATTGATGGAAATCATTAAAACTAACGTGTTTGAGTTGGAAAATAGTTTTTTAACGCAAAATTTGACCTAATAAGCCTATTTTACCCCTCAAACTTTAATAAAATTCCAAATTGGCCTCAAATTTATAGAAAACAAGTTACATAAAAACTAAAAAATATCAATAGAAATCAACAAATCTTACAGTTACAATATTTTCTTGGAGGGTTGATTGTAAGAATTTAAAACAGAAAAATTAGGAAAATAGTAATACCTTTATATGGTGAAAAAAAATTAGAAAAATAGTTGATACCTTTAAATTTGAGTTTTACCATTGCAATATTTTCTTAGTGTGTATTGTAAGGATTTAAAATAAAAATTTATAATTGCAATATTTTCTTAGATTGTGTCTTGTAAGGATTTAAAATAAAAATTTCAACACATTTTCCATCTATATGGTGAAGAAAAATTAGGAAAATATTTGATAGTTTTAAATTTGAAATTTGTAATTGCAATATTTTCTTAGAGTGTGTATTGTAAGAATTTAAAATAAAAATTTTAACACTTTTTTTTTGTGTATATAGTGAAGAATAAATTAGGAAATAGTTGATGATGTATTCATTAGGGTAAATCTGTCATTTTATTCAAAACCATTACTTTTAACAGTTTCCATCCACTTTTCACTTTAATTCAAACTATGAGGTATAGAAAGGTACGATTTGAAATCATAAGGGGGTTTTTATATATTAGCCTAACCACAGGATGCTTTTCTATCATTTTTCCCTTTTTTTGGTTCTTCTTTCCATGCATCTATGGCAGACAATCACTCATACACTTTATTTAAAAATATTAACAAGTAACACACAAAAATGAACATAAGAGTTACTCATGCATTGTATCCATTCATTTCAACGAGACCACAGCTTAATTAATTGGCAAAAAAAAAAAAAAAGAACATTTCCTGGTTTCCGTTTGACAATTCTTCCCCTCTCGTGACTTGTTGGTTCCATTCATACGATAAAGGGTTACAATAACTTGCAATATTTTAGTAATTAATGATTCTTGATTAATTATGATCTGCCGCCAACCATCCGTATGATCATATTCAACATAAGAACCATATTAAAACTCTTGAAAGTAATACAATGGTATGTGCTACATGATTATGAATTTTGATCATGTATTTAAGCGGCTTAGATTATGATCAAAAGGAGATTAAAGTATGAGAGATGTAGTGACAGGTGTCGAACCTGTGCAATAATAAATACCTACTCCAGGAAATATAAATTTTGAGTATAAGGGTGAGTAGGATCGTCTCCTCAGGGACAGAAAAAATTAACTCCTTTTTTAGTTACAGGAAATAGGGGGATTTTAGGAATTAAATGCATGCTAACAAAAGATAAACTAAATAATCAACTATGGGAAATAATTAAAAGAGAGGTTTAATGGTAAAAACTCTAGCCAAGGATACACTTCAGAAATGGTTCAGATAACTGATCATTGATGCAAATATAATTCCAACATTCATTGATAAACAGGTCTTTCACTGCCGATACGATCTGACAGCAGTCTCTCCTTCTTGTATCGATAGTCAAGGTATGACCATTGACTATTTCCCTAATCCAAGAATAACCCTAGGTACGACCATAGGATTTAATTCCTAATTGCATTAAAAATTAGAGAAACCCTGTTCTAATTAACAAACACGCTACGAGGGTTTATTTAAATTAGATTGTATATTTCCCTAACACAAACCCAATTGTGCCAGTTGCTACCAGGATTAGAGTAATCAAACAATTACGGATTCAACTACTCTAATTAGCAAATAGATCACGTGAATAATCAAATATTGCGCATCTATTTAATCACAAGCGATCACTATAATCAATAAAGACAGAAAATATACAAATACCAATGAATAGAGGGAATAGTTAAAATAAATTAGATCTCACAGGAATAGATGAACCAAATCTCCAAGTGTTCCTTGACTAGAAAGATGAAATTAGCCACACATCATGTATGAAAATTTCACCAAAGTGTTTTGAGAAAAATAGCAAAGTCAACTCTTAATATTCTAAAGAACAAAATAGCGAAGGAAAGGAAGAAAAGACGGGAAAGCTATGGCTGGATCTTGCATTTCTTCTTCGTCCGTCGTTTCCTTCTTTTTCCCCCGACAAAAGACGTAGCCAAGAAGATGATTCAAAAGGATAGATTCCTCCCAAGCCACAGATGATGACTTTTTGAAGATGGGTCCCCTTGTTTACTAATGGTCACCGAGGTAATTGTTTTCCTCTCACGCCCCCACTTCCATTTGTTGGTTTCCTTTTCCAATTCAAACTCCCACATTGCACACTCCTTTTCCAAATCTGAAAATTAACTTCCAGCCACGTTTTTCATCCGTTACCTTTTTGTCTTTCAAGAAACAAAAATTACCAACAATACCAAATCCTATTCTAAGAAGATTTCCTAAAACAAATACCAAATTAGTTTCAACTACTAATTAAGAAAACATCAAATTTAACTCCACAATATTTTCAGAATTTGGACTCCACACTTCTTGGAAATTACCCACGCGCCCTTGAAAAACTTGGAAACTTGAAGCTGGACGTATGACTTAGGCGCGCTCGCACCTAACTGCTGGGAATGCTTCTGGATTTCCCCTTTTCAACACAATTTTACCAAATCCTGCAATTGACCACCAATTAAATAAACTTAGTAGAATCCACCCAAGAATGCAATTTTTAGTCTAAATAATAAGGAAATATTAACACAATAAATAACTAAAATTGCACCCTATCAAACTCCCCCACACCTAAATGATGCTTGTCCTCAAGCATATCCCAACTCAGAAAAACAACCAAGATGTAGAGCAATCATAGCAAGTCATACCAATCAGGGCATTCCACTCTTCCCAACAACTTCATTAAAATCAGAATATGCCAATTTGATAAACCTCACAAAGAAATTTAGGAAATACACTCATTCACTCCAAGATGTAAACGATAGGCCTATCACTCAATTCAACACCCTGGAATGACATTACCATAAATTTGCTCATATATCACATCTCCACCACTCAATCATGAATTTAATACAAAAATCAAAGGGACTTTCAAAAGGTTGTAATGGGGCTTAGGTAGAGGTAGGATAAAAGGGGTAATGTAGGTGTAAAATATGCTAAAGCAAAATGCCAGAATTCCAATGCACAATTTCTTTACAAATTTCAACTTTCAAGGCAAATTAGCACTTCGCCGACTCAACAAATGTAACTTGTATTGGTGCTTATCACATTTCACAACACAAGAACTTCCCCCATCTTTTTCCATTCTTTGTTTTCTCTTTTGTTGCACTTTTTCATTTTGCCTTCTCTTTTTTTTGTAATTTTTCTTTTTTTTTCCTTTTTTTCCCATACTTTTTCCTTTTTTTTAAGAGGGAAAAGAGAACAAACAATTCATAAAGCACCTTAACTTGTTACTTTTGCTTTTCTCACTCATTGCCTTGCAAATAATACATCAAATTCACATGCAATGAAATTCAAGCGTTACTTCAACATATGGGTTCAACAAGAAAGTCTAAAAAGAGGTCTAGGCTGAAAATGTGGTTATCAAACAAAGACGGGGTTAATGGCTCAAATTGGTTCACTAGGGGTAGATAAAATAAAGGAAAGATTTTTTCTAAAGTCAAAAATGGTTAATCCTAGGTGCCCTTATCATTTTAATGCACCAAATTCATTTAAATGTGGCCTTGACATGCATAACCGAGCAAGTTCTAGAATGACCAAACCATGTGGAATACCACTCAACAAACGAAATATAGAGCAAATTTAGAAAAATTAGTCACAATCAAGCTTAAAAAGTCTCACAAGTGGTAAATGATTGATGCCAAATTCAACATATTCATCAATTAAATCCATCATCAAGAAAAGTAGAAAACCCAATTGGCATGAACTCACTACTCACACCCACATCTTGATTGTATTCATCATTGTTTTCATCATTTTTTTCCAAAAGAAAGTAAAATGCATAACAAAGGACATAAAGCATATAGGACCCTCCCCCACACCTAATTTCTACATTGTCCTCAATTTAGCAAATAAAGAACATGAAAACGAAGTAAAAAGGGACAACGGGACTTCCCTGAATCATAGAGGAGGGCAACAATCCAACTACGGATCGGGCGGAAACGGAGGATGGAAGCCCATATGGTGAAAATACTGGGCCAAGTTCTGAGCCATCTGGGAGACGTGCAAACTAACTAATTCAGCCAGTCAAATTAATACATGTGACCAGAAACTCAAGCCCACAGATTAAATCAACAGCCAAAGGAGTCAAGACAGCAGATTAATGCATATAACAAAATCAGCAACCAATATCCAGAGGAGTCCAGCCACAAAGATCCAAATTACACACCAAAATATTGCCCAAAAATTGTAGTGACCACTCCACTCACAAAATCAGATGTACTGGTCAAAGTCCAACAATTATAGCCCAGAGCACTAATTTTCAATAGCCAACGGAGCCAAGAAAGTAGCCCAATTCACAGAGGTAGAATCACCAGCCACACCCAAAAAATTGTAGCCAATCAAGCCATCAAGGAGTTGAAAGAAATCACAAGCTATCATGAAGGCATTAAAGGATAAGAATAGGAGAAATCTCACAAAGGCTGCCACTTGGGCAGCGGGTGGAGGCACTGAGTTACGGATGGAAAGGTGGAAGAAGCAACAATCTGGAGTAGGTGGTGAAGCAGAGGACTCCGGGTAGCAGCTTTGATCGCCGGGCAATACCATGACAATCGATGGACGCGGAGCAGGGCCGACGAGCCTTGATGAAGCAACGACTTGTCTGGCAGCAGCAAGAGCAACAACAATTCTGAGACCAGAGAGCCATGACGCCGGACCGGAGTATGCTGGAGGTTGTTAGTGGATGGCGTGAAGCGACTAAACGAAAGAGGAGTAGCCGTGAGCATCCATAAGTGGAGAAGATTGTTGGGGTGAGCAGCGACAGCAGATCGGGAAGGAAAATAAAGAAGAAAGAGAGAAGAAGGAAGAAGAAAGGAAGAAAAGGAAAGGAAGGGAAAAAAAAAATTAGGATCTGGAGTTTTTTTTTTCGATATAGTGAAACCTTGAAATTCGAAAAAAGAAAAAAAGTTTTTTTTTTTTTTAGTGATCCATCAAGTTAGGCGCGCACTAACTAGATGTCAACGCGATAAGCGGCGAAATTTGATTCCTTAAGCGTGACCACTTAGCGTGGGCACGCTAACTCAACGCTTCGATCGGGACGAAATTGCAATCCTTAGACGTGACCAATTGGCGTGGGCACGCCTAACCAGTGGAGACGCTTCTGGCCGCAGGCAAGAATTTCCTTCCTTAGACATGCCCAATTTACGTGGGCACGCCTAATTGGTGATGACCTGACACATAAAAAAAATGATCATTTTAACTGAATCTACTTACTTAAAAAGATACAAAAATACTAAAAATACTAAAAATAAGCAAATCATAAATCTTTGGGTTGCCTCCCAAGTAGCGCCTTTCTTTAATTTCTTTGGCTAGACAATGCCTGATTTGTTCAAGGAGGATAAAAATTTTCCATTCTTGTCATGGCTTGCTCCATATGTTCCTGATAGCCCTCATAGATGGAGTAGTCTTTAAACTCATGAACTGTGGTGCTCTTTTGACTCGGGGTTGATCTGAAGTGAGCAAGTAATGGCTTGGATTTTGCATTTAATTGCTTTCGATGTTTGGCTACCACAACTTCTGAATTCTCCTTGTCATTTACCTCAAATGCCTCTTGCACAACAGGGTTAGTTATATTGGTAGCAAATATAGAGTAAGACTCATTAGGATGTTTCTTTACATCAAAAACATTGAAGTAAATAATTTCTCCATCAAATTCCATCGTGAGTGTACCCTTATTAACATCAATCTTAGTTTGGGCAGTACTCATAAAGGGTCTCCCTAGCAAAATAGGTGATGGATTTGGAGAATTCCTGTCATTCATATCAAGCACATAGAAATCAGTAGGAAAAACTAATCCTTTAACTTGAACCAAAACATCCTCAATTAAACCCTTCGGATAAACATTAGTACGATCTGCCAATTGAATTATCACTCCCGTTTCCTTTAATGGACCTAGGTTTAGTGAATCAAATATAGATTTAGGCATGACATTAACAGAAGCCCCTAAATCTAGCATGGCACATCTAGTTCTAGAATTTTCAATTTTACAAGGGATGATGAACATACCTGGATCACCACATTTAGGTGGGAGTTTTCTTTGCAACACAGCTGATACGTTCTCCCCCACCACCACTCTTTCATCTCCCCTCAGCTTCCTCTTATTAACGCACAGGTCCTTCAAGAATTTGGCATATTTGGGCACTTGCTTGATTGCCTCCAACAGAGGTATATTTATTTGCACTTTTCTGAATACCTCTAGGATCTCCTTCTCCTTCTCCCATCTTCTTGGCCTCTCCAACCTACTAGGAAATGGTAGTAGAGTAGCCTTAACTTTAATTACTGGATCAAGAGTTAATTCAGGAGCCTTCTTGCCCTCTCATTCTTCCTCTAATTCTTTCTCGATTTGATCCTCATTCTTGTCTTTGGGAATTGTTGGTTTAGGACCTTCAATCTCTTTTCCACTTCTGAGGGTCATAGCACTCACATTTTTAGGATTCCCCGGCAACGGCGCCAAAAATTGACAAGTGCCGAACATGTGCAATAATAAATACCTACTCCAGGAAATATAAATTTTGAATATAAGAGTGAGTAGAATCGTCTCCTCAATGATTGGAAAAAATTAACTCCTTTTTTAGTTACAGGAAATAGGGGGATTTTAGGAATTAAATGCATGCTAACAAAAGATAAACTAAATAATCAACTATGGGAAATAATTAAAAGAGAGAGGTTTAATGGTAAAAACTCTAGCCAAGGATACACTTCAGAAATGGTTCAGATAACTGATCATTGATGCAAATATAATTCCAACATTCATTGATAAACAGGTTTTTCACTGCTGATACGATCTAACAGCAGTCTCTCCTTATTGTATCGATAGTCAAGGTACGACCATTGACTATTTCCCTAATCCAAGAATAACCCTAGGTACGACCATAGGATTTAATTCCTAATTGCATTAAAAATTAGAGAAACCCTGTTCTAATTAACAAACACGCTACGAGGGTTTATTTAAATTAGATTGTATATTTCCCTGACGCAAACCCAATTGTGCCAGTTGCTACCAGAATTAGAGTAATCAAACAATTACGGATTCAACTACTCTAATTAGCAAATAGATCACGTGAATAATCAAATATTGCGCATCTATTTAATCACACACAATCACCATAATCAATAAAGACAGAAAACATACAAGTACCAATGAATAGAGGGAACGGTTAAAATAAATTAAATCTCACAGGAATAGATGAACCAAATCTCCAAGTGCTCCTTGACTAGAAAGATGAAATTAGCCACACATCATGTATGAAAATTTCACCAAAGTGTTTTGAGAAAAATAGCAAAGTCAACTCTTAATATTCTAAAGAACAAAATAGCGAAGGAAAGGAAGAAAAGACGGGAAAGCTATGGCTGGATCTTGCGTTTCTTCTTCGTCCGTCGTTTCCTTCTTTTTCCCCCGGCAAAAGACGTAGCCAAGAAGATGATTCAAAAGGATAGATTCCTTCCAAGCCACAGATGATGACTTTTTGAAGATGGGTCCCCTTGTTTACTAATGGTCACCGAGGTAATTGTTTTCCTCTCACGCCCCCACTTCCATTTGTTGGCTTCCTTTTCCAATTCAAACTCCCACATTGCACACTCCTTTTCCAAATCTGAAAATTAACTTCCAGCCACGTTTTTCATCCGTTTCCTTTTTGTCTTTCAAGAAACAAAAATTACCAACAATACCAAATCCTATTCTAAAAAGATTTCCTAAAACAAATACCAAATTAGTTTCAACTACTAATTAAGAAAACATCAAATTTGACTCCACAATATTTTCAGAATTTGGACTCCACACTTTTTGGAAATTGCCCACGCGCCCTTGGAAAACTTGGAAACTTGAAGCTGGACATATGACTTAGGCGCGCCTGCGCCTAACTGCTGGGAATGCTTCTGGATTTCCCCTTTTCAACACAATTTTACCAAATCCTGCAATTGACCACCAATTAAATAAACTTTGTAGAATCCACCCAAGAATGCAATTTTTAGTCTAAATAATTAGAAAATATTAACACAATAAATAACTAAAATTGAACCCTATCATGTAGAATAATCCAAATCACAAGAACTTTTGCTTACTTTCTTGTCGGCAGGGAGTACTTTTATAATCCGGTAATTGTCTGAGTTTTTGAGTTCAAAGAACCGTGTTAACCGAAATAATAGAAATTGGAAGCCACCTGAGCAAAGGCTGTCTCGCAGTCAAAGTTTATGTATTGACTGGTTTTCCTTATATTAATAAAATAATCCTATTAACTTGACTTGTTTAGTTATCGAAAGAAAAAATAAAAAATAAAAAATAAAAAATAAAAAATAGAGTCAACAATACGAGATTCATGTAAAAGTGAAATGGGAAACTTCAGGCTTATATGGAGAGTATTTTTGGTGCAATCATGACAACTAAAACCAAATTTATATCACATAATCGCCTCTTTTTGTATATATTAAAGGTTGTTAGATTTGTTTACACAGGTAGATTCCAACATATGCAACATAGCAATTTTAAAATTTCTATTATCTTTTCTATACAAGTTACATGCATTTAGACCCCTTAAAATATATTTCTACACTTCAAAACAAAAGAAAAAATTTCTACACTTTAAGTGGTGGAAAGACTAATTCTAGTTCAAAACTTAAGTTTCAATACTTTATATATGTATTGACAGATGTACGTAGTTATGTATATACATATACGTATGTGTGTGTATGTGTGTATTCATAAGCTCTTTTTGCCCCTTTAGCTATATTCAATGTTTTTAATTTAAACTTGATAGATTAAAAATACTTCAGGCAGTAAGTTGATTCTAGTATTTCAAATTGAGCATCTTCATTTGGTTTAATGAGATATTAAGAAATAATCCCCATTTCACATTCATATAATTTTCAAAATTTCCTCAAACCCGAAATAAATAGCATTACGCCTAATTGGAAGACACAATACAGACTTGTACGTATCTGCTTCCCAATTTCTTCATTACATTTTCTGCTTCAACTTGTTTTACCAACAGCTCAGCTGTTAGGATGATTTAAAGATTCTAGTAACTCCAGGCTTCGTGTGTTTTAAATGAAATTATAGGATGTCAAGTGATAACAACTGGAAACCTTAGTGTACAAAGGGTCCAAAGTACCAGTGTAGGGTGCAATTAAAGTTGTTAAAAAGTATGGAGGACGCAAACATTTTATAGATTAAATTACTAATTCATTACGTACGTCTAGTGGTTCCATTTATTACTACTTGACTCGCCTAATATTTCAAAATATCTACGGTACTCTTCTAGAGTTTTTTTAAGGGTAAATTACATTTAATCCCCCTGTGATTTTGACTTTTACCACATAACCTCCTAACGTTTCAAAATATCCATTTCACCCCCTTATGGTTTTATGTAGAGTGGAAAGTGGACAGAATGTACAATCAGTTAAGGCGTTTGTACCAAACGCACTCCAAAAGCGCGTGTGATAAAATTTTAATATCCATACAACCCCCTTGTGATTCATATAAATATCCACTTTACCCCCCTGTGGTTTTTATAATTGTCCACATAATTCCCCTATACTTTTATATAAAGTGGTAAATCCATTTATTAATTTAATATTTAAATAAGGGCATTATTGTCATTTCAACTAACAACATTAAATAGGTATTTTCCATCATGTTTCCACTTTACATAAAACCATAGGGGATGAAGTGGATATTTTGAAACGTTAGGGGGTTATGTGGCAACAGTCGAAACCACAGGGGGGTTATATGTAATTTACCCTTTTTTTTTAAGTATAGTGAAGATGTATGGAAGAGCAACATTGGTAATTGAAATGTTAGTTGGCTAGTATTATCCTTATTTTAAGTACTAAATAAAACTGGGGCTTATGTATATGCTCTTGTATGTACACACTTCTTTTACTCTTTCTTAGTTTGTATTCAATTATGACCCGGAGAAATTTTAAGAAACACGAAGTTGCCTTGTAGACTCATCCCTCTCCTGGAAAATGCCTCCTGAAACTGTTGGTCGTTACATGTGCACATTAAGTCTAATGCTTATCCAACTTTTTACTAGTTTAAATATTTGAGTCCTCTTTCGTGGCTCTTTCCCAAATTGCACTACAGCGAAGTATTAGCAAAAAGGACCTAGGCGGCAGAAGTCCTGTATTCTCAAATGAGCTTCATTATTATATAAGCACCAAGAAGGCTCAATTCTGCAGCTTCACAAGGCAAAAAAGAAAGAAAAAACATATACCAGTCTTTACAGAAGTTATCAAGAATGGGCAGTCAGTGTTTGGCAATTTTGTATTTCATTTTTGCCTATTACTTCTCCCTTTTTTGTGTTTCTCAAGCAAAAGATACGCTAAGCGTTAACGAGTCCATAGTTGTTTATTATGGAGACTTCTTGGAGTCTTCCAACCAGCGTTTTCAGCTCACCATCACCCATCCGCTTAGCTGGGCATGGTACCTGACGATTCTGTATGTGTCTATGCGTCAAAATATAGATGCCTGGGCTAACGACTACTACCTGAGTCCTGCCAGAACTGAGCCGGCGTATGTAACCATGAACCCTGATGGAAAGCTAGTTGTGTATGACATTTCTCACAATCAGCTAATCGTTGTAAACTCTCGACAGCCTGTTTTCATTGGCAACACGACTGCAACCTTACTCGACAATGGAAACCTGGTTTTGAGAGCTCCTGGAGGTAATATTGTCTGGCAAAGTTTCGATTATCCTACTAATAAATGGCTTCAAGGCATGAAACTTGGGATTTTCGGATCAAGCACCATCCTTCTAACTTCAAAGCCAACATTTGAGAATCCTGCTACTACATTAGGAATTAATCCCAATAATACAAAGGAAATTGTTGTTATGCAAGATGGAGTGGTTTATTGGCGAAGTGGGATATGGAATGGCCAAAATTTCAGCTTTCTTGATATCTCTGATGATTTTGGATTGAATTTTCACTATGTTTCGAATCAGAAGGAGACATATTTCACATGGAACAGTAGTACTGATCCCTTTGCCTTATTCATTCTTGGTGCAGCTGGACAAATTCTTGTTAATAGTGGGGATTTTACTGATTCTCAGACATTGGCAGTTTGTGACATGATTGAAGGCAAGACCTGGAAAAATCAGACTGTGGGGTGTACGCATCCTTGTGGCGCTGGTGATGGATTTAAGAAAATAACGGGTGACTTGGACGTGTGGGATGAAATATGGAAAAATGACAATGCTCTTCACTATTGTAAGTCGATATGCAGAAAAAACTGCTCTTGCTATGCCTACTCTAATACTTCATATGATAACAACGGTGTTGCTTTGGGCTGCAAAATAGCTACGAGACAGAAAGGAAATCTTATTTTTTCAGATAAACAGAGACTTTATGTCCGCGAAAGCTTTGTTTTGGAGAAAGGTACACTCAAATTGGTTCCCTTTTCTCTTTCGTTTATTCTGTTGTGTTTTAATATTTGATTCCATAGAAGTATTTCTTATTGTAAGAGCTGATGGAACATGTCCAGGTAGAAGTTGAAGTTTCCCCAAAAGAATAAATACAAAAGGTCGAGACTTATGTTCATTTTTCTTTTTCTGCTTCCTCTCTTTGCATCTGAATTGTCCAATATTAGTTCATGTATTGTACGCCATTTTATGCGGAGTCTAAGCAGCATCGAAAACAAATCTGCCAAGATTTTACCAAGAAAAAGAGGCTTCTTCTAACCTGTGCCAATGAGGCACAATTTTAATAATTTGGATAAGATTTAACAGCATGTTAACAATGACAAAATACCCTAAAACTTCGTGTAGCTGTCTAAAAATTAGGACTGCAGTTCTTATATTTGAAACGGTCCCTAGTTGATTAATAGATATGGTATGCACAAATCGGGGGCCCAAAAAAAAAAAAAAGGAAACTCATGAACTTGACTAGTGACAATCGCCTTCTAAAGCTGAGAAGAAATTCATATATATATATATTAGTCTTTTACTCAAGACGAAGAGGAGATAATTTCCTTTTGCCGTCATCAAGCAACATTGTCTTTCTTCTTCGTTTTCTTCTTTTTTTCCCCCCTATGAATGTCGTTTGACCATAACAGAAGTTGGTCCGCCTACCGAATCACCTGAGCCTGCTCCAAGCCCTCCGTGGCGGAAAAAGAAAGCAGACGCATGGAAAATAAAGTTATCTATTGCTGCTGTAGCAGCATTTCTCGGGGCTCTTGCATTACTTTATTTATGTTGCAAACCGCAATGCAGAATTCGCCATCATGAAGATACATTAAACAATAGTAGTCATGGTACGCTGTTAACTTGCAGTAAATCATAATTGTCATATCTGGTCTATGCTAAAACACTGGCAACATCCTGATGGATAAAGTATTATTGTTGTTTGATGTATCAGGACCTGGGAACTTCCAGCTTCCTGATGAAAGGGATCATGAATTACACATTTTCGAATTTAGCATCATAACATTAGCGACTGATGAGTTTTCTGATGAAAACAAATTTGGAGAAGGAGAATTTGGTTCTGTTTACAAGGTAAAGAATGTTCTTTTATACAGAAAAAAATATCATGATGTATTTCAGGATTTTAAGCTGCATTTAAATGGTATCCAGCATTTGGACAGTGAAGCTGTGCAAACCACCCCCAGGGGGGGGGATAAAATGAAGCAAAGTTATACAAGACAATACACATGTTAGCTATTTTGCTCCCGTGATGATTTTTCTATTTTGGGATTGTAACTGAGCTACACACACACACACACACGTGTGCACACAAATGCGTTCTTTTTTTCTTTTTTTTTTTTAAATCACTTACCCCAAGATAGCAAGTTTTGTGGTTCAGGGTAAGTTGCCTACTGGGCAGGAGATCGCAGTGAAAAGATTGAACATATTGTCAGGGAATGGAATTCATGAACAATTCAAGAACGAAGTTGCAGTTATGTCTAAGTTGCAACATCGAAACCTTGTAAAAATTTTGGGATACTGCATTCATGGAGAGGACCGGATATTAGTTTACGAGTACCTACCCAATCGTTGCTTGGATTCATTTATTTTTGGTGAGTTAAACCAGCTGGCTACCTATGTTACCCACTATGGGTTTGCCTTACTATTCTCTAATACACTACGTATTAGTTATAGAAAAGAAAATGAAAACAAAAGATAGAATATCATGTTTTCTTATCTGTGGCTGATTTAGTTATGAATTACAAGTAAATGTTTTTCTTCTTCACAGATACTGCAACGCAGCGAGTACTAGATTGGAAAAAGCGTTCACATATAATTGAAGGCATAGCTCAAGGAGTGCTGTACCTCCACAAGTATTCCAGATTAAGAATCATCCACGGGGATATCAAAACAAGCAATATCTTGTTGGACAATAACCTGAATCCCAAAATTTGTGGCTTGGGAGCTGCAAAAGTTTTTGGAGAAGATGAACCACATGCAAGTAAATCGAATATTATAGGGACATAGTAAGTATCTCTCATTTACTTAATTAGGAAAGTGTAAGAATTTCAATACTTATGAGTAGCAGATTTACTATGATACAAGTGTATGACTTAAGTGATGTCGTGAAACAGTGGTTACATGCCTCCTGAGTATGCAATGAATGGAATCATCTCCGAGAAGTCTGATGTTTATAGCTTTGGAGTCATGATGCTGGAGACCATAACTGGCAAGAAGGTCACTTCTGTCAATGATACAGATGATCGTCTTACCTTCATCAGACATGTGAGTATCTTGGTACATGTTACAGTTCTAATTCGTAGAATATTCCAATTCCTTCGAGTTTATCGCAATTTTATCTGCGGAATAATCATGTGTCTCACACTTTTTTGCTTCTATATATTTCAGGTGTGGGATTTGTGGGAAGCAGGAAGAATTTCGGACATTGCAGATCCTAGTTTAGGTGAAACAATTCCTGTGCATGAAATTTCAAGACATGTTCAAGTTGGGCTGCTGTGCGTGGAAGAAAATGCAGCGGATAGACCAACCATGTCTGATGTGATTTCCATGCTTAACAACGAATTACTAATAGGTCTTCCTGTCCCAAATCGACCCGCTTTTTCCAGCAGCACCGGCTGCCGAAATGATGGCAACGTGGATCAAAATCCAGGCTGCTCCAACAACTCAGTGACAATTTCGGATTTGGAGGCTCGATGATGTTTTACAAAGCAATTAATTAATTTGTATTCTTTCCTACACTGACATTTACCTGTTCCTCTACCCTTCCCCTAAAAGTTTCTCCTTGTGATATTTTCAGAAATTATTATTATCATCATCATCATCATCATCATCATCATCATCATCATCATTATTATGGGCAACAACAGCTAATTTCAGGGTTAAGCATAGTTTGGTCTAATTTATCAACAAGTGACTTGGAAACCGCCTTCCAAGCTCATAATTACAAAGAAATTGACCTGTCAAAGGGCAAGTACGAACGAAATTATAGAATATTAAAGAAATATACATTCCCTTTTCTTTATTGGCTATGGTATTTAAGGCTTGATTTCATCCGAGAAACGTGTAATGTGGATTACTGGGTTCGTTTGGATTCCTTGTTTTTGGGGCTGTTTGTGAAAAACAACATTGTAGCATTGTAGATGTGAAAAAATGGTACTGTAACTGTTTTTAGATAATTTTCTTTTCTTTTTCTTTTTTCTTTTTCCTTTGCCTTTTCCTTTTCCTTTTCCATTTCTTTTTTCTTTTTCATTTTTCTTCTTTTCCCTCTTTTTCCCACCCCAGGCGCCAACCGCTGGCTACCAGACCTTTTTTTTTTCTTCTTTTTTCTTTCTTCTTCTTCTTTCTTTCTCTCTTCCTCTCCTCCTTCCCCTCTTCCCCCTCTCCCCCCGCCACCTCCCTGCCACCCTCCCCTCTGTTCTTCCCCCCTCCCCCCACCCCCACATGACCAGATCTGGTTGCGTGGGGGTGGGGGGAGGAGAGGGTGGTGGAGCAAAGGGGAGGGAGGGGGGAAGGGCAGAGGGGAGGGGGGGAAGGGGGAGGGAGGAGAGGAAGAGAGAAAGAAAGAAGAAGAAGAAAGGGGAAAGAAAAAAAGGTCTGGTCGCCGGTGCCTAGGGTGGGGGGAAGAAGAGGGAAAAGAAGAAAAAGGAAAAAGAAAAAAGAAATGGAAAAGAAAAAAGGAATAGAAAAAAAAAACCAACAAAATATTAGGGTTGTTTTTTGGTTGTTTTTAGAGTTGTTTTTTTGGGTTGTTTTTAGTTGTGTATTACTGTAGCATTTGGGGTGTGAAAAATAGTATACGAAAAAACAAGCCCCAAAAACAGAATCCAAACGGACTCATATATATCCCATAATCTATAAAATTGTAGAATGTTTCTCATCTGCAAGAATAACCAGGATCATTGGGTCAACAATGAAACCAGCTAAGATTAAGATGAATTCTCATCTTGTGAACAATTCCATAGTTATCTGGCATGCATTTGCTTTTTCCATTTTTATATGTTGTTATGTAGGAATTGTAGTCATCATTGACTTGCAAAATGGTAATGATGTGTGGTCTTTCCCAGTCTCTACTATGACAAAACCCTTTCTATTTCTGGAATATAGTGAGTATGTTTGGACATGACATTAATTGGAATAATACTATACTATTTTTTATAATATAATGTATGTAAGATAAACTTGTAGTTAAAAATTATAATTATAATCTAGATGGGTAATATTTACAATCCTTTTTCCTAAATTATACTATTCGAATGGACCACAATGACACATTTGGTTTTTGAAGTGTTATATCCATTGATTCATCAGCATTTATTCGTCAATGATTACAATACTTCCTGCTGTTGTTAAACACTGGCACAACATTAATGGAAAATTTTATTAATTTACACTTCTATTTTTCCTTGGCCGGTTTTTCTAGCAAGTATTCATAGGGCACTTGTTAATATATTTAAATTGCATTTAACCTATAATGTGAACGCACACACCAATAATTATTACTCTTTATTATATTTATACACATTTTAAATTACTTTTACTTTTTTAAAAATTTTAACATTTAAATTACATCTTGATTAACAGCGTCAAATGGGCCCTCATGAGATATCTCCACTTAGCAAGTATATAACGTCTCAAGTTCTTTCATCTATTTTCCGCCCCTTTCCCCAATACTCTCCTTCATTAAGGACTTTTCAAAGTGCGGAATCCCAGAATGTCCACATTGTTTTTGTTGGTTCTTCTTTTCGTACATTTTATTTAAAAAGATTAACAAATTTTAGTAAAATTGACAGCAAAAAGTTAAGGGCTTATTGCATCCATTAATCCCCTGAATGCATGTATGGCTTAATTAACCACCAAAAAAGAATATTCTAGGTGTCTTTTTGACCATACCATCCTTCTCCTGAATTCACAATCCTTTGGAAGGACAGAACTGACTTCCTTGTTTCCTTCTAATCAGATGAAGGTGACTTTTATGTTTATTTATCCTCCCACCACCACTCCCTACACCCTTCCTAATCAAATAAAGGATTACAGCTATTAGCATTATTTTAATAGGTAATGTTTCTTAATTAATCAATGATCTGCTTGTAAGGAATCAAGGAGATAAACACAGCGGAAATTTAAAAATTTTGATTCCTTTAATAGATCGTCCTTTGATTAAATCCATGTAACATAGAGATAGTTCAAGAAGATTACCTCAATCCATTAAGACCTCCTTGAACTTGGTGGAGATTTGATGCAGAGGATGGCAAAGAAATCCACGTAGCCGTACATGCGTCCGGCCTCTAATGGTGATCCACACGAACCTCCTTAGTTAGAACCTCCAAGGTCGAATTAGCTTAAGCTAGATTAGTGCTAGCTATTGCCAAGACAACCATACACAAGTCTATTGAGATAATTGCAATTTTTCACCATGAAAAATTCATTCCAAGATAAGAAATAAGAGGTGCAATTTTTCCCTTATTTTCTTGGACGAATTTTGGGTAATTTTTCTCTCAAGATTTTTCTCAAAAATCTCACAAGACAAATTGTGTGATAATCCCCTTGCTAGCAAAAGCTTAGTGAGTATTTATAGACAAATAAGTTGTCAAATCCTTATGGAAACCTGAAATCAGTTTCCAATAAGATTTAGCTTCCTAATTCTAATACAACTCTTGTATTTGGAAGACTAAAACTTATTTGCACCATAAGTCCCTCAAGTTTAATTTGTCTCACGAATCAAACTATAAGTTATAAAACTTATCTATCAAGTCCCACTTGAAATTCATTTAATCTAGTTAAGAAAGTTCTTAATGTGTGTGACCCATTAGGTTCTCATATACGTTGGCAATAAGTATGAGCTATACATTCTTAATAAATAAGAACTAGATAAATTAAAACTCCTTTTAATTTATCACTGATTCCACTAATCAATCAACTCATACTTATAGATCAAGATTGGTATCTAGCAATACATCATGACCACCCAAGTAATGAGAAAAGTCAAGTAGATGACTTCACCTTTCAGTAAACATTTATAATGTAACTAATATCCTTTTACCACACTTATCTCACATTAATCTTGGAATAAGTTGTGCCTATTCCATTGTGTGATTAATGCTCTTTTCTCTTGTACCAAAATATAACTCCAATGAAGAAGTTCTTAGAAACACTTTCTAAGACTTTCCCACTTAGCTAAGATTTTCGAAGTTATACTTCTACAAGTGGCCAAACACGAGATAACTCCTCTTACATAAGAGGCGGTAAATCCTTATAGGTTATTCACCATCTTTCCATACTTCAAAGATACACCCATTTGCTAATGATGTGAGCATTCCCTTTTACAGGAGCAATCATATAACAAAGAAAGTATAACTATCCATATTCAAGATATCATGATAACCTTAAGTCTAAGAATCATTTACATAAACGTCACTTAGAGATTAATCCTTTGGCACTTAAAGGATGTCTCTATGTGGATCAATCTAGTGAACTTGATCATACCATCAAGCACCCATATACTTGCTTAGGTGTCTCACACACCATAGTAGATGAGGTCTACTACTTCTCATATAGAAGCGGCATAGTATATGCTAGTCTAACCGTATTAACAATACCCTTTCTTGTTAATACTATGACTAGAGATATTTAAGAATAAACCTTATTTATAATCGAATGAACCTCACCATCATAACTCTTATGATTTCATCGATTAAGTTTATTCTAAGGGTTTTATCATACTTATATGAAAATATAAGCAATCAATATGATAAAGATGTCATTTATTATTACATAAATAGTCAAAGTGTATAATAAACCCTAGAAGTTGATTGAATTTAGGGCATATACACTAACACTGCTTACCATCTGTACGTTCATGCATGTTGAGCAATATAAGAAGTAAGATAAAACTTTGAAAAATGACACCATCACAAAAGCTACAGTGCTACGTGATTATGAATTTTAATAGTGTATTAAGTAATCTAGATTACATGATCAAAAGCCAAAAGAAGATTTAAGTGGCCTAGATTGTGATCAGCTTTGCTAGCACTTTTACTAGAATTTTGGTTTTAGTTTCGGAATACAAACAAGTACTCACATAATTTGATTACATTAAGTAACTTCATTAATTAAATATGTGAGTTAGCAGTAAGAAATTTTGTTTACAAGGATAAATTTGGTTTTCTTTCTTGTCGACAGGGAGTACTTTCGTAACGAAGTATTTTCAAGTAGAAAATGATCTGATTTTGGGTTTAAAGAATTGTTTTAACGGACAGAATATTTGAATTTGAGAAAGTCTCAGTCAATATTGATCTCTTGACTGGTTTTCCTAATACAAATATAACTAGATTTGTAACCTTGGTTTTAGTCAGTTTCTGTCAATTCCAAACCTAATTGCCTTGTACAGTCCATTCCTACTGCAGCTTGAAACACGCAAGAAGATTGCTGAAAACTTCGTCGAAGGAGATAAGAGCTTGAGTTATTAAATAGGAAAAATCATATAAATAGTCTTTCATATATTGATTTCGTATTTTTTATGTCCCTTATATATGAAATGATGATTTTTCATCCCTTATATATTAGTTTTGTATTTTTTTTATATCTCTTACATATGAAATTATAACTTTTCATCTCTAACAAATGTAATACATATATTTTTAGTCCCATGTCTATTTGGCAAACATCAAACAAAAAAATTGGAAAAAAGATTATATAGTTTGTTAGCAGCTTTTCTGATCAAGTATAGTTTTTAGTAGTTTTCTTATTTTGTAACTTCAGTATTATTTTAGGTGATTTTTCATAATGCTTGTTACAAGTCATGTGAATTTTAAGTATGATGTCTAGTTATTCTATTCAGCTGAGAAGAGTGAAAGGATGAGATTTTTGTTCCTATACATGCTCGATATGATGTTATTGATTTTCTTTCTTTTTTCCCAAGCATGCATAAAATCCTTATATATTTGAGAGTGTGAAATTGATCAAACTACTCTTATAATTTTGTGGTTAATTTTTGAGTTCTACTTCCAAGTCCTTTTCATAATTAAGCTAGTGCTGTTGACGTAAATGCAAGATGTTGGAGTATGTATTCTTATCTCAAATCGGGAAAGATGGTGAAGGGCACATACCCTTCTTTTGTATTTCTCTATAGAGCATGGAAAGTTTGAGGCTTTTGGTTGAGTTAGCATTTGGAGAAATAAATAATCAGCTTAAAGAGAAAGGAATCTGCATTGATCAGACGAGTTTCAGTTTCAGTAGTAATGATTTCTTGTAAAACTTTTCATGCCGTCGCTTTTGCTAAAAGTTTCAAATTTGTTATTACAAATGATGGTTGCGAATGAAAACAGATTGAATGAAATGAAGGCACAAAGGAGAAAATGTATAAAGATTACATCTATGGCACAATAAAATCTGCAATATTCAAAAGAAGAAATTAGTCATCTATGGATAAGCCAATACCACAAAAAGAACCATAAAAATTACAGATAATTTTAGAAACCTCCTTTAAGATTTTTCATAATATCACTGAGTTCTTTTGAGATTTTTAAAATCTCACCTACTTTTCTTGAATTGACATTTCTTGTTACATTTTAGCCCTTTTGAAGGGAATGCAAGAAACATAAGACTTTTATTCCAATACTACCCTTATATTATCATACTTATGAAGTTTATAACAATAATAAAAAATAAATTAAGGTTAAATTTTTATAAGGTATAAATTTTTTGATTTAAACTATTTATTTTAGTTGTATTGAAAAAAACCAACATTTATACCTTGAAAACATTATACCATGAAAATTTTACATGTTTGAAGAGATTATTTTAATTTTCAATACAACTTAAACTACATCATATATTAAAACATAATTTCCAAAAAATTTTCTTGAGTTCCTTAATTATTAATTGTCCATGAAAATTTTCAAGATATTAATTACTCATCAAAATCCTCCTAAGTGATTGACATTTACTAGATTTAATTTATCAACATCCTTTGCTATCCTAATATGACCTCAATATAAAGAAATATGAACCATTACTAGATTGGAATTTGTTTTTTATTATACATTTTTTGGTTTAAAATTTTTATTTTGGTTTGACTTTTTGGTTGAATAGTTATTAAGAGAAAGGGTTAATGTTGTCCATTTGTAACCTTTAATAGAATTATTTAATCTTATCAAGTTGACTGAGATTTGAAAATATCAATGGAGTTGAGTGATATTATAAGAAACCTCAGGAGAGGTTTCTGAAATTATCCCTAAAAATTAATCAGAAATAAATTTAAGGAGGAGACTAAACTATAATATTTTTGAAGAAAAAGTTAGGAGGAGGGGAGCCCGTAAGAAGGCTCAATAAAGTTTTAAAGAGGGCAAGATAAGAATTTAAAATAAAATTTCATAAAATGACATAGGTAAAAATGGAATTACTCAGAGGTTAGGGATGAAACTGCCCCTGCTAGTCACCCTTAACCTCAGCCACTGAGTAAAATTAGTACGCAGGGTCACATAAACTGAGTAAAATTTGTACAAATTCTCTCATAATCTTACACAAGTAATTACCCGTATTTATGCTCCAACAAACATTCATTAGAAACAATAAGTTGCCGCTTATCATAATCAGATACTGACAAAGCCCTGTTGAATTCAACAATGGTGCAGAAGGCGTTTATCAAGGCAGACAGTCTGAAGCCGTTGAAATTCTTGATGGAACCCCTGTATTTGTTATATCTAGCGGTGAATGATTGAAATTTTGATGGGAATTCCCCTTATTTGGCCAGAGAAATAGTTGAGGATTTTCAAAGACTGATAACCTTGCTCAAACTCTTCCCTGTTGGCAGCTCATATTAGTGGTTCTATATAGCATACCGTCCCAAGACCTCTGATTCAATAATCAAATCATGTCCTCATAAAATTTAGAGTTTCTCTTGAAACGAAGGAAATATGTATAGCCAGTGTGTGTGTGTTTTCCTATTTAAATTTTTCGAAGGTGGGAGAAGGAGGAATTTGAATTCAAAACTTCTAATATATGCAACCTCAACTTTAACTACTAGACAAATAGTTAATACCTCGTGGAAGTGTGTTTTAGAAGGGGTTTATCAAGACAAATAGTTTGAAATTTGTTATGTCTAAGAATGAATAATGGAAGTTATTGATCAAATTATCGAGAAGATTTTGATCTAATAATTAAGGTTGAAATCCACCGATTAAAGACTTTGAGTTCAAATTATCTTTAAAGAAAGGAGGTCGTTGATCAGATTCAGTATTTGATTGGAAAAAGAGTTGAGGTCTGCGAATGAAGAATAGCCTTGCTGTGGCATGTCAAGTCAGTATGTTGTTTGCTAACATAGTCCCCATCTTTGACCGGTCTTACAACTTGTTGTCAATGTAACGTCCTTTTGCGATCATGCATACTGCTTTATTTACATATATTTTTGTATACCAATTTTATTGTAATTGATCAAGAATTTTGAAATTCAAATTTAATTTAAACTCAAAACCAATTAACAATGAACAGAGTGATCAAGAAGTTATTAATTTAGTATTGCTTTACAATTCAAATTGAGACATTGTGTCATTTAATATCCCCCGCCAACAAGAACTCGAAATTAACCTATAAATTTTGAGCTATGGATGATTGGAGGTGTAGAACTCTCAAAGCTGATGAAACAAAGAACCAAGTCACAAGTGGAAGGCCCAACTCTAATGTCATGATTAAGACTTGAGGGTCAATCTTAAAACTATTTTCCAAGGAATGGGGTGATACAAAGCCTTGTCAATTTGTCTCTTAGAATTGAGACATTTTAGAGTTAGTTTCGTTTTTTGAGTACAGCTTAACTATGAGGATACATCTAATTTCCAAGGGAATCTTATTGCTTTTACATTTGTCGAAAACTTCATCTAAACATCAAACTCATGGAATTTTTTGTATGTTTTTGACTAAAATATGAAAACTTGTGGAGCTTATGCATTTGTCCTCCCCTAAGGCTACAGAAACTTAGACAATACCCAACGCGTCATGTTAATGAGAACACAGATGATACCTCCCGACTCCTCAAGTTTTTGAAACACGGATACTACCTGAACGCTTTACTAATAGTAAGTTTTAGGTGGCTGAGTCTGATGGGTAATCCAACTTTTAGTAGTTAAATCAAGTCCTCATTATTCAAAGAAACTTTCCATATTACGCTGTGGAAAAGTTTAATTAATACAATTAATTGACTATTTTAGCAAAAAGCACATGCAGCCGCCCCAGCACAAAAGTATAGTTTTCACAAAGGAGCTTCATTCCTATATAAGCACCACCAGCAAGAACTCAATTTTACAGCTTTATGTACTTGTCTTAACAGAAGATATCAGGAATGGGCAGGTCTTGTAGTCATCTGGCGATGTTTCATTGCATATTTGCCTATCATTTCTTCCTAATTTATTTTGCCAAGCTAAAGATACCTTAGGAGTTGACGAGTCCATAGTTTTCTATGAAGGAGACTACTTGGAGTCTAGTAACCACCATTTTCGATTCACCACCACCCATCCGCTTAGCTGGGGATGGTATTTGGTGACTCTGTACGTGTCTATGAGTCAATCAGTCGAGGTCTGGGCGAACGACAACTATCTGACTCCGGCCAGCTTACAGCCAGCATATCTAACCATGAACGCAGATGGAAGGCTGGTCGCATATGACAGATCTCAAAATAGACTAATCGTTGTAAATTCTCAACAGCCTGTTATGATTAGCAACGCTACTGCAACCTTACTGGACAGCGGAAACTTGGTTTTGAGAGCACCTGGAGGAAATGTTGTTTGGCAAAGTTTTGATTATCCCACTAACAAATGGCTCCAGGGCATGAAAATTGGGACTTTCCAACTAAGCAATCAAGTTCTAACTTCAAGTCCAACCTTCGACCAACCTCCTTCTACACTAGCCGTTGACTCGAGTAATGGCAAGGAACTTACTATTACGCAAGGTGGGGTGGTTTATTGGCGAAGTGGATTATGGGATGGCCAAAAATTCAGCTTTCTTAAGTTCTCTGATAATTTTGGTTTGAATTTTTACTACGTTTCTAATTCAAATGCGACCTATTTCACCTGGAATAGCAGTACTGATCCCTTTGCCTTATTAATGTTTAGCGCCAGTGGGAATATTACATTTAGTAGCGGGGATTCTACCAATTTTCAGGCATTGGCAGTTTGTGATGTAATCGATTACAGGACCGTGAAAAATCAGTCCCCCGGGTGTACAAATCCTTGTGGCGTGGGTGATGGATTTAAGGAAATAACGGGTGACTTGGATGTTTGGGATGAAATGTCCTATAATGACAATGCTCTTCGTTTTTGTAAGTTGAAATGCAGGAGAAACTGTTCCTGCTATGCATATTCTAATACTGCTTACGATCAGAACGGTGTTGGTGTGGGCTGCAAAATAGCTTGGAGACGAGAAGGAAAACTTGTTTCTTCGAATAAACAAAAAGTCTTCTTTCGCGAAAGCTTTATTTTGGAGAAAGGTACGTGTAAAATGGTTCTTTTTTAAAATTGTGTCGTGTTTGACTGTCTCATTTCGTAGAAGAAATTTCAGGTAAGATTCGATGGAGCATAAGCATGTACTAGTTATAGCTTATCTTCTTGTTCTTTTGTCTCTTTCTGCATCTAAATGGCCCAATCATGTATTATACCATTTTGTGCAAGGCCTAGGCAGTACTGTCGAATACAACTCAGGCAAGATTTTCCCAAGTAGCAATTAGTTTATGTAGATAAGATTTAGGTAATACATTAACAATCAACAGGACTCACTGCAACTTAAAGGAAGTGCTATGCTTACAAATTATGGGACAAGAAATACCTGAGTTCACATAGTTGATAACTCCTACATCAGTTGGTAGCCAGAATCCCAACATTGTAAATGATTGATGCATATTTTATCAAGAAATGGTGTGCACCAAGGTGGAAAAACAGAACTCATGATTGATTGGTGGTGATTTCCCCTTTTGGAATTTGATCTGTAAAAAAGTGCACAGTACGTCACATTAGAGATAAGACTACTTACTTTCTTTTAGTTATGCATGATCAATCAGCAATACACTTCCCTTTTTGCTGCTGATGTTGTTTGGCCATGACAAAAATAGGCCCTCCAGCCCCATCACCTGACCTTGCTCAAAGCCAAGAAAAGAAGTCAGAGACATGGAAAGTGAAGTTATCTGTTGGTGCTGTGGCAACATTTTTGGGGGCTCTTGCATTACTTTATTTAGGTTGCAAGCTGCAAAGCAAAATTCGCCACCGTAAAGGTACACTATTTTTGGTAAAAATTTGCTACAGCAAATCACAAGTTTTATTTGTATTCTATCCTCAATGATTAGCAATGCTCCGAATGGTAAAGATTTACATTTAATTGAACAGGTCTAGGGAATTTGCAGCTTCATGAAAGAAGGGATGATGAATCACCTATTTTCGAGTTTACCAGCATACAAATCGCTACCAATCATTTTTCTGATGAAAATAAACTTGGTCAGGGAGGATTTGGTCCTGTGTACAAGGTAAAGATGTTATTATCTCTTAAGAAACCTATCATAACTAATGCCCATTTGCATTTGCAATATCTCAAGATCCTTAGACTGTCGTTAAGTTATATGCAGTGACTATTTCAATTTTGAACCTCCTAAATTATTCCCTATTTCCAGTTTCTACTTGTACGATAAACATTCGTTTTAGTTCCATTTTGACCAATTCATTAACCGATTTGAGAAGATTGATGATTTTATGCAACCACAAACCATTAGTCAGCAGGTCAAATTTTGCTTCTCATCCCTAGCTTAAACACTGGTTATTACATTACCCTGCCAAACCCTAATATATGGACAAACTGCACCTCTTCATTCAGTTAAAATATATTGTTACAAAAAATTTTAGATCTTCAATAGGCATGCAAAGATTTGTCCTTGGTATTCGATACACCTCGTCGCACTCAGCTATCTGAAGTTCTACAATTACAATGTGTACATGAATAGAATCACAAAAATTATTATTAAAGAATGAATGGCTAAGGTACAAATGTCTAAGCGAGACATGGGGCTTGGTTTTAATTAGCGTCTTTTAGATATCAATTTAGGTGATCCTACAAGTCCAGGACAAAAAATTTGTTCATTATTATTCATTTAACAAAGAATAGATCTATTTCACTTATCCATAAAAGTTTAACAAAGTATTTGATTGTGTTTAACAAGCTTAACCAATTATGGCGAGCTCAATAATATGACAATCAGGTTGTAATTCTAAAAATATACAAGTTTTATATTATACACTCATTCATGTCTCACTAAATGTTCAACTCACATTGTTATGTTCAACATATTCATGTATTTATGTTTGTATGTATGTGTATATGACAAAAGGTTCACAAAAATAATTCTTTAAATTTGAAACAATGATCTGTGTCAATTATCGAGCAAATATCTCTATATATGACTTTTAAAAAAAAAATCTCTATGTATGCCTATTGCACATTAAAAAGTTTGGAACTACATATCATACAAAATTTGAGGATACAATGTCTTCAAATATTATAGGATGGGATGCGAAATTATAGTGGAAAAAAAAATTAGGCTGTAAATTGTAAGTTGGCGAATGAAGTTGCAGTGTGTGGAGTTCACATGCATAAAACTTGACAATTTTCATAACGCGGTTAATAAAAGAGTTAAAAGTGAGACAGACATGAAAGTTTAGAATACTATGAAGTGTTTAAAATTAAAATTTAGGCTACAAACTGAAAATTGGTAATAATAGGTGCAAAATACAATTGTTGCTCATATGCAGCACGGGAAAGTTGCTCAAGAAAATCTGTATTAGCCATTCTCCTCCAGCGCATTTTCTTTCTTTCTTTTTTTTTTTAAGATTGGGGTAAGAAATGTAACTGGCGAAAGGTATGTTCTCTTCATCTCCTTTCCATGTGCTCTAAATAGCAAGTTTTATGGCTCAGGGGAAGTTGCCTACAGGACAAGAGATTGCAGTGAAAAGATTGAATATAATGTCATGGCATGGTATTGAACAATTCAAAACCGAAGTTACAGTGATCACTAAGGTGCAACACCGAAATCTTGTGAAACTTTTGGGATATTGCATCCACGGAGAGGATCGGTTATTAGTTTACGAGTACCTACCCAATAGCAGCTTGGATTCATTTATATTTGGTGAGTTTAACTACTTACTAACTTTATCAAATATTCATTTTTTTGGTCTATCGATTACAGATAAATCGTCTTACTAATTAAATTAGTTGTCTTCTTGTAAAGTGGGTTTCAACGTGGGATTAGTCTTCTCTTAATTCATGTTCTTCAAAATGAATATCCACATTTCCATGACTATGGCTAAGTATGTAAGGTTCTTATTACAGATGACACAAAACGGGCAATACTAGATTGGAAAAAACGTTCGCAGATTATTGAAGGGATAGCCCATGGGCTGTTGTACCTCCACAAGTATTCGAGATTAAGAATCATCCACAGGGATCTCAAAACAAGCAATATTTTGTTGGACAATGACTTGAATCCCAAAATCTCAGATTTTGGAACTGCAAGAATTTTTGAAGATGACGAATCGCGTGCAAATACATTGAAAGTCGTGGGGACATAGTAAGTATTCAATCATAGTATTCGCTCAATTAAACTGCAGAAAACCATGAAAGTTTCCAAACACTTCAGTAACTCAGTTGTGATATGTATAACCTACTTAATGTGGCCATGAAACAGTGGCTACATGTCTCCTGAATATGCCATGAAGGGCATCATCTCTGAGAAGTCTGATGTTTATAGCTTTGGAGTCATGATGTTGGAGATTATAACAGGAAAGAAGAACACTTCTTTCCATGACATGGATGATCATTTAAACTTAGTAGGACATGTGAGTTTATTATCTTGACACATTACAGTTCTTGTTGATAGTATATTACATTTTCTTAAAGCACATCAATTCCATATTTTCTTGCTTCTTTACATTGCAGGTGTGGGATTTATGGAAAGATGGAAGGATTTCGGAAATTGCAGATCCTACTTTAGGCGAGTCAATTCCCATGCTTGAAATTTCAAGGTATGCTCAGGTTGGGCTATTGTGCGTGGAAGAAGCTGCTGCCGACAGACCAACCATGTCCGATGTGGTTTCCATACTTAACAATGAATCACTAGTAGATCTTCCGGTTCCAAATCGACCGGCTTTTACTGCCGCCAACAGATACCAAAACAACTTAGTTCGAAATCCAGAGTGCTCCAATAATAAACTGACAATTTCGGATTTGGAGGCTCGATAATATATTTCAAGTAAGTAGTTAAATTTGTAATCTTCTCTAGGAGTGGATATTTTGCTCTTTTTCTTCCCCGAAAGTTTACTACATCGCAGCAGATAAGAAAAATCTATACCAGCTTTGCCTCACTTGTACATAGAATATAAGGGTGGCAATTGATCCCACTACCCATGCCCAAAGACACTTTGGGTGGGATGGGTTTAAGAAATTGTACTTGGATCTTAAATGGGATTAATCCCAAAAATACCCAGTAATAAATGGGAGTACTTGGGTATTATTTGGGATCTCATTAGGACCCATAATAATAATTAATACTATTTTCATTTTTTTGTTGCTTTTTTTTTTAATTTTCTTTTTTGGTATTGCCATGATATTATCTATATTGAGAGCAATAGTCAGCTTTAATTCAATGAAGGAATTGCATCCTTTAATGTATTTGTACTATCAGCAAAATTTTTGTTGTTACAAAAACTGAAATACTACTGCTAGTACTAGTGCAGCGTTAGTACTTAGTATTCTTAATGGCCACCAGCTATTTGGTAGTGAATATTTTATCAAATGAAAAACAATTTTGGGGAATATATTGGGGTCAATTTATTCTTTAAACGCACAATAGATTAGATTCAGATTAACAAATACTCATAAAATGTCCTGACTTGTCATTTCTTTGTAAACATAAATACAAGTATTTTTATGTTTTTATAGAATTTATTTTTTTCTCAACTAAAATTTAGCAACATTGGAAATCAAATATAAAAAATATATATACATAGAAAACAAATAAACGAAAATTTCAGAAAAAAGAATTCAGAAAATTATAATTTCACAATAAGGCCAAAAGAAATTTAATAAATTAAAGATATTAAAAGTCATATAAAAAGTAATAAAAGAACTAGAGAGAGAGAGATTTGAGTACTGGGTGGGGTTAATCTAAATTCATCCCAAAGTGATCTTGCCCAAATTACTAAATAACTACATCCCAGTCCAAAACTTTTCGAAGAGTTACGGACAAATCCGAGCCACATAACGGTTTCCAAGCAATACCTGTTAATTCGGTCAACTGAATTATCCTACCAAAAGACTTCCCCAAATTCCTTTCCTCCTTCCTACAAGCCCCAAAACCCAACTCTCCAATGTCTCAGCAAAACCTCCTTCCCTCGTCCATGAGCTTCTTCCACCGTCCTCATCCTTTCTCTTATCTTCCTTAATCCTAGACATTTCGCTGTGGATGCCCATATTTCTTTTCACGCATTTTAGAGCCTACTTGCATCCCCTGATTCATTTACTTTCTTTCCAATGATCAAATATTGGACTTTAATGATTAAGAATGGCGCTTCTTTATTATTTAATGTAACCTAAGTACTACACAATATCACATGCATGTTTTGAAAAAATTGACTGATGCTTCATGTAACTCTGGTGAAAAGCAAAATTGCATAATTAAAAATTTATGGAAAATTTGAGTAATCAACAAGAGAAAAGATAACAAAATTCATAAACCAGCTAACTAACCTTATGAATTGAAATTGCTATAATATTATATTTTTTAAAAAAATTTATAATAGGGGATGTATGAGATTTAAGAAGGGGGGAAGGGGAGAACCTAGGACTTCTACATCCTGAGGCTTCAACTTAACCAGTAGATCACGACCTCCCTAGCTAATATAGTATTATTGTGATTTGTGATTAGAGTTTGTTTTGGAGTACCAAACCTCATGCACAAATTGGAAGAATGTACGCTGTTTTTAATAACCATGTACATTATGGACTCTTTAATGATGATGAATATGAAAGCATGATACATTAGAACTCAAGCTTCTAATTTCTGGAATCTCGACATTAGTTACTAAATCAAAGCCTCCTCTACTGTGCTTTATGTTTTGTTGATGGGCAATATAGATATGCCAAAAAAGAAAGAGAAGCTTGAGTTAAATCATCCACACTTTTATATAATGTAGGAAAGATTAAATTATTTTGACAGATATTTACAATGAATTATTTCGATAGGACAGCTTCAATTTGAAAAGATAGCTGTACTTATCAAATTATCTGTACTTATAATAAACAAGTTCAGCTGTAAACTTTGCCTTCATACCAAAAAGGTTGGGGAAGAGGAGGGAAGTGTGCGATGAGGTTTCTCTCGTTTTTGGCATAGCAGGCTTCCTCTTCATAAAATGCTTAGCCAAAAAGGAAAGAGCGGGATGAGGTATGGGAGGCTCGCACAACAGGCTATTAACTCAGTGGTACAACACGCCCTTGATATTTGCATTATTCCTATTCGATTAAAAGTTCAGTTGTATGCAATAACTCCATTGTAGTAGATATAATTTAGTGGCAAAAGTGTGATTCATTTTATTAGGGATAGCTCCAGAACCCTCTCCTAAGACTTGGAACAATTGCAAGCACCTCCCTTGAGGTTTGAAAAATTATAGAAACATCCCTAGAAAATATGATTTGGTGACAAATGATGATATAAGTACAAAAAGTCTATTGAATATCCTACTATTTGATTTACAAAACAAATTAAATGACAAAAGAGATCAAATATTAGCATTACTTATTAAGTAAAAAATTTTAAGATAGCTTCTTGCAGCAAAATTTAGGCCATATTTTAAGGCATCATTTTTTAATATTTGGATTTCTTTTTCCTTTTGCTAAGTTGTCAAGAAACTATTTTTAAAAAAATATATCCCTACTAGTTGGTTATTTATAAAAGTAAGCAAAGATCCATTTAAATGACCTAGGAATTGAATATAATATATTAGGTGAGATGAAATTAGAACTTTTAGATAATGAAATATTTGTAAAATGCAGTTTTTTTTTACACCTACTTTCCACTTAGTATTTATATTATCAAGACTATTATAGTCTTTTCATAACATTAAAAAAGATGAGTGTAATTTTTCGAACCTCCAAGGAGGTGGTTGTAGCTATCAAAAACCCCAAGGGAGGTTTATAAAACTATGCCTCAATACCCTTTAATAGTTAAAGGGTTTTGCAAAAGTTGAGTTGTATATAATAGTTCCATTGTAGCGGATATAGTTTAGTGGTAAAAGTGTGGTTCATCTTATTAACCCTTTAATAGTTAAAGGATTTTGCAATTTTTGTGATAGCAATGTTACTTTTTCTGTTCACAAAATTACGTTGCTAATTATGGATATTAGGCCCACTACAGCGCGTTGGTCACCCTTTATCAAAAAATCTTTCCTTTTTAATCTAATAATGAGGCTGAAAATTTAATTACGAAATACGAGAACAAATACACAATTATCTGTGTACGAGCTTGATCCAAAGAAAACATGAGCTCCGATTACAACCGAAGTCATTCTTGGTCCGAATAGCTTCATTATCAGCATGTGGCTTATCCATTAGAGGGGTGGTCCCTATTCGACAAATTAGTCAAGGACCTTTGTTTTCTTCCCATTTGATAAGACAACTTGTGGGACAGAACTGAAGAGCAAGTGTAATAGCATTAGGGTATTATTGAGCATCAAAAAAAGGAAAAATCATTCACCATCCAAATAAGCAGAGAGTAATATATTGTCTATTCAAGGGAGATAACTTTTTGTGACAACAAAAATTCCAACTAGAAGAATTAAACATCAGTACCAAGGATACATATTACAATGCTTCCTCGCCTGGTGATTTTCGTCTGTATATAGCGAGTGATGATTTCAAGGCTACAAATTCATCAATTTCTTTGAAAGAGCCTCACCATTAAACCCTTTTTCATTTGGATAATGATGGAATCACTGGGGGAAATAGGATGACCATCCACCACTTGGATGTGGTAATTGTAGATGATGGAGGCTGCCACCATTTTCATCTGCACAAAAGCCATCTCCTTGCCCAAACAAGTCCTTGGTCCAGCATTAAACGCAGGGAACTTGAAGGAAGGTTCATGCCTGATTCTTCCCCGTTCCGATATCCACCTCTCAGGCTTAAACTCCAAGCAATCTTCACCCCATATGGATTCCATCCTCCCCATCGAGTAGAAGAAAAGAATCAGTTTGGTATTTGGATCGATGCGTAGACCGCTCGGAAGAATGTCGGCCTGGACTGGAGCTTTGTGCTCTAAAGACACAGGTGGATATAGCCTGAGAGCTTCACATAGAGCACCGTGCAGGTAAACCAGTTTATTGGACTCTTCGACATTGAAAAGCCTCGAATTTTGACCTCTTTTCACCATGTTCAACTCATTTGCTATCTCTTCAAGAATCTTCTCCTCGGCCCAAGGATTTGATGCAATCAGCCAGAAAAACCAAGTGAGAGCTGTACTGGTGGTGTCTCTACCAGCAAGCATCAAATTCAGAACGTTGTCTCTCATGAATGCTTTTGCATCGCGAATTCTATTGTTTGTCCCCTCGTAAGCCTCCATGAAAGCGGTTAGTCCGTCAAACCTGCATTCCTCCTCGAACATTTTATTCTGTTTTTCCTGCTTCAGTGATATACAAGGGTAAATGAATTGATCAAAAGCATCCCAAGCTTTGCTCAGCTTCTTCTCTTTACCGATTCCTAGCCATTTCTGAAGCTTCCAGCAGCTTTCCGGCAATATGTGCCTGTGTAACAGGGCTTCGACTGTATCGTTGAAAGCCTTCTCACATGGAATGTTTGGCAAATCCATGGATAAGCTGCCGGGGTCATGGTCGAGTACCAATTTTGATATGCAATCAAAAGTGAACCTCTGGAATATGTCTTGCAAGTCAAGCTGGGATCCCCTTTTTGCACAGTTTTGTAAAATTGGGAGGAGACCTTTTTCCATTTTTTCCCAAGCACTTACCTCCAGAAGTTTCAGGAAACTGGGGTGGTGCATAAGCAACAAAGTAGCTCTCCTGTGAGTTTCCCACATCTGGGAATCCGCATTGAAAATCCCATCTCCCAAAATATCAAATATTTTCCTGAATTCAGGACCCTTTGGGTAGTTTGAGAAGTTTTTGCTGAGAATGTAATGGATGTTGGCAGGATCACAAGTGAGGACCATGTCCATATTAGCAAACCAGGGGCCTTTGAACTCGAATGTGCCTCCACTCTCTTTAAGAATCTCTGTTCCATAATCCTGTATCCTGTGAGAGTTCTGAAGAATAGCTGGCAGCATACCGATGACTGGCCAGTTTGTGGGCAGCGAGCTTTTTCTCCACCGGTGTCTAAAACTGTTGTAGTAACAAAGAAGAAAAATGACACAAAATAGTGCTGGAAGAGATTCAAGATATGATAGAATATTGAAAGCCATCAGAGCAGGTATGTTTCTAGTCGATTTTCTTGCGCTCAAGCCGTGCTTCTTATAAAGGGATAATTTCAGAAACCTCCCTTGAAGTTTTTTAATAATTTCACTTAACTTCCTCCAAGTTCAGAAAATTACACTGATCTCTCTTACTTTTGTTGTTTAAGTAACAATATAGCCCCAATAGTCTGGAATCATATTGAAATATCCCAAAAAGATTGTTTAGAAATTTTATACTTCAAAAGAAAATGGAAAAAGGTTTACTTGTCAATTCAAGAAAATATAACTTTTAAAGTTCACCCGTACTATGCCACAACAACAATGTTAAACCCAAAACCTTACCATACTAATTAAGCAAACTCAAATTTATAATCCAAATTCTAACAATTTTGACATCCCCAAAATCCCCCACTTTCCCCGAATTGCTTTGCAAATCAACCCTAACTACCAACTAAAAACAATTTCTAAAAGCTTCCTGTAATCTCATCATTCTCAAACCAATACTATATTGACTTTGTTAAACAATACTTGTAACCAGATTATGAAACCAGAGCTTAAAATGAAAAAGAATTATCCAACCACTACCTCATGCCAATATTAAGAGCAGCCTCAAGCTCTTATGGCGCTTAGAAACAGAGGATAAATTAATCTCCATAGCAAACCACCAAAAACCGTTGCAAATCCCAAAAAAAAAAAAAAAGAAAAGAAAAAGACACATGAAGATATCAATATCCTAGTACGCAACAAGTCCCAATAGCATAATCCTCACTCATCCCTGTTCCTCTTCTAGCCATCGCCCGTCAGTTTCTTTTTTTTTTTTTTTTTTAAATCATAACTACCTTCTTAATCTCTATCTAATTTGGCTGTTAAATTCTACCAGCTCCCATGACTTGAGATATTACCATTTTTTATTCTTAACATATGCAACCCATATGGAGAGTGGGGGGGGGGGGGAAGAGTGACTAATAACACAATAACAAGGAAAGATAGAAGAAAATAAAAAAAAACAAAACAAAAAAACAAAGCAAAACAAAACAAAACAAAAAAACCCTACTAGTGGAAGGTTTGTTGTGTAGTTGGTAGATGGAAAAGAAGATTGTCCTGATGGGTGGCAAGCGAGAAAAGGGGGAAGAGAACAGAGAGGATTTTACAGGCGACAGGTTGATCTAACCAATCTTTTCCCCCTTTTTTTTGATTTTATATGTCCCTCCCATGTGGTAAATTATCAGTTAATTGGAGGATATTGTAATCATTTCATTGCACTAAGGGAGCTCAGGCAATTTTCTAAACCGGAAGGGAGTTAAGTAAAATTATCAGAAACCACAAGGGAGACTTCTGAAATTGTCCCTTTTCATACAGCCGAATACGGATAGCGTTGCGTCAGTTGTCGAAAACGACATCACTTGGTTGGTCACATGACCTGATAGACTATGTAAATGAAGATGTCTACAATTTCCTTCCTTTTTGTTTTTTCTTTTTAAATTTGCTAAATAACATGGGAAATGAGCCAATCTATAAATGTAAACCTAACTTGCTTTTTTGTCTTTCGTTGGGCTTCAAATCTTCTGTCCCCAAAATCTGTCTGTCCCCCCTGTCCCAAACCTATAAAGATGACATGTGTCCATCTTGGTTTAGTCACTCCAATCAACCCATAATAAATAACAAACTCGGTTGATTTCAAGTAAACCGAACCCAAACCAGAGTTTGTTAACACGTAAATCACTCATCGCTCATAACTCAAATATTTTATTTAATTCTTTTGTTAAAAAAGATTCTCTATCGTAGTAAACATAAAAAATATTATTTTTTAACTCAAATCTTTTTTAACTCTGGTTTGGGTTCGGTTTACTTGAAATCAACCGAGTTTGTTATTTATTATGGGTTGATTGGAGTGACTAAACCAAGATGGACACATGGCATCTTTATAGGCTTGGGACAGGGGGGACAGACAGATTTGGGAGACAGAAGATTTTGGGGACCTTTCGTTGGTGGTTAAACAAATCAGCAGCTTACAATCAAAATGGAGAAATTTTTGGACTTAGAAAGTGGGACTTTCAACCTCAAATCTGTCTCATTCTCACACCAAATCTGTCTCATTCTCACCGCAAAAGATGCCATGATATAGACTATTGCCTACTCGCTGCCAAAACCTCTTAATTAGCTGATTAGAGTCTGCGAGGAAGCTTTCTACATGGTCTAGTTGTGGTCACATAAAGATATTTAGGGTGTTTGAATTGCTATTTTTAGAAAAGTTTTGTGAAAAAAAAATTACTATCACAATTTAATATATGTAAAATAAAAAAATGATTAGAAATATATTTACGTAAAACAAAAAAAAATTCTCTAAAAAATGGCAATCCAAACAAGGCAATTGGATCCAAAATAGCCGCTGAGAACCAGATTATGTGCGCTATAACGCACCTAAGCAATAAGACATAAACTCAAGAACTAAACTGCATGTTCATGCTATCCTACGCCAAACTGCATAAAGCGGATAAGTCTTAGGAACAGTAATGCACAGTTGACTTGTCACGGTTTAGTGACAATTCCTTCACTGATTTTGGTTTCCATGGCCATTTTGTGGTTGAGCACCTTTGTGTGAATCCCGTTTTCCGGTTGTTTGGCCTTGATTGTTTACTCCTTTTGGACTCAACTGCCCTTTTATCCTCGTTATGCCATTATTTGTGCATTGATTCTGTCGTCTTTTTACCCCTTTAGAGAGACTATGTACCACATGCTTCTGTCCAAGGATCATGTTTCTTACGCAAACCTATCATTTGTACATAAGAATGTCCAAAATGGAAAGAGTTTTTCATCCAGGACAGCAGTGAAAAAAATTGTCATTCCAAAGTTTAGTAGACAAGTCAGAGTAGAATATTTATTCAGTTTTCAATGTTTGGTATAATCAATGTTTAGAATTAGAACCGAATATACTAAATAGAATTTGACTTAATTGCTTTGAGTTATTTTATGGGACATAAAGTCTTGTTATTTGTCATTTTATTTGTTCTACAATAGTATTTTTTTAATAACGTGAATTTTACTTTGAAAATAAATGAGGTTGATATTAAAATTCTTTAATTGTAATACTTAATTCATTCTATTATATAGATTTTTAAGTTAAAATTTCATTTACTAGCAATATAATTAGCAAAATAAGACATAAATTACATGAAGTCAAATAATTCTAATTTATTTTTAATCTATTTTCAATTTTGATATCAGGTTCAAAAAATTCTTGCACAATTATTCAGAAGTCAAAGAATGAAATATCTTAAAACATTTGTTGTCTAATATAAAGAAAAAATTATTCTCAATACAAGGAAAATTAATTATTATGAAAAACTACATTTAAATATAAGTTGAGCCTACAAATATCCTAAGATATGGTGATGCAATATAAAAATTTACGAGGATAAATATGACATCCCACTATTTAGACATTCTAAGATAAAAGTGGGAAGATACCTCCCTAAATTTTTTTTAGGAATCCGATTTCAACAAAGAGTTGGAATGAGCATTATTACAGGAGAAAGGATTTCCCACTTAAATGTACTATATCAAACACTGAAATAAAATGGACAACTTAGAAAGACTTTTCTTTTTCAACTCATTCTTACATACTAAACGAGAGGATAATGTTTTTTGGTCTTGGTTTATGGCCGCTATTTAGCTACTTGCCGAATATTTACCACCCTTCCTAATATTGAGCGTTCACTATCCTTTTAAAAAATTAATTGGATGTGTTTGAATAGTAGATTTTTTGAAATAATTTTTTTAAAAAAATACTGTAGTACTTTTTTGATATGATGTATGTGGAATAAAAAGATAGTTGAAAATGTATTTATCATACAAGTAAATAAATTGGTGCAAATAATTCAACATCCAAAAAAACATCTCTGTAGTTTTATGCAATTATAACAAAGGAAAAGAGAAATAACATATGCACCGCACGTCTGCTTTGCATGGGAAGTACATGTTTTTAAATTTCTTCAAAAAGAGTAGACCAATCCTTCACTCTATAAAAGGATTTTAAATAGATCAACGATTATTCTTATGATTTCATCATCTAACCATCCAACTTTTTTCAAATAAAATGTTTGCTCACTTGAAGAAGCATTACCTTCACCGTAATCATTTGTATTCATCTATAAAATCGAAGGAAAAGAAAACAAATATACGGTCAATTTGAATCAAAAAATAATGCACCATATATTTTATCATTATCATTATCATTATCATTATCATTATCATTACTATATAAAAAGTACCATGAGTCTTGACAACTTGGAGTGTAGGTGTAAGCATTGTCTTGATCTTAGTTTTTGTTATTCCAATTATGCCCTTATTAATGGATGATTGAAGTTTCATATTATCCTCTTTTTAATTTTTTTTATGTTGATTAAAATTCCTTATATCATATCTATTGATTTAGAAGAAAATAATGGTTAGTGACAATAAGCATTAGAGACTAAGCAACATCTGGTCTTTGGTTTTCTATTTGTGCAAAATACCCTTCTCCCTAATAATTAGATTTATTGCATTTTAATAGTAATTTAATTATTGAAATTAGTTAAAAAATATAACCTTAATTAAATTTGAATTATGAAGACGACAAACAAAATATAACACTCCAAACCAATATGTCTTTTTACATTCTATTTTTAATTTTTTTATTTTCATTAAAAATTCTTGATTAGTCATAGCATAATTAAATTTTCAAATCTTCAAAAATATTTCTATTGATACCAAAACAAGGTGCTCTCAGGAAAACAAATTCTTTGCTATTTATGCTTTACATCATATTCTAACAAAAAATAAAAATAAAAAGAAAATAAAGGAAAAAAACTCAATTATTTCTACTAATGAAATTTCAATTCTCAAAAAATGAATTGTTAGATAGAAAAATTTATATATTATGGATCAATTGTACTCCGTTATTAAAAAAAATAACATACAAAATAATGCAAAGGGTTCAATTTCAAAGAATGTACATTTCTTCATTTTTCAAAGAACAATGCATGTAACTTCATATTGATGAATTTTATCAAGATACTAACAAATTCAATTTATTTAGCATGAAAAATGATAATGGTAAATCATGTGACCGATATTTATGCAAACAATTAAGCATTGTTATGTAAGCATTATTGTGATCTTAGTATTTATTGCTCCAATTGTGCCTTTATTAATTGATTATTGAGTTTCATATTTTGCTCTTTTTAACTTATTATGAGGAGTAAAATTTATTATGTCATATCTATTGATTTACAAGAAAATTGGTTGATGACAAGACAAAATGTTAAGCATTAGAGACTAAGCAAGATATGGTCTTGGTTTTCTATTTGTTCAAAATACCCTTCTTCCTAATAATTAGATTTCTTACATTCTAATAATAGCAATAATTGTAGCAGTTAGGAAAAAATTATAATCTTAATTAAATTTGAATTATGAAGTCAATAAGCAAAATATAACACTCCAAACTAATGTGTCTCTTTGCATTCTTTTTTTATTTTTTTTATTGTTGTTGAAAATTCTTGATTAGTTATAGTCTATTTGAATTTTCAAATCATCATAAATATTATTATTGGTACCAAAACAAGGTGCTCTTAGGATGACAAAATTTTTGTCATTTGTGTTTTATGTCAAACTCTGTCCAAAAGATAAAAAATAAAACAAAACAAAATAAAAACTCAATTATCTCTACTAATGAAACTTTAATTCTCAAACATGAACAATTGGATAGGAAAAATTTATATGTGTTGGAACATTTATGCTCTATTATTAACAAAGATAACACACAAATAATACAAAGAGTACAACTTTAAAGAATATGCATCTCTTCATTTTTCAAAAAACAGCGAATATAACTTCATATTAAAGAATTTTATCAAGATATTGACAAATTCAACTTACATAATATTAAAGTAATATTGGTAGAACATGCAACTATTATTTATATAAATGATTATTTTTATTCTATTTTTATTCTTTTACCCTCCCACCACTTCCCACACCTTTTTTATCCCTAAGTACAAAATTGAATTCTGAACCTGATATCGAGGAGAACTCTAAAAGCCCTTCCTTAACCTCTGAAATAGCCCCAATGATTAGCAAACAATTAAACTTTGTTTAGCATGAAACTTTACGTTATCCAACCCCAAAAAATTAAAAACTATTCATATGTCTAACTAAAGATCTAACAGTTTCATTATTGTAATAATTTGTTTGCCATGGAAAAAAGGAAAAACAAAAGGAATAACTAGAAGTATCCATATTGTACATACCTTTCAAAATATTGATGATTTAGCATATCATATTTGGTCAAATCTTTATTTTTTTAATGTTAATTTTTTTTTCATTAATTAATTGTCTCAAAACTATTATTTTATACTGAAAGAGACCGAATGCATTGTCATTTGTTAAAAATTCTCCAAAGAACTTATATGAATTTATAGAAAATAACATTTTGTGAAATTTTTTTTTGCTTTTAAAATAATGGTTTTAAAGACAATTAATTAAAGAAGATGAAAAATTAAATAAAATAGAAAATAGAAAAATATGCAAAAATTGAATTTGTTAAAAAATTTCACAAATAAATTTAGTTGTATAAGAAATATTATATTTTATGACATTATAATCACATGCACGTGACCTATTACTAGTAGAACTAAACTGAACATGCAAAAAAATTGCTAACACACTAGACAATGTTTTTTATAGAACAATATAGCCATTAAAAGACATACTAGCAATAATTTCATTTGAACATCTGTTGTATAGTACAAGCCCGACTATGTCACCGTCATTACTTTAAGACTAAAAAGCAGACGTAGCTCTAAAGCTACAAAATTATACAACCGACAAAAAAAAAAAGCATTTATCAGACACACATGCACATATATATATATATATATATATATATATATATATATATATATATATATATATATATATATGTATATATGTGTGTATCTGTGTGTATGTATGTATGTATCTATGTGTGTATCTGTGTGTATGTATGTATATGCATGTGGATACATATATGTGTGTGGATACATACACACACACATGTACATGTATATATATATGTATATATGTATGCATGTATATTTATCAAATATATATGTATATAAATAAAAATTTAAAATATATTATGTGTATGTCTATTATCATTAAAAATGAAAAATTTAAAAATTTAAAAATTTAAAAATTAAAATCCTAACCAAAAGAACTAAAATTCTCCAACTGAATAAAAGACACTCAAAAAAAAAAAAAACCAATCGAAAAAAAGAACGCCCATTCATGCGAACATTTAGCCTACAAAATATTTTTAGACCAAACCTACACGCCCAACTAAACAATTACAAACCATAACAATTGGCCCAAATATTAAACCCAAAACCTATAATACACACAAAAACAGAAAACACTAATATTTACACTAAAACGTAAATTTTATTACAATAAATACATCAACAACAGACAATCTACATGTATTTACAAAAAATATAGAAACTGCACCTTCCAATAGGGGCACCTCGCGTGTACTAGACTAGTATGCAATTGAAGCAGCAATGGGTTGATCTTCTCCCTACTGCACTTCAGAGCTACCCTGTACTTTAGCAGCTCGCCCTCACCATGAAATATTTACAAGTACCACAAATGATGATGATTTGCGAATGAGCGAAGCTCACATTTCAAACTTGAACTTCTGGACTATGTGATGTAGAACATGAAATAGCTGTGGGCAAATTTTGAAGGGATCCATTCCCGGATTATATTGGAGCTGCACATAATCACAAAGTCAGATGGATTGCCAAGGATTTGAAACTTCCAACTTCAATCCGGGCTGGGGATCCAGCCAAGCGAAAGCTGGACTAGGCATCGGATCCGGTGCAAATGCATTTTTCGTTTTGTTTTCCAGTTCTAGTTGTATTCTCTTTTGCTTTTCAGTTTAGAATATTTGTAGTCTATAAAAAGGTGTCTATTAGGGTTTATTTTGCTGATTTTGTCTTTTATGACAAATTATTTAAGTTTTAGTTGTTTAAACCAATTGTTTGAGTGCCCTAAGGTTAAGCTTCATGTGGTATTACACTTGAGAATGTTAAGATTCTTGTGCTATTACACTTGAGTTCTATTTAAGAAGGCATTATCATCCTAAACCATGTTTGCGTGTCATGATGAGATAAATTACTTTCCTTATTAGCTTTTTAACAAGTGGAAAATAGGTGGATAATTCTTTCATCCACACAATCTACTAAGGATATAACTTAATGACATGTTTAAGAGAAATGATTTTTTGTCTAGCTTATTAAGTTTGTTTAGTAACAAAGAAAACGTTGATAAGTTTGCAAACAAATGATAAATGAATGTGCCACGTTGTTGTATTTGTTCCCACATTCTCACACGAAATATTTATGTTGTCAGTATTTAATGTGCATTGCAAAATAGTTGAAAATATTTCAGACTACGTTATATACGCCAATCATGGGTCCAAATTTTGATTTGTGAATTGGGATTGTTAAGCATGATTTGAACTTAAATAATACACCATTCAAACTTAACTCAAACTAAAATGTCCGGATTCAAACTTGTTGACCTCTTACAACATGAGTTCGAACTCGGCTTGATAGTAATTGTAACTTACTCAAGTTTGAGTTTGAACAGTATGAGCTTAACTCAATCGACATTAATTGAGTTTAAATACTATAAATGTAATATTTGATATTTTTTAGAACAAGAGATAGAGTAGACATTTTACACTAATAAATATATAATAGTTACACATACACATATATATCTTTGTATGTTGTCCCTAAAAAATCTTAAATAGTCTATATGTATCATTTGACATTGTCACGTGACGTACTAGTACTAAAAACATATCATGGAAAAATAATGATGAGTTATATTTTATGTTACCACCATTACTTAGTGATCAATAATTAATTATAATAAACTGCATGATATGTCACATAGTGCAATACCTTATCCTATTGGCTCGAAGGTTTTGGCACTACTTTTCTCATAACAGGAAAAATTTTTAGTTTTGCATTTGGATGCTCCTGTCCTATGCTAAAAGCAAAAAACTGTAGTGGACACTGGCCCATTTCGGTTTGCATGCATTTGTCAATTTCATCATCTGCTAATAATTCAATAGTCCCCAAAAATAATAATAATAATAATAGTGAGGGTGGCACTGTGGCAGTACCAGTCTTGTTTATACGCGGAGCTTCAACATCAAAGGCCGACTAGAAGACGACGGACAATCATTTTCACTCTGATAAATGCTTTCTAGTTCATTGTTAAAATAGTGCATATGATAATATCCTATTCGTACATAAAGTGTGTCCGTCACTGCCAATAGGATTGGATTTTTCTCATTCAAACCCCTAAAAAGTTGGATTGAGCTTCAAACAAATTTAGGTTAGATAAACTTGAGCTCATAGACATGCCAAAGCGAATGAGTGTATGCGCCTACCTGTCGCGTGAGGAAACAAATGGAGCAGAGACGACGATTGGAGGAGTTTTTCTTCCCCACGTTATATGGGACGAGGGTGAGAAGGATGGCGCCTCCCCTCTCCCCCTTCACCCGTCTCACATTAATTATATGTAATAAATAATATTAAAAACGCATAAATTAAGGACTTGTTTGGATTGTAATTTTTTTAAAATTTTTTAAAAGTTTTTCGTTAACGTATTTTTTTAATCATCTTTTTATCTCATATATATTAAATTATTACAATACATTTTTTTTTGATAAAAAAAACTCTAAAAAATAGCAATCCAAATGGGTTTAAAGCTTTTGTTTGTTGTAATTAAATCATTTTGACTTTTTTAAAGCAATAAGTTGAATTGTCATCACGAGTCAAAATAAAATAGTAATCTATGGAAAACTGAATAATTAGTTTTTTATTCAATCAATTACTCGGAACAATTTCTCTAAGTTTTCTATTCAATCAATTACTCATAAAATTCAAGAATAATTAGTTTTTAATTGAACTGAATTGAATACTTAATGGCGAAACCCAGGAACACTCCCAAGTGATGATGAGGATTTCTTCCCTGCACTCCTTGTTCATTTAAAGAGGCAGATCGTTATCTTTATGTTATTATTTTTCTTTTCTCCCTCCCTCCATCTCTTTTATCTTCCTACTACTGCTTCACTCCTCAACCCTCCACAGTTTAAACCCAATTTGATGCTGCTGAAGTCAACAATGAACAACTCTTCAGCTCCATTAACCGCACTCTTTGTTCCCCTCATACTCCCATAACTCTCTCCCCACTCTGAGATTCGATCCCAATCCCCAGTCCACCATTGCATGTTACTATGAACAAAATCACGCAGCGAATTAAATATTGAAATCTCACAAATCAATCAATAAATCAGGACAAGGATGAACAACTTTCCGAGACCAGAAATGAAGGAAAAAAAGGTCACGAATCTACTAGTTACAAGCACGAGTTACGGAAACGATAAGTTGGAGAAGTAAAGATAAAATAATAAAGCTTCACGTTATTAATTTGACTAATCACCCTGACGGACAATGAAGCAAAGTATTGTGCTAGAGAGGGAATAAATTTATAACTCAAATATCACAACTCTCTCAATAACAAAAGTTAGACACAGGTTTTTAAATACGAAAACATAATCACGAATTCTATTCTAACTATAATATCAAAATATGATTCAAACTTATTTCCTAAATCAACTTCAACATAGTTTCTAATTTAGTTACTAAATAAAAAATATAATTCTAAAACTACTAAACCTCTAAATATGCTTGATTTAAAATATGTCAACAATGCCTCCCTTGATGTTGTCATCTCCAATACCATCACAAATTTCAATTGCTCTTATAGCCTCTGCAGCAGTATAGCCGATATGCAACCCCAATTTACAAATAATCTTCAATTTCTTCTTCAAATGTTGAGGTGGACGAACTCGTGCTTTGCAGACAATTCGGCAGCTAAGCCCGCTTGATCAAAAAATCTATCCATATTGAGCCATTCACCATACGAACCACCATATTCATGGTAATTGTCCGAACAATTTTCACAAAGTAATTCATATATGCTTTTCTTGTTGCAAACAATTTCTAATTTCATGATTGCTAATGCATCCATCCATCTCACAATTATCAATAATTTGTTTTAGTCCTCATCCACAACCAAATTAATGCACTCACTAACAAATTTTTCTTCATCAATCACCCAAAGTAAAGTATGCAAATCATAATTCTCAACCATGTCAAAAATTTCAAAAATCTTTTTGAGCAAAATATAGGACTTTTCATATACAAGTATCACCTATCATTCTATACAAGGCATTTTAAATCAATCCCCCATTCTAATGCCAAGTTCCAATTTTCTTTAGTTCTAGGAAAACTTGACCATGACATGGTCACAAATCTCACAGTTTCAATGATTTCCTTTAATAGGCTAGCAGTTGAAGCATGTCCATCTCTGAATATCAAGGAGTTTCTCATTCGCCATATGTAGTATGATAGGGTGTAATTTTAGTTATTTATTGTGTTAATATTTCCTAATTATTTAGACTAAAAATTGCATTCTTGGGTGGATTCTACTAAGTTTATTTAATTGATGGTCAATTGCAGGATTTGGTGAAATTGTGCTGAAAAAGGGAAATCCAGAAGCGTTCCTAACAGTTAGGCGCGGGCACGCCTAAGTCATACGTCCAGCTTCAAATTTCTAAAATTTCCAAGGGCGCGTGGGCAATTTCCAAGAAGTGTGGAGTCCAAATTCTGAAAGTATTGTGGAGTCGAATTTGATGTTTTCTTAATTAGTAGTTGGAACTAATTTGGTAATTGTTTTAGGAAATCTTTTTAGAATAGGATTTGGTATTATTGGTAATTTTTGTTTCTTAAAGAGACAAAAAAGAAACAAATGAACAACGTGGCTAGAAGTTAATTTTCAGATTTGGAAAAGGAGTGTGTAACGTGGGAGTTTGAATTGGAAAAGGAAACCAACAAATGGAAGTTGTGTTGAGACAGGGAGACAATCACCTCGGGTGACTATTTAAAAAGAGGGGGCGACACCTTTGCATCATCATCTTTTGCTGGGAAGCAATCCGCTTGGCTGCGAGTTTGGTGGAAAGAAAAGGACATCATCTTGGGCTGCAACATCATCACTGCTTGGGAAAAAGACGAAAAGCAACGGGACAAGAAGAACGAAAAAAGCAAGCCAGCAATAGTCTTCCGTTTTTCCCTTTCTCCTTGCTATTTTCTTTTATATTAAATATTAGTGGATGTTTCTTTTATCCTCATTCAACAACTTTGGTGGAAACTCAAACATGATGTGTAGCTAATTTCTTATTTCTAGTCAAGGGGCAACTGAGGATTTGGTTCAATTATTTCGTGAGATCTAATTCGCTTTACTCATTCCCTATTCATTGGTATTTGTATGTTTTCTCTTCATTGATTATAGTGATCGTGTGTGATTAAATAGGTGTACAATATTTAATTACTCACGTGATCTATTTGCTAATTAAAGTAATTGAATCCGTAATTGTTTGGTTACTTTAATCCCGGTAGCAACTGGCGTAATTGGGTTTGTGTCAGGGAAATATACAATCTAATTTAAATAAACCCTCGTAGCGTGTTTGTTAATTAGAACAGGGTTTCTCTAATTTTAATGCAATTAGAATTAAATCCTATGGTCGTACCTAGGGTTATTCTTGGATTAGGGAAATAGTCAATGGTCGCATTTGGCTATCGAAACAATAAGGAGAGATCGTATCGGCGTGAAAACCCGTTTATCAATGAATGTTGGAATTATATTTGCATCAATGATCGGTTATTTGAACCATTTCTGAAGTGTATCCTTGGCTAGAGCTTTTCCCGTTAAATCTCTCTCTTTTAATTATTTTCCATAGTTGATTATTTAGTTTATCTTTTGTTAGCATTTAATTCCCAAAATCCCCCATTTTCTATAACTGCAAAAGGAGTTAATTTTCCCCCACCGTGGAGACGACCCTATTTGCCACTGTATACAAATTAACTAATTCTGGTATATCGGATCAAGTATACTCCTTGGAATCAGGGTGAAGCCAGTAACCCATTGCACATCCGGAGTCCCTGCTCCAGTACCTGGGATTATGATAGGGAGATATTTATACGTGTTAATTGATGGTATTTGATCTTAATTTCTCCCATTTATTGTGCAAAGAGCTGGGTTACTACTGATAAATTGTTACTGTGGCATTTGCAGGCCTTTAGTGTGAAAATTGGTGTTTATTGGCAAAATTCCAGAAGATTTACACTTCTAGAGCGTGCCTGTGCCAGAGAATTGGGAGCAAGGCTGAAGTGGCGACCTTCTGAAGTTAAATTTCTGGACACTTACTCTTATTTTTGGAGATTAATTGGAAGTCGAATGGTGGAAGGAAACATCTTTAAAGGGGGTGGCCAGCGGAATAGGAAACGAATTCCTCAGAAATTGAAGGCTTCACCTTCCATAACCGACTTACCTTCCATATTTTGTGGATTTCCAAAACCATTGGAGAGGTCTTTAGGCGGTGGAAAAGCTGGAGGAAAATTAGAAGAGGTTTCCTTGTCATAGGGAGATTCCAGAGTCATGGAAGGATGCCAATGACGTAGCGGACTTGGACTTCTTATTTCTCACGGACCTCGGCGAATTAGAAGACCACTCCTTATATATATATATATAGTATTCTTTTGTCGGGGGTTCATGATACCTGTAGCCTAGCTTTGTTAGTTTGTTCCTTTAGTTTTTCTTTGTGCCGCCGCCACGTACACAACATTAGACAATTAGATTAGTACTTTGATTTCGTTTTCATCTTATTGTTTTGTTTGAGTTCTTTTTGTCCTTTTCCGATTGCTGAGCTTAGCAGTAGATTAGTCTCACTTCTTGCGATTGGTTCTTTGTTTTCCGCTTTTCTTGGGTGTCGCTTTTAGCATAAACAATAGGTCAATTTAGCTTTTGTTGTTCCTATTATTCAGTAGCTTTCAAGTGAAGATTCTTCCCAGTAAATTCAAGTGTTTTCTTATTCCTTAATTACAAGTTACATGGAATCAACAACTTGCATGGAAAAGATGTCAATGGCTAGTTCTTTTCTAGTTGAGGAATAATCAAGGCTCTGGGCACCATCATTGTGAGATCGTTTTAATTATCTATTTTAATTTATATGTTCATGGGTATTTAATTATTCTCTGTTTTCAATTAATTATTATTTGGGTTTATTGGATAATTAGGCCTGTTATTCAATTATCTAAATAATATATAGTTAATTAGGGTGTTGGCGCGTTGCCTTTAAGCAACCTAATTAGTGACACACGAGACAGTTTCACCACCTCGCAAGTGGTCTAATTTGTATCGTGGGTATAATTAATCTAGCCTCAGTTAACCCGCATGTGTGTTAACCATCTAGAATTGGGTCTTTCTAATTCCTAATGCTGTGACTACATTAAATCCTATGAGCGTCTCTAGGGTTGTCTAGTTCACAAGAGGGTAGTCTATGAGCGTCTCTGGGCTACTATAAAATTAAGGAAAGATTGGTGGTTGGGCTGACCACTATAACTAATTTATTCATGAACGTATGAATATTTTTTATGGATCTATGATCGCTTGTGCACCGGTGCTAAAATTAATTCCTTGATTAGGTTGTTTTAATTCATTGTTTCTTGTGTTATTTAATTCCGCATTCCCGCTAATTAGAATTTCAGTTTTATTCCTTTTTAATTATTTGCTATCCTTTTCCAAAACCCCCCAAATTCTCAGAGAAAATAAATCAACCAGTCCCTGTGGATACGACCCTACTCACCATTATACTTGAATTTATATTCTTAGAGTAGGTATTTTATTTTTGGCGGTTTGACACCCACCAGATTAGCTCTTGATTATTTTTATTGGCATTAGGTCTATTAATTATTATTGTACAGGCTTGACACCTGTCAATTTTTGGCGCCGTTGCCGGGGACTGGTGCCTAAATTATTCGCTCCTTTTTGAGTTTACTTTGCTTTATTTTTATTTCTATTTCATTCTTGCTTTTATTTTTGGTGTTCCTTGCTAGTTTATGCCTCGTTCTTCTCGTACAGGTGAATTGATATACGATCCAGAGGTTGAGAAGACAGCACGTAGGCTAAGAAAGGAGACCAAAGAACAAAAAAGAGGGCAATCGTCTACCCTATCTCCTGGGCTCAATTTGGCAATTGAATTGACTGAATCTTCAACTGATTCCTCTAGTGATTCAGAGCAAGAGGACTACATTATGGCCAATCGTACTAGGACACTCAGGGAGTTGGCTGCCCCAGATTTAACTCAACAACCCCTTTGCATAACTTTTCCAAACATAGCTGAAAATACTTCGTTTGAGTTAAAATCTGGCTTGATTCACCTCTTACCATCTTTTCATGGACTTTCAGGTGAAGAACCCCATAAGCACCTCCAAGAATTTGACGTGGTCTGCTCGAGCATGAAGCCGCCTGGGGTAACTGAAGAGCAAATAAAGTTTCGAGCATTCCCATTCTCACTTAAGGATGCAGCCAAAGATTGGTTATACTACCTACCAGCAGGTAGTATCACCACATGGGCACGATTGAAGAAAAATTTTTAGAAAATATTTTCCCGCATCCCGAAATGCCACGGAAGGAGATATGCGGCATTAAACAGACATCTGGGGAATCCACAGACGAGTACTGGGAAAGATTCAATAGATTGCGACAAAATGTCCACAACATCAAATTAGTGAGCAGCTATTGATCCAAGATTTCTATGAGGGACTTGTTCTATCGATAGAAATATCATTGATGCCGCAAGTGGAGGGCCCTAGCCAATAAGACCCTTGACCAAGCATGGGCTAATTGAGGAGATGGCAGAAAATTCACAACAATTTGGCACCCGTGAGAATTCATCCATCCAGAGTCAATGAAGTGGAGGTGTCTCTATGCAACAACAGATTAACATCCTTTGTTCGCAACTAGTCAGGGAATGCACAACAAACGAAGGTGTGTGGGATTTGCACAACTGGAGGGCACTCCACTGACACATGCCCCATGTTGCAAGAAGATGGGGCTGAACAAGTGAATATGGTGGAGCGTGCCACGCCTAGAAGACAATATGATCCTTACTCAAACACATACAATCCTGTGATGGAGGGATCATCCTAACTTCAGCTATGGAAATAGGCAGCAAGGTTCATTCCCTAACCGCCCCTGATTCCAGCAATCTTACCAACCCAAGCCACAACAACCGCCTTCCGCTCATCCAATGCATCTCTAGAGGAAATAGTCAAGAGTTTGGCTTCTAGTACTATGCAATTCCAGCAAAACGGACTCCGATACAAGATCTACGGACCCAAGTGAGTCGGTTAGCTCTGCCTAGAAGCCAAGGTAGATGGGAGGTTACCTCCCAACCCGAGGTGAATCCCAAAAATGTGAGTGCTATGACCCTCAGAAGTGGAAAAGAGATTGAAGGTCCTAAACCAACAATTCCCAAAGACAAGAATGAGGACCAAATTGAGAAAGAATTGGAAGAAGAAAGGTTAGGCAAGAAGGCTCCTGAAGTAACTCCTGATCCAGTAATTAAAGCTAAGGCTACTCCACCACCATTCCCTAGTAGGTTGGAGAAGCCAAAGAAGCAAGAGAAGGAGATCCTAGAGGTATTCAGAAAAGTGCAAATAAATATACCTCTGTTGGAGGCAATCAAGCAAGTGCCCAAATATGCCAAATTCTTGAAGGACCTGTGCGTCAATAAGAGGAAGTTGAGGGAAATGAAAGAGTGGTGGTGGGGAGAACGTATCAGTGTTGCAAAGAAAACTCCCACCTAAATGTGGTGATCCGTGTATGTTCATCATCCCTTGTAAAATTGGAAATTCTAGAATTAGAGGTGCCATGCTAGATTTAGGGGCTTCAAATGTCATGCCTAAATCTATATTTGATTCCCAAACCTAGGCCCATTAAAGGAAAGCGGAGTGATAATTCAATTGGTCGATCGCAAAATGTTTATCCCGAGGGTTTAATTGAGGATGTTTTGGTTCAAGTTGAAGGATTAGTTTTTCCGCTGATTTCTATGTGCTTGATATGGGTGGAAATTCTCCAAATCCATCACCAATTTTGTTAGGAAGACCATTTATGAGTAACGCCTGCACTAAGATTGATGTTAATCAGGGTACACTTACGATGGAATTTGATGGAGAAATTATTTACTTTAATGTTTTGATGCAAAGAAACATCCTAATGACTCTCACCCATGTTTGCTACCAATATAACTAACCCCGTGTGCAAGAGGCATTTGAGTTAAATGACAGGAGAATCCGAAGTTGTAGTGGCCAAACATCGAAAGCAATTAAATGCAAAATCCAAGCCATTACTTGCTCACTTGATCATCCCCGAGTCAAAAAAAGCACCGCAGCTTCATGAGTTCAAAGACTACTCCATCTATGAGGGCTATCAGGAACATATGGGGCAAGCCATGACAAGAATGGAAAATTTTTATCCTCCTTGAACAAATCAGGCATTGTCTAGCCAAAGACATTAAAGAAAGGCGCTACTTGGGAGGCAACCCAATGATTTATGATTTGCTTATTTTTAGTATTTTTAGTATTTTTGTATTTTTTTTAAGTAAGTAGATTCAATTAAAATGATGATTTTTTTTTATGTGTTAGGTCGCCACCAGTTAGGCGTGCCCACGTAAATTGGGCACGTCTAAGGAAGGAAATTATTGCTTGCGGCCAGAAGCGTCTCCACTGGTTAGGCGTGCCCACGCCAATTGGTCACGCTTACGGAAGGAAATTTCTGTCCGTGATCAGAAGCGTTGGCACAGGTTAGGCGTGCCCACGCTAAGTGGTCGCGCTTAAGAAGTTAAATTTCGTCGCTTGGTCAGAAGCGTTAGTACTACTTAGGCGTGCCCACGCCTTCTGGTCACGCCTACGGAACTCAATTGTCAAAAGTTGGACAGAAACGTTGGTATTAGTTAGGCGTGCCCACGCCTAACTTGGTGGTTCACCAAAAAAAAAAAAAATCCCGCACCCTAATTTCTTTCCTTTTCTTTCCTTTCTTACTTTCTTCCTTTTTTTCTTTTTCTCCACAGCCCCGCAACACGATGGCTCAGAACTTGGCACAGTACTTCCACCATGTGGGTTTCCGCCCACCTTTTCCCCCCGAGTTATAATTGGTTGATCCTCTCCTCCATGTTTCAGAGAAGTCCCGTTGTCCCTTTTTACTTCGTTTTCATGTTCTTTATTTGCTACATTGAGGACAATGTAGAAATTAGGTGTGGGGGAGGGTCCTATATGCTTTAAGTCCTTTATTCTTTATTTTACTTTCTTTTGATATCAAAATGATGAGAACAGTAATGAATACAATCAAGATGTGGTATGAGTAGTGAGTTCATGCCAATTGGGTTTTCTACTTTTCTTGATGATGGATTTAATTGAGGAATATGTTGAATTTGGCATCAATTCTTTACCACTTGTGAGACTTTTTAAGCTTGATTGTGAGCAATTTTTCTAAATTTGCTCTATTTTTCGTTTGTTGAGTGGTATTCCACATGGTTTGGTCATTCTAGAACTTGCTCGGTTATGCATGTCAAGGCCACATTTAAATGAATTTGGTGTATTAAAATGATAAGGGTGCCTAGAATTAACCATTTTTTACTTTAGAAAAAATCCTTCCTTTATTTTATCTACCCCTAATTAACCAATTTGAGCTATTAACCCCGTCTTTGTTTGATAACCACATTTTTAGCCTAAAACCTTTTTTTAGACTTTCTTTTTGAACCCGTATGTTAAAGTAATGCTTGAATATCATTGCATGAGGCCTAGTGTATTATTTGCAAGGCAATGGATGAAAAAAAAAGCAAGTGTAGCAAGTTAAGGTGCTTTATGTATTGTTTGTTTCCTTTGTCTTGAAAAAAAAAAAAGAAGAAAAAAAACAAAGAAAAAGAAGAAAAAAAGCAATGAAAAAAAAACAAAATGAAAAAAATGAAAAAAAATGAAAAAATAGAAAGAGAAAAAAAAAGATGTGTGAAGTTCTTATGTTGTGAAATGTGATAAGCACTAATACAAGCTACATTTGCTGGGTTGATGAAGTGCTAATTGCCTTGAAGGTGAAAATTTGTAAAGAAGTTGAGCATTGGAATTCTGGCATTGTTCTTTAGCATATTTTACACCTACATTACCCCTTTTATCCTACCTCTACCTAAACCCCATTACAACCTTGTGAAAGTCCCTTTGATTTTTGCATTTGATTCATGATTAAGTGGTGGAGATGTGATATATGAGCAAGCTTATGGTAATGTCACTCCATGGTGTTGAATTGAGTGATATGCCTATCCGTTACATCTTGGAGTGAATGAGTGCAATTGTTAAATTCCTGGTAAGGTTTGCCAAATTAATATATTCTGATTTTGGTGAAATTGTTGGGGAATATATGGGAAGCTTGTTTGGTATGGAATTGCTACAATTATCCTATGTCTTGATTGTGTTTCTGAGTGGGCTATGCTTGAGGACAAGCATCATTTAGGTGTGGGGGAGTTTGATAGGGTGTAATTTTAGTTATTTATTGTGTTAATATTTCCTAATTATTTAGACTAAAAATTGCATTCTTGGGTGGATTCTACTAAGTTTATTTAATTGATGGTCAATTGCAGGATTTGGTGAAATTGTGCTGAAAAAGGGAAATCCAGAAGCGTTCCTAACAGTTAGGCGCGGGCACGCCTAAGTCATACGTCCAGCTTCAAATTTCTAAAATTTCCAAGGGCGCGTGGGCAATTTCCAAGAAGTGTGGAGTCCAAATTCTGAAAGTATTGTGGAGTCGAATTTGATGTTTTCTTAATTAGTAGTTGGAACTAATTTGGTAATTGTTTTAGGAAATCTTTTTAGAATAGGATTTGGTATTGTTGGTAATTTTTGTTTCTTAAAGAGACAAAAAAAAACAAATGAACAACGTGGCTAGAAGTTAATTTTCAGATTTGGAAAAGGAGTGTGTAACGTGGGAGTTTGAATTGGAAAAGGAAACCAACAAATGGAAGTTGTGTTGAGACAGGGAGACAATCACCTCGGGTGACTATTTAAAAAGAGGGGGCGACACCTTTGCATCATCATCTTTTGCTGGGAAGCAATCCGCTTGGCTGCGGGTTTGGTGGAAAGAAAAGGACATCATCTTGGGCTGCAACATCATCACTGCTTGGGAAAAAGACGAAAAGCAACGGGACAAGAAGAACGAAAAAAGCAAGCCAGCAATAGTCTTCCGTTTTTCCCTTTCTCCTTGCTATTTTCTTTTATATTAAATATTAGTGGATGTTTCTTTTATCCTCATTCAACAACTTTGGTGGAAACTCAAACATGATGTGTAGCTAATTTCTTATTTCTAGTCAAGGGGCAACTGAGGATTTGGTTCAATTATTTCTGTGAGATCTAATTCGTTTTACTCATGCCCTCTATTCATTGGTATTTGTATGTTTTCTGTCTTCATTGATTATAGTGATCGTGTGTGATTAAATAGGTGTACAATATTTAATTACTCACGTGATCTATTTGCTAATTAAAGTAATTGAATCCGTAATTATTTGGTTACTTTAATCCCGGTAGCAACTGGCGTAATTGGGTTTGTGTCAGGGAAATATACAATCTAATTTAAATAAACCCTCGTAGCGTGTTTGTTAATTAGAACAGGGTTTCTCTAATTTTTAATGCAATTAGGAATTAAATCCTATGGTCGTACCTAGGGTTATTCTTGGATTAGGGAAATAGTCAATGGTCGTACCTTGGCTATCGAAACAATAAGGAGAGACTGCTGTCAGATCGTATCGGCAGTGAAAAACCTGTTTATCAATGAATGTTGGAATTATATTTGCATCAATGATCGGTTATTTGAACCATTTCTGAAGTGTATCCTTGGCTAGAGCTTTTCCCGTTAAATCTCTCTCTTTTAATTATTTTCCATAGTTGATTATTTAGTTTATCTTTTGTTAGCATTTAATTCCCAAAATCCCCCATTTTCTATAACTGAAAAAGGAGTTAATTTTCCCCAGTCCCTGTGGAGACGACCCTATTTGCCACTGTATACAAATTAACTAATTCTGGTATATCGGATCAAGTATACTCCTTGGAATCAGGGTGAAGCCAGTAACCCATTGCACATCCGGAGTCCCTGCTCCAGTACCTGGGATTAGCTCTTGATTATTTTTATTGGCATTAGGTCTATTAATTATTATTGTACAGGCTCGACACCTGTCATAGTATATTGTAGCAGATAGGCAGAGTCTCTTTAGTTGGTGTGCAAAGGATGTTGAAGTCTAGTATTTTGAAAGCCATTCTATTTCCTCTCCCCATGAATACTTCTCTCTATATGTCATACACATAGCCTATACTTTGTTCCATATCACTCTGGTAAATGCAAAGTCAAAGAACAAATATTGCATGCTCTCTTCTTTATCTTTGCAGAACACACATCTATCAGATTGATTATGTACTCCCCATTTCTTTAGTCTATTCATTGTCATTAATCTTTGTTCGCATAGCAGCCACATTACAAAAGCATACTCGGGTATGAATCCTTTGTCCCATAGTAACTTTGTCCAATCCTGCATATTTCCTTGATTCCTCAATAACTGCATAGCAGATTTTGTAATAAGCACTCTAATAGAGTTTCCTGTCCATATTATCTCATCTTCAAATTCAACCATAAGCACTAATGTATCAGGAGTTGTACTTTTCATTTTTCTAACTTTAGCTGTTATTCTTCTACCTATTGGCCATTTCCATTTACCATTCACTATAACATCAGCTACGAGGGCAGAGGGTCTATAACCAAAACTGTGGAGCAGATTCCTAGTAAAACATTTATACAACGGCCTCAAAGGATGCCATGAATCACCAGAAACTAGTTGTCATACCATTTCCAACAATATTTTTCATGAATGGTTGAGCCAAGTGTCTTAATCTCAAAATCTTCCTCCACACCCATGAAAAATCTGAGGTATTTTAACAGCCCACAGTGATTGATTATTTAACAAAATACTATGCACCCATTTCACCCACAAAGAGTCTTTCTTACTGCTAATATTCCAAAGCAACTTCAAGACCAAACATTTATTCCACAGTTCCAAGTTAAGTAGTCCCAATCCTCTCCCTCTTTCTTTGGAGTACAAACTTATATCCAACTAACCTTTGCACCATAAGAAGTTTAAACTGCACCTTCCCAGAGAAAAGAGCATGATACTATTAATTTTCCTGGTCATACATTTTGGTAGTATGAATACACTGCACCAATGTAAATAAACTCCAGACAATACTGATTGAATTAATTGAAGTCTACCTCCATAACTAAGTTTCTTGTTCGTCCATCCTTTGATCTTCTATTCCAATTTTGTAAAAAATTGGTTGGCATTCCTTATAAGATAATCTTGTACTTATAAGAGAAGGTCCAAGATACCTTACAGGCAATACCCCCTATGGCATTTCCATCTTATTGCACAAAGTGCTAGCACTATGGTCATCTATTCTAGTCAAGAAGATATGGATCTTTTGTAGATTTGGCTTAAGTCTTGAGATTTCTCCAAACTACTCCAATGTTATCTTCATTTCCTTAAAGGATTTAGTTGTAGCTGCAGCCATTAAAAAGAGATCATCAGCAAAAGCCAAATGTGACAATTACAACTCTTGACATTTAGGATGATAGTCTGCTGATATGCCACTTGAACCTGTCAGAGAAGACTTCCAATCCTATTAGAATTGAAATTAGTCCAAGAATACATATGAGTAAGGTTGGATCCAAACCCATATTATTTAGTCCTATCTCAAATCCAAGTAGATCCCACCTATCTCACCCATTTTGCCATCTCTACTAGAATACGTACTTAATTAACATCTAAAAGATGATCTTTTTCTAAGTTTTTTTTAAAAGATAATACCTCATAATTATGACTAACTAAAAGTTTACAAGTTTGAAAATAATCTCAACATACTCCACAGTTATGATGATCTTTTCCCTACTATCTCTTTTGACCGTATTTATAAGGCTGCACAGTTAATAGTTCTTTGCAAGGACAAAACTGGCCTCAGGTAATTTTCATTTTTTTAATTGGTATTTTTCTCAATTAAGACATAATCTGCTTACTTACCATGATCTCTAGCTTGATTCTAGTGTGGTCAACATTGAGATTGAGTGGTTCAAGGCAAATTCCAGAAAGTTTGAGTCCAAAATTCTTTAATTGAGCATTTTAATGTATACTTATCTATTCATTTTTTAAATTCGTTTGAGTAAAATGTTTATTTTATCTATTTAAAATGCTGTAATTATTGGTTATTTTGATTTGAGCTCAATTAGACTCAAAATTGAGCTTGACTAGGTTCGAATTTTATTTTGAACTCAAGATTGAGTTTAGTAGTTCAAGGCTGATAAATTTAAGGGATAATTTCAGAAACCTCCCCTGAGATTTCTCATAATATCATTGAGCTCCTATGAGATTTTGAAAATCTCACTTACCTCCATTGAATTGACATTTCTTGTAACATTTTACCCATTTGAAAGAAATGCAAGAAAGATAAAACTTTTGTTCCAATATTATCCTTTTATTCTCCTACTTATGAAGTTTACAACAACAATAAAAGATAAATTAAGACTAAATTTTTATAAGCTGTAAATTTCTTGACTTAAACAAATTATTTTAGTTGTATTGAAATAAAAGCAAAATTTACACCTTAAAAGAATTACACCATAAAAAATTTGTATGTTAAGAAATATATTAGTTATCAATGCAACTTAAACTACATCATGTATTAAAACATATTTTCTAAAAAAATTTCTTTAGTTCCTTAATTATAACTATCCATAAAACTTTTTTAACATGTTAATTAGCCACCAAAATCCTCCTAAGTGGTTGACTTTGACTAAATTTAATTTATTCATTCCCTTTGCTATTTTAGCATGATCTCGATGTAGAGAAATATGGACCATTATTAGATAGTAATATGTTTTTTTAGTATAAATTTTTTGGTTTAAAAAATTTATTTTGGTATGGATTTTAGTTAAATATTTATTGAGATCAAGGGTAATGTTGTCAATTTGTGATTTTTGATAGGAATATCTAGTCTTGTCAAGCTGACAAGAGAGGTAAGTAAGATTTTAAAAATTTCAGAATAGCTCAATAATATTATGAGAAACCTCAAGGCAGGTTTCTGAAATTATCCCTAAAATTAAGTAGAACTTGATTCAATAAGGATAAAACTCAATTCGACTCGAACTAGTTACCCTTAATACCCCAACTTCCGCTTGAATTCAATGTGGGAATGAATGTGGGAATTGATGTGATATGTATACAAGTTTTAGGCTCCCGGGTTGCTAGCAGTTTAACTTGAGAATTTAGAGACTATGATTTACGCTAAAAAATTATTGGATCAGGACATGAGATGCAACTATTGAGAATTTTAGTTCATTTTTCAAAACCAACTTGAAAATTAGCCTTTGCTGCCCGTTCAGAGTTTTCAACAGAGAGTTAAAGTGATAGGTGTGGGAAATGGATCTTCTAATTAAGAGCCATTATTACAATGGTAGTAAGAGAAAATGCCAGTTGATGTGCACGGAAACCACGTTCAGGTATGTAATTTATCAAATTTTTGCAGAGAATGAATCGCAAGCAAATACTAGTTCTTTTGCAATTGTGCACAATAACAACTAGTATAACGTTTAACTCATCGACCTTTTACGTATGGTGGCCTTGTGGACTAGGTTGTCATTGATCAGCCGGCTTGTAATGGCAGAAAAAGCCAGTCGATTAGGAACATGAACACTCGTTACTGAATCATTGTTAAGCATGGAAACCACATCCGACATGGTTGGCCTGTTCTACCGCTTTTTTTTTTTTTTAATTGTGGCACAAACAACAATCCAGCTTGAACATATCTTGTAATGTCTTGTTTGAAAATTGTTGCACCTAAACTAGTGTTGAATTTATCCTATATCGGGTGTGGGACGGGCAGGGAGTTTGGTTACAAGTGTAAGAGAAAGTCTCACCCTTTGAACTGGCTTTTGAGGTGAGAAGATCCAATAGCACCCAACACTGATATTAGAATCAATGCTAGCAACTCTCTCAGCAGGCACTCGATGCATGAATTCAAATGAAACATTGTCTGTCAACCTAGGGCCCAATTTTTGAATTTATCCCACATTAGTTATGGGGTACTTGATTTTAAGTGTGAGGGAAAGTCTCACTTCTTGAATTAGCTTTTGGATAAGAATAGCACCCAAACAACAACAATCTGCGAGCTATGTGACCTTCCTTCAAACCATAAATCCCACTCCTGAAACAGAAGCAAAAAATGAAAAGCATGTATTTTTGCTCATGATCTCTGGGAAATTGAACTAAAAATTGAAAATGACGTGTGATTAGAATAATGTATCATCTAAAGCTGTGATGACGTGAATACTTACATATATGCTGGAATGTGCCAACTTTTTCTACAGATTTTTCTAGATTTAAATAAATTGTGTTTGGTTTTAAAATAAGTTAGTTAGTAGAAAAAGAAGTCTTATTGTTAGGATATTTGTTAACCAAATATCATCTTGATTTGTTAGCTAATATTTTAGCCAAGATCTGATTAAGTTATCAAGTAGCTTTTGTTGAGATTTTTTAGAGAATTGTTAGCTAGTTTGTTTCATGTAATCACTATAAATAGAGTGTTGATGGATGAAGAAAATATGCTCATTTTTCTAGCCTCCAATATCTTTTGTGAGCTATTTTTTCAACACTAAGTGTTGTTTCTTAGTTTATACCCCAAAAAACCAACAAAGTGGTATCAAGAGCCAAAGTCTTAAGGGCCTGTGATTTCTTCTGAGAGTGAGCAAATCCAGTGAGAATCCTCTTTTAGTATAAAATCATACACATAACCTTTTAACACCAAAATGCCAGGAAACAATTTATTGTCCAACCCTCCAAGTTTCACTGGTGATAACTACCAAATTTGGGCTGTCCAAATGAAGTCCTATCTGGTAGCTAGTGATCTTTGGGATATGATGGAAAATGATTCTGTTCCAGAATTGTCTGAAAACCGAACAATTACAGAAATGAGATATCATAAGGATGCAGTCAAAAGGAGATCAAAAGCCTTGACGTGCAATAATTTAGCAGTTTCAAATGCAGTATTCACAAAAATGATGACCTGTGAAACTGTAAAGGAAGTTTGGAATGCTCTCAAAGTGGCTTTTCAAGGCAATGATAGAACAAGGCAGATGCAAGTCTTGAATTTGGGGAGAGAATTTGAACTCCTTAGAATGAAAGATACAGAAAACATTAAAGAGTACTCTAATAAACTCTTGAATATTGTGAACAAAATTCGACTGATTGGAGAACAACTTTCAGATAGCAAAGTTGTGGAAAAAGTTTTGGTAAGTTTACCAGAGAGGTTTGAAGCCAAGATTTCCTCTCTTGAAGATTCAAGGGATCTCTATCGAATAACTTTGTTAGAATTAGTCAATGCCTTGGAAGCTCAAGAACAAAGAAGAGCTATAAGAAATGAAGAAATTGTTGAAGGTGTTTTTCAAGTAACAAACAAGGATCACATTCAACAAGGTGACAAAAACAAGCAGGAAAAAAATGGCAAAGATGAAAAGAAAAAGAGCAAAAATCTTCCATGTCCATATTGTAAGAAAACCTCACATCTTTCAATATATTGTTGGTTTAGACCTGACATTCAATGTAGGTTTTGTAAACAAATGGGACATATGGAGAGAGTTTACAAAAATAAAGAAAAATGAAAACATCAAGCTCAGATGGTTGATGAACAAGAGGAGGAGCAAGTGTTCGTGGCCACTTGTTTTGTAAGTAATAATTCCAGTGCTGAAATGTGGTTAATAGACAGTGGTTGCACTCATCATATGACATATGACGAATCCATATTTAGGAATCATGACAAGTCACAAATTTCCAAAGTGAGAATTGGAAATGGAAGTTTTATTGAGGTAAAAGGTAGAGGCAGTGTTGCTGTTGATTATGGTTCAGGTACCAAAATTATTTCTGATGTTTTATATGTACCTGAAATTAACCAAAATCTGTTGAATGTTGGACAATTATTGGAGAAGAATTATTCTGTCATTTTCAAGAACAGGACTTGTGTTATCTATGATCTTGTTGGGAATGAGCTTTTCACAGTAAAAATGAGAGGAAAAAATTTTTCTTTGAATTTGTCAAAAAATGACAATTCTGAGGTGCAGTGCCATGAATAAAAAAATTCGGATGTTAATATAATTCAGGAGGAGATAACTGGCCAACCAATTGAAGAAGTCTATGTTGTGAAGATTCATGAGAAGTTATTGAAGGATGTTGGTGCTACCAAAGTTGATGAAAAGCCATACAAAGACTTTAATGATTGTTTTATATCTCTTATAATAGTCATTTTATGTGTTACAAATTTCTTATTCAAGCTTGTCTACTATGCATGGAAGTCTATCTTTCAATTTGCAAAGAAGATAGTTAGGAATGTCAAGAATGTTTTTGCTAATTTGGAGTTTGGCACGAGAAACCAAAAGCAGTGGTTTGTTGATGTTCAACTTGGAAGCAAAAAAAGAAATCTGTTCCAAGGCCTATTTTCAGTTGTAGAACTTTTTATAAGAGTCTTGACTAAAACAAGGTTTAAAGATTTGCCAAGACAATTCAATATCTGCAGTAAAAATGGCAAGGGGGAGTGTTGGAATATGCCAACTTTTTCTATAGATTTTTCTAGATTTTAATAAATTATGTTTGGTTTTAGAATAAGTTAGTAGAAAATAAGTCTTATTGCACTACAAGAAAATAGGCTATTAGTGTCAACAATGACTGTCACTATTAACCGAAATGTCGTCACTGATTACAATTAGTGACAAAAAAATTGTTATCACCCCTTCGACACTAAATCATCATCACAAAAGCCTCTTACTGACGAAACAAAAAGTTGTCACTGAAGGTTTCCCATTAGTGATGACTTCTTGTTGTCAATATTGCATAAGACTTTAGTGACAGCTGATGTCGTCATTAAATATGCTGTTTTGTCGTGCCTATAGCCCTCCTGGTTGTCACTGTTGAGACTGAACAGTGACGAGAAGTCGTCACTACTTTTGCAATGCCATTAGTGACAACTCTTTTCATCATTAACCTGACTAGGTAGTCCAATGAGTTATGTTGTCACTAGAGGTATGAGTGACAACTGTAGGTTATAACAGAAGATTTGTTTTGTAAATTGGATAGTAAGATTCCAGTTATTGTCGCTCTGTACTATGGAAACTAGCAAATGAACTTCAAATTTATTTGGGGCAAACATGATACAACCAAAAACATGAATGCAGCAAACCATTTTCACTAAAGTCAACAGCTAATACAAATCTATAAAACGAACTCATAATTGCAATATCTAAATTGCATAGCATTCATACATGTACATCTGATTGGATTATCCTACCATCTACACATATGCATACTTCAATATATCAAATTTCTCCACAAAATTTAATAAAAAATAGCATGAACTCCTAAGCAAAAACATCCCAAATATGGTCAAACAAAAGCGAATCCCATCTGTGTAGGCGTACTGCATTGAAAATATCAGGCTGTACTGCATTGAAACTATCAAGCTGCACTGCATTGAAAATACAATATTATATGCATTAGAAGCGACTTTAGTTAGAAAATATGCTATTACAACATTAAATTACTGAATTTGGATGAATAGTCATACAAAACAAGACTCCAACTACTATCAGCTTGATAAGAGGTAAAAGAATTAGCCAAAAAAGAGTTTCAGCCAAAATAAAGAGAACATCATCAATTATTTCCAAATAGCCTATTTTTTAGACAGAAAAAGTTCAAATACTGACCTTGAGTCTGGATACTAATGAGGTTGCTACTCTTGTTTATGCTATTACTGCCATTATTAAACCAGAAAATGTTAGAAAACATTAGACTTAGATACATAGCAAAGAATTTCTTCAACAAAATTGATCAAGTGCAAAGAACATTCCACCATTGATTATTGTCAAATAAAAAAAAGAAAACCCTAACAACCTCAAATGTTTGATGAATACGGTTATTAAATTTTTCACATCATTTGCAAAAGAAATCTTTGCAGCATTCACCAACTAAATTTGATTGCTCTTCATCCTTTTTAAAATGTTGCTGTCTGACTTCTTAACCAATAAAGTCATTACCAAAGAACAAATTCCACAGAAATTGTGTCCACAAACACTCTTAGCAATAGTAAAGAAAAATTAAATACAATATACAAAATGAAAATTATTAATAAAGATGCTATCTAGATCACCTTCCCAAGGATTGACATTAAGAGTGAATATTTGTTATTCCTTAAAGATTTGAAGAAGGTCGAAAATATATACTGTAACATTTGAATCAACGAAACCAAAACTACAAACCAAAGTTTGATATCCCTTATCCCCAAAGTTTTCAACTTTACCCAAGCAACTCTAGTATGTTTCACCTCTGAAAAAGCACTTATAAAGATTTTACACTTTTTTATTGTGTAAGAACTTGAAAAGCTGGTGTACACAATGCTATTGAAGAAACCTCCTAGTCAATTAATTTAGCATCAAAATTACAAAACTGAGATGGAAAACCACTAACCAAACAGTTGGAAGATCCATAGCTATTAAATCATTCAAATGAGACATCAAAATGCAAATCCCAGTGGTCTTTCTCTTCACAATGTACACCAACGCATCCTTCCACTTGTCAAGAATATTTCTTTTAACCAAAAGAAAAAAAAGTAATGGACAGGCATAGAATCAAGAGGACACAAAAAACTGTGAAAAAGTCAATTGTGGAATAAGACTTGCATGTTACTTATAAAGCCGTTAAGATGAGTTTGAAAAGGATATCATCTTTCCCTCTAATGTCATTTAATTTCAATAAGTGACCAAAGTTCCTATTAAATAAAATCTATACCAATAACCAGCTCCTAACGCTTAAGATTTCCACTGCATCCTCAAACCAACAACTTCCTTTGCTTTTTCTTGTCTCTTTCTATGTCCAGACCATAATAGACCAAAGTCTCACATCTCTTCCATTTATTTACTTCTCCTTTTCCCCTGTTCTTTATCAATTTCATGCTTTAGGTCATTACATAATTCTGGACATGGGCTTCACACATCAAATCAAGGTTGACTTAGCACTAAAACTGATATTGACATAGAAGAGTAACACTGGAATTCTAAATTTAATGTGCAAAATACTTTCTATTAATTTAAATGCTTTAAGTAAATAAAAAACACACATGTAGCAAGAACTTGCTGATCCTAGTTTTTCTTTGAATAAAAGTCTTTAGCAAGAAACTCATATAATTGTTTGCTTTGGTCCAAGGCTATCAACCAAAATACACAAATAAGAATCCGAATGAACATACAAATAAACATCATAACACACTAGTTGGAAAATAAGAGTTAAGGCTGATTGGCCCAAAACAGAGCTCACATAAGGCAATCTTTCATTATTCTATTTATTAAAGTACTGTGTGAAAATTTCAAGTATCATGTTATTCAATTTAATTAGCACCACAAATAGAAAGGTACCGAAACTGAAACTCAATGAACCAAACAAATACATTAGATGATTTTCTAGCAATGATATTGTCCATGTACCCAATAACCTCAAGAATCACATAACATCATCAGCCAAGGAATCTATAATCAAACCTAACATCATGCCAAAGGGGATTGTGAACTACTAGCTTTAGTCTTTTGAAAGTTCTACGAACTAAAGATACTATAAAATAAGCCCCTCAATTAAGTATTTTTCAATTTGTTGATTAAGCCTTAAAATAATCCAATAAATTGGCTGATTAAGCCCTTAAACAATCTTCCAAGTATGGGTCAATTGAGCCCTAAAATAATGCAAAAAATTAGTCAATTAGGTCTTAAAATAATATCATAAAATGGGCAGATTCATTTTATTTCTATTTGACAAACATATGAGCAAAATTGGTTACCTGAAGTTGTTTTCACACTTCAACCAATGTTCACTGGTAAATTGAAATTTCAGACTGGAGTTGAGGTTAATCGACCAAGCTACTAGGTTGAAGTTGGGGGTCAATCGACCAAGCTATTGGGTTGAAGTTGGGGGTTAATTGACCGAGCTAATAGGGTTGAAGTTGGGGTGATCGGAGTTTGATTGATTTGGGTGCGGATTGGAGTTTGGAATTTGGGTTGGAGTTTGAACCAAAGAAGGAAAGTTATTTCTGGGAGGCGCAAGAGCAAGAGAACAATACATATGCTCTATATCAAGAGGTGATGACACCGTTTTATATTTTTTAGTTGGCCGCCCAATTTTGTTTGAAGTTTTGGTTTGGCACTCTTCATAAACTTTATATGAAGAGGTAAACAACATCATTTCCCTTTCTTTTTTTTCTTTTTTCGGTTCATATTTTATATGAACTAGAATATCTATTTGTGATGACCAAATGTCATTACTCTATAAAACTTTAGAATATGAATATTTAGTGTTTTTGGATAATATTCTTTTACTAACATAAAATTTTTTTCTGATCTATTATGTAAAAATAATGCTCAAAAAATAAAAAGCTTATTGAAAAAATATGTTTGTGATTCAAAAAAACCTTTGAATCAAAATATTTTTTATACTAATTTTATGATTTTATCAGTTATGTATGAGTTGTAGTCTGACAAGATCTGACTGTTGGTTTAGTTAATCAAATAACCAAAATAGTTTGCTAATACATGCATGAAACACTAAATCTATTTGGTACAAATAACGGTTCATAAACCATAAACAATGTTACTATTATAATTAATTTTAGCCATGCAATTGTGAGGATTATAATTAATTTCATATTAAATTTTACTATTCTTTACCGTCATTTTCACACTATGCTAGTCATTAGTTTTGGAAGTGTTGTCAAGAAAACTAGATAGGGAACCTAAGATTTTTTTTTTTATGTTCATAACAAGTTGTTTATCTATGTGTTGAAAAACTATAAAATATGTATACATATTTTATTACAATACCTTCCAGTTTTTGCTAATGAAAAATATAACCTAAATTGCAAAGAATAGGGTGTCATAGTATAATTAATGGAATTTGTCTATCACGTATGAGGCTAAATTGTAAAAGATAGGGTGTCATAATAGCGTTAATGAAATTAGTTTATCACATATGGGGCTAATTTGTAAAAGATAGGGTGTTATAATAGAATTAATAAAATTTGTATGTCACAAATGAGGCTAAATTGAAAATGTGAGGGTGGCATAGTAGAATTAATGGAAGGGACCCAAGAGTTCATAACAAATTATTTATCTAAGTTTTGAAAAATTATAAAATATGTATAGATATTTTATTACAATACCTTCTAGTTTTTGCCAATGAAAAATATAGCCTAAACTACAAAAAAATAGAGTGCCATAGTAGAATTAATGAAATTACTTTATCACATATGAGGCTAAATTACATAAGACAGGATGTCATAATAGAGTTAATGAAATTAATTTATCACATATGGGGCTAATTTGTAAAAGATAGGGTGCCATAATAGAATTAATAAAATTTGTATAACACTATTGGGGCTAAATTGAAAAGGTTAGGGTGGCATAGTAGAATTAATGGAAGGGACTCAGGAATAAGTACTTACATAGTGACAACTAATTATTGTCACTAACTTTGAAGTAATAATGTGATAGTGACAACATTAGAAGTAGTCACTATATGGTTCATTTTAGTGACAATATTTTTTCAAGTCGTCACAACGATAAATTCCCGCCACACCAGTCAGTTGCACGCCACCCATATTGTGACGAGTAATCCCATGTTGTCACTAATGATCAGTCTATGCTAGGTCATTTGTGACGATATCAAAAATCATCACTGAAATGTGCCAACTGTGACAAGTTTTTCTGTTGTCACTGAGAATGTTGTTACAAAAGGCCAAATTTCTTGTAGTGTTGTTAGGATATTTATTAATCAAATATCATCTTGATTTGTGAGCTAATATTTTAGCCAAGATCTGATTAAGTTATCAAGTAGCTTTTGTTGAGATTTTTTAGAGAATTGTTAACTAGTTTGTTTAATGTAATCATTATAAATAGGGTATTGATAGATGAAGAAAATAAGCTCATTTTTCTAGCCTTCAATATCTTTTGTGAGCTATTTTTTCAACACTAAGTATTTTTTTTTAGTTTATACCCCAAAAAACCAACAATATCCTATTGAGTTCAGATGGTCTCCGAGTCATTGAAAGAAGTATTCTTCATCCACTTACGATCTCCAGCATCATCACCGCAATGCTATCAAAGTCAGACTTGACAAGAAAAATACCATTCATGGCATATTCAGGAGACATGTGACAGCTGTTTCATCACCAAAATTTTTAGTCTTATCAAAGTTACATAAACCAAAGCTATCCCGTCAATAATATGCCAACTCCTTTTCCAACCTAATACTATTCTTTTTGCAGAATCTGACCATTAAAAATTGCTAAGTAATTTAGCAATTGGAGAGCACTGAACCATCTCAATGAAAGAATTCTACCACTCAGGCCTAAGCCTTTACCTTCAATATGCATAGAATGCCACATAGTATCATTCTTAGTCCCCTTTTTTTTTTAGCGATAGAATGGAGGCCAGAGCCAAATTATAGATTTATATATCTGTGATGGTATGTATTTTTCTTTGTCTAGTTTTTTTTTCCTTTTTTCTTTTTGTGGTCCGTTGAACACAAACACAAAATGATGCAAACCCCCATCATGTCTGCAGCTAAAGAGACTTAACTGGATCAGTAGGATCAAGAAGTAATAATCCTGATTGCAGATTCAAGCTCATTTTTGTCACAAAAATCAACACAATTAATACTTTCTTGCCAACAACTACACAAAATACCATGCCAAACTCCAATAGAGTAGTTCCCCAATCTTCTGTACCTAGTTGTAAACACGACACAAGTCACAAGACGCATATGCTTGATGAGATGAATACCATTACCAACCTTGGAGTTGGATTAAACTTCAAGATGCTGAAAGCCTAACTCTAAAGCTAGAGAAAGGCCTTGACAAAAAGCCCAGAGTTTTAGCTGGTCAAACTAAAAGGGTGGCCTAGTTTTCCTTCCCAAAACATATATCATTCTCAATAGCCCAGTTTATTAGGCAGGGCATTGAACCACGAAAGGCCCCCAATACAATTCAGTCGTATTAAATCTCTATTCTGGGTCCCCACTTCATCAACTAGTCCCCGCCGCCTTCTCAAGCAGTGCGCAATGGGCCATGGTTGCAACTTTTGTTTTTATTTTAGTTTGGTAGAAAATCAAAGATTTTTCCTCTAAGTGCCTGCCTGTCCTTTGAAGTTGTTTATTAAGCAAGAAAAAAAAATTATTTTTTTGGGGTCTGATTTCTCCATTATTCACGTGATGAATTTGAAGTTTGTCTGATTTCCCCGCAATTGCGGATGATCAATTTGACTGATGGGAGCTTTTTCTTCTATTAAACTTCGACGTTAAAGTTTAACGTCAGACTAGGCAACCGGCTTGGTTTCTTGACTATTCACAAACTCTGACTCGTCCTTCAGCCCATTGAAATGTGAATGGGAAAACGAAGTGTGAATGGCCCCGTCCCCGTCCCCGTCCCCGTCCCCATTGAATTAGACTAGTATTAGAGCAAGGCTTTTCAACGCCTGGTTTGATGATTAGAATGTAGAGAAGGGAAAACGAAGAAGCTTTAGTGATACGAGTATTGCCCTGTTTAGAATAGCAAGAATGATCAGTACATCAAACAGGCACTTGGTAACATTTTCCTGTATTATTGCTTACTTTATTGCCATAATATGCACACTTTCTGGAGCTAAAGATACACTAGGCGTTGGTGAATCTCTGAAACTACAAAATGGAGAGATCTTGGAGTCCTCCAATCAGCGTTATCGGTTCTTGAGAGACCCTTCTTCTTCATTATTGGTAATTCAGTTCGTGTATCTGAATCATTCAATCAATGTGTGGGCTGCCAATAGTCATCTGGCTGCACCATCCAGGCCTCGAATTTCAGCCATAGCAATGAATGAAAGTGGAAGACTAGAGGTTTATGGCCACGGAAATTCAGATGTTGCAGCATTCACGGTGAATGCTGAACAGAAAGTTATGATCAGCAAGACAAGTGCAACTCTGCTTGATAACGGGAACTTAGTTCTGAGATCAAGATCTGGGCGTACTGTTTGGCAAAGCTTTGAATATCCTTCTCATCATACAAGGCCACCATCTGGAATGAAACTTGAGATTTCTCGGTTGAGCCAGAAAAGTACAACTTGCTGTACGCAGCGCGCTGCTTCTGGACCTTCACTTCCTCCCGCTTCTGGTTCTCCTTCATTTCCTGTTGACCCTCCCAGTAGAAGAAAGAAATCGAAGAGTTCAAAAGTAGTGTTATACGTTGTTATTGCTTCTGTGGCCGCTTTTCTGACAGCTATTGGACTTTGCAAACTACGGTCGAGAATACTAAGATATCGTCGAGAACGCAGGGATTCAGAAAGGCCAGAGCTTGATGACAAAGGGGAAGATGAATCGCTGTTCTTCAGTTTTACAAGCATAGATATTGCGACAGATCACTTTTCTGATGAAAACAAACTTGGTGAAGGAGGATTTGGTCCTGTCTACAAGGTAAGCTAAACATGTCTGGAAACAATTTACTTTAAGAGCCTATTTATTTGCTTAACTTTAACTTAAATGCATGGAATTCAGGGTAAGCTGGTTAATGGGTTAGAGATTGCTGTTAAAAGACTGAAGGGAATGTCAGGGCATGGAATTGAACAATTCAAGAATGAAGTTAAAGTGATCTCAAAGCTGCAACATCGGAACCTTGTTAGGCTTTTGGGCTCTTGCATTGAAAAAGAAGAGCGTTTACTAGTATATGAGTACTTGCCCAATAATAGTCTAGGTTCAGTACTTTTTGGTAAGTGTTAGCACTCCATTTACCTCGATTTGTTTTTGCTTATCTAAGTTATATGCTTACAACTATCAGAATACTCTAAATTATCGGGTCTACTTTGCCTAATGATGCAGCAAAGCGGGATATATTGGATTGGAAACGAAGGTTGAAAATCATTGAAGGGGTAGCTCAAGGGCTTCTGTACCTCCACAAGTATTCGAGATTAAAAATCATCCATAGAGATCTGAAACCTACCAATGTGTTATTGGACAAGGACCTGAATCCCAAAATTTCAGATTTTGGAACTGCCAGAATTTTTGGAGAAAATGAATTGCGCGGAAGTACAAACAACGTTGTAGGGACATAGTAAGTTGGCGAATACACACACACACACACACACATATCTTCTTGTTTGTTGTTTCAATGTCTTGCTTCTGAGTGATATCCAATTTCTGATATCCTACCTAAACTAACTGAGAAAATTACTCTTTGCGAGAAAAAATGAAGTGGTTATATGTCTCCTGAATACGCCATGGATGGTATTTTCTCCGAGAAGTCTGATGTATTTAGCTTTGGAGTGATGATTCTTGAGATCATAAGCGGAAAGAAGAACACTTCATTCTGTGATTCAGATCGTCACCTAAACTTAATCGGACATGTATGTAGCCTATACCCTTCAGCCTCTGTTGCGTACATTTCCTTTAATCCAATAATTTGAGAATGATCATTTGTCACATTTCAGGTGTGGGATTTATGGACAGAAGGAAGAATTTCAGTGATCATTGATTCTTGTTTGGATGAAAAGATTCCAACGAGTGAAGCACTACAATATGTTCGTGTTGGTTTGTTATGTGTGCAAGAAAATGCAGCAGATAGACCAACAATGCCAGAAGTGGTATCTATGCTCCTCAATGAATCAATGGTTCTTGACACTCCCAAGCGACCAGCTTTTTCTGAAATTATGAGTCTCAACCCCAAGTCACGTGAAAATCCAGAATTATGTTCTGTGAACATTATCACTGTTTCAGATAATGAGGGCAGATGATTCTTCCTTGGGCAGGAATATATTTTCTTGCTTTGTCACACAAGTTGGGAGTTGGGACAGTTTGAGATACAAGAATAATTTTAGAAACCTCTCCTTGTTGAAACCTTCCTTAAATTATATGATGATGTAAGTACAAAAAATCTATTGAATATCGCATATTGTTTTGTCCCCATTTTATTTGTCACACAAATTATATAGTTAATATTTTATAGGAAGAAAAATACCTCTATTTATGGGAGAAAAAATGGATGGGATTTCATGATTGGGTTCTTGGAAATAAAAACCAATTGCAAATATTCAAGATTTAACACAATTATAATAGGTAGGTAATTAGACTTAACAACATAAGCATATGATTGGAACTTGAAATTTGCTTATTATGTCTTTGTGTGTATGTGTGTGTATAAAGAGATGGTTAGACAAGGTGATTAGGAGTTTTCTCTTTGTCGGGTGCTTAAGATTTTATAAAGGCTAATATAATTCTTTGTAATATTAAAGTAAATTGGTTTAATTTTTCAAATCTCAGAAGAGATGGATAAAATTGTCATAAATCAAAGGATAAATTTCTAAAATTATCTCCATTGCATTGGAGAGAATTTCTCTCCATTACACTTCAATAAAATTAATGTAAAAATTATTTTTAAAAATCAATATTATTCATTGCTTGTGTCAATCATACATAAATTTTCATATGAAATTGATTAAGTTTTGACGTTTGATTAGTCATTACAAACTTTGTCATAATTTTAACTTATTTTTCAACGTTTAGGACTTGTATAGATTGCCTTTTTTCAAATTGTTTCTGTTTTTGGATTTTATAGTGCAATACTAGAAATAAACACAATCTTAAATGCAACTTACCAGATAGAAAAAAAAACAAATTCTTCCATATTTTTGTTTTCCACCCACTATCACCATCCACCACACACATCCCCACCCACCATCGCCGCCACCTCTTCCTTTCTCCTCCACCTCTACCGTGACTGTGACCATCATTGCCGCTCCTCTTTCGTCCTTTCTCCTCCCCTCCCCTCCTCTTCCCTCTTCTCCCCCATAATCCCCTTTCCTCTCTTCCCTCCGATCTGATCGTGGCTATGAGAGAGGGAAGGGGAGGAGAAGGAAAGGAGGAGGAAAGGGGAGAGGGAGAAAGAGGGAGGAGGGAAGGAGGGGGGAAGGTGGTGGTGGGTAGATGGTGATTAATTTTAAAAAAAAACCCTAAAAACTTTTAATCCTGAATATTCTAAAATACATCCTTAAAAACACCCTTAAAAATATCCCTAGAAACACCTAATTATCTATAGTAAAAGTTTTTTACATAGACTACTGTAGTAAAATTTTTTAAAAGCCACCTCAAAACATCTAATCCATATACTCAAAATATTTTCAAAAAAAATCAATTTTTAGTACGTTAATCTAGAGATTAAAAAAAAGTAATGATGTAATTTCATAATGTTAGAACATTATATAAATTTAGAAATAAATAAATGAAAAGAATTCAGTGAAGATGTTCCTGTCCCGTTAATTGGTGTTGCAAATTTTAAGTGGTAAATGGCAATGCAGATAGAGAAAAAAAGTTGGGAAGCCGGCCGTTACGTCCAGTTAGGGGCGGATAATCAGTCTCAATTCTATGGGGTTTCGTGTTGGATCTGAATTGGAATTATTAGATCTATTCTAGCTACAGATTGTATTTCAAATATATCTCTGTTTGACATTAACAATGCAAAACATGTTACTACAAATATCCTGAGTGGGTCATTGCAACGAAGGACAGTGAACGGTAGGGAATGGGATTGATGGTTAGCTGACAGGTGACAGTGCCCGAACGACTCTGCCAAGACAAGAACTCACTATTACTTTTCCACAATATTCGAATAACAGGGCAACATCAAAGTGCTTCGTCACAGATATTTTATCGTACCAAATCCTATGTTCCTATTTTTCCTCCGTCTTCTATTCCTTTCCCACAGCATGTCATGCGGCAATGTCTGTCTGTTGCAATTAATCTAATGGATCCAATATCTATCCTTGCAATTAATTTCTTCTCCTTGGAAATTCAAAGAATTTAAAATATTAGTAGTTTTTATGAGTTACTTAGTCATTTGTTGGAACTCAAAATTTTATTTTTTCCCCATTTAAAGAATTCAAAAACTCTTAATGACATTTTATTTATACTTTTCTTTTTTTTTTTGTTAAAAATAAAAGCCACAAAAATATCCACTTCTCCAGAAGAAAATGGAGAAAAAAGATCTTCTTCCATGATATAGTTGTATCTACTGATTTCCAATTTGACATATTGTTTCGATCAACTATCTTTTTCTTTTTTTCCCCTTATTTTTTGCAATTTTTTCCATTCTTTTTTTCTTTAAGGAAAAAAGTTAGAATTTGTATGATGTGATTATGTTTTTAAAGAAAAAAAGGAAAAGGATTTTTATTTGGAATTGCCATTTTATTAAAAAAAAAAGAAAGAAAAATGAAGTTAATTGGGTTTGAGACAAAGATTGATAAAAACAAATCACTGTTTTGGTTTGTCATCTAAAATACAAGATATATATCTAATAGATATTTTATTGCATCAATATGTGATAGTTTTTGTTGAAAGGAACACAAGGGATAGAGGAAAAATGAGAACAGAGGATTTGGTGCACGGACTCTATGCATTCTCAATTCTTTGTCAAGAGTCAAGACAAGAACTCACTAACACTTGTCCACAATATTCGAATACCATGGCAACATCAAAGTGCTTCTTCACGGATTCGGATTAGAACTTTTAATGTTCAAGAGCAGCCCATTCGAGTTAGGACTGAGCACTGGCGAAGATCTTGACCGTTGAAAGTTCTCTACAATTGTACTTGTAATCACAAAGAATTTTGAATCCCTTTTTCACATCGGAGGTGGGATTGAGAAATTACGTGATTACTTTGTTTGACAGTGCAAGGAGATAACTTTCTAGATCGCAAATCAACTTCAGTACACTTGACAATGCAGCTTTGATTTGCGACCAGAACAACTAATTGGAAAGATATAGGTCTTGTCTGGATTGTCATTTTCTACTGTAACTATGTGATATATGTGAGGTAAAAAGGTGTGAAAAATGTGATCATGGAAAATGTAAAAATTTTTTGAAGGAAAATTGCAATCCAAACAAGGCCATAGTTTTCTAATGTGAACGTGGATAAGATGAAATTGTTACATGAACAATTTCTAAAAGTAACTAAAGAGCAATACACGATCAACTCTGAAAAGAAGATAGTTGAGAAAACTCAAAAAGGATTTGGTAAAAATAAAAATATTCAATAATAATTTGATAAAGCTCTCAATAACAACGAACTTGATATCTTACATATAGGATACAAGTCCTAAATCAATTAGGAAATGAAAATATAACTAAAATTGGAAAATCAGCAAAAAGCAATGATATGGCCACCGTAAGAGTCCACGCACGAATCTAACTGGCGAGGCTTCGTAGATCCAAAAACGTGCCCTCTGAAGTTTAGGATCTGTGCGTAGATCAGAAATGCAGATCCTAGAATGCGAATAGTACAATTAAAATTTGATATTTTCCCAATATTCTAAACTTTCTATTTTGAGTTTGGCTTAAATATCTTTTATCTGTAATTAACACATAGGTTTATGATTGCTTTTGTATGTGTTTTTTAGGGTAAAGTTATTTTATACACAATATTAATAAATATTACATAAAATATATGGACAAATTTTGACTAGCAATTATCACTAAACCTACATAAGTCTATCTTATGATCCAATAGTACATTTTCATTCCGAGGAATGGAAACATGCAACTTATAGTTGAAAATCGACACGATGTTGAAAATAATTAACATATTCTACTAAATTTTTTGATATCTTTTTATATCAATTATGTTTTCATAAATTTGGACACAAAAATAATACTTTCCCAAAAACTTTTTATATTTTAATTCTCATGTATCAAAATAATTTTGATATTGTCATGTAATCGTGGGTCAGAATACTGTTTAAATTATAAAGTAGAACTAGGAGTGTGGAATGGCAGTGTGTGGAGTTCCCATGCATAAAACTTGTTGATTTGCATAATAGGATTAACAAAAGAATCAGAGTGAGACAAACATGAAAGTTTAGGGTATTACGGAGTGTCTAAAATTAAAATTTAAGCTACGAGATGAAAATAGGTAATAATAGATGCAATATACAATTGTTAATTATATCCACCAATAAGAAGTTGTTCAAGAAAATAAGTACTAGCAATTCTGCTTCCTTGATTTTTCCCTTTCTCCGGAAATGTAACTGGGGACGGGTATGGTCTCTTGATCTCCTTTCTATGTGCACTTAATAGCAAGTTTTGTGGTTCAAGGGAAAGTTGCTTTTATTTTTTTATTTTTTTTAACAAACGGTAGAATCAAGGGAAAGTTGCTCACTCGGCAAGAGAATGCGGTGAAAAGATTGAATATAATGTCATGGCATGGTATTGAACAGTTCAGAACCGAAGTTGCAGTGATCTCTGATAAGCAACACCGAAATCTTGTAAAATTCTTTGGGGTATTGCATCCATGGCAAGGATCGGTTATTAGTCTACGGGTACCTGTCCAATGGTAGCTCAGAATCATTCATATTTGATGAGCTAACTATTTACGTACTTTATCAGATATTCTTTTTTGTTTTCTTTCAAACAGTATTAACACTGTAACTCCATTTACTTGACCTGACAGTCACAGATAAAATGTCTTGTTAATTAAATGAGTTGTCTTCCAAACACATTGGTGACTTAGCTATGATATGTATAACTGTAGCCATGAAACAGTGGTTAATTACATGCCTCCTGAATACGCCATGAAGGGCATCATCTGTGAGAAGTCTTGATGTTTATAGCTTTGGAGTCATGATGTTGGAGATTATAACCGGAAAGAAGAACATTTCTATCAGTGACACAGATGATCATTTAAACTTAGTAGGACGCGTGAGTATTTTATCTTGACACATTACAGTTATTGTTGATGGCATATTGCATTTTCTTAGAGCATGTGAACTCCTTTCATTTACATTTTCTTGCTTCTTTACATTGCAGGTGTGGGATATATGGAAAGATGGAAGGATTTCGGACATTGCAGATCCTAGTTTAGGTGAGACTGTTCCCGTACTTGAAATTTCAAAATGTGTTCAGGTTGGGCTATTGTGGGTGAAAACAACTGCAGCCAACAGACCAACCATGTCTGATGTGGTTTCCATACTCAGCAATGAATCACGAGTCGATCTACCGTTTCCAATTCCAAATCGACCGGCCTTTTCTGCCGTCAACAGATACCGAAACAATAACAACTTAGTTCAAAGTCCCAAAATGCTCCAGTAATACGCTGACGATTTCAGATTTGGAGGCTCGATAATATATTTCAAGTGAGTAATCAAATTTGCATTCTTCTCTAGAATTGGATGTTTGCTTTGTTTTCTCCCCGAAATTTTAGCCAATAGCAGTAGACTAAAAAAATCTTCACCATCTTTGCCTCACTTGTATGTAGAATGCACACTTAATTAACGTATAAAAGATGATGTTTTTCCTGGTGTACTTATTTAAATGAATTCTAGCTATTTTCAAATCGATCAGGATCGCCGGATGGCTGAAATAGAAAGTTGGCGGATCTGTATATATAGTGAGATCATATGAAGAGTATGCTATTATTTTTTATTTAATCAATTTGATGAATTACTCCTAAAGGTTTACATCAAACTAGTGCTAGTTGATGAGAGTTACTTGGAAACAAAAAAAGTAAAGTCAAAAAAATTTGAAGTATTCTCTCAATTCTAATAAAATGTAATTGGGTCAAATATGAGTTTGTGGTTTCAACTCCCCGAAGCATTTCGTCGATTACTATGCCCTTCATCGTCTCTGGGTGCCTAGGTATCCACCGTAAGCCTTTCCTCATTTGAACCTTGCCCTTCACGCTTTTATTTTAAGGCTATGCCATCCTAAGGTGCTACTAAATGGGATTTTGGGGAAATGGAAATAGAGAAAAAAAAAAACTCTTTATTTTTATATTTTATCGTTGGGTCGGTTACCAACATCAGTAATTGATGATTACACAATTCGAACAATTTTTGCATAAAAATACAATAGATGAATAGTCATTCGATCCAAAATTTATTTATTTGAATTTGAATATTTTATTTCCTATTAAAATAAACACAGAAATTCAATCACTAGAATTTTTTTAGTAAGTAGTTAGGGAGTTTGAGTATTTCTTTTCGTTAAGTTACATCAAAATTGGACATACTAGACAAGACAAAGGCGGATCAACTCCAATCGAAATAAAGATTTATCTACCATAGGATCTAGCTATTAGAATTATTGTGGTGTATAAAGATAAAGTTGTATAATGTGTAAAGTTGTACTTTACAAAATATAAAATAAAGATAGAGGCTAAATTTAATATATATTAATCTCTCTAATATTATCCTTCATATATTTGTATGTGGATATCCATTCCCCCCAATTCGTATATTGTAAAAAGGAAGAATCAAAAGAAGACAGGATAAACCGAGGCTGTTCAAACAGGCATAGGCCAACTAAACGGCATTCCCGTAGCAGTTGGGGTTATGGATTTTCAGTTTATGAGAGGTAGTATGGGATCTGTAGTCGGGGAAAAAATAACCCATTTGATTGAATACGCTACCAAAAAGTTGCTACCTCTTATTATAGTATGTGCTTCGGGGGGGCACGCATGCTAGAAGGCCAAATTTGGTATTTGACTATTATTTATATCAATGATCTGACCAATTATCAATTATTTATCCTGAGTTCTTGTAAATGAGCGCAGAATACAATTTGTTATTTTTTTTTCTTATTTCGCCTAAAAAAAAAAAAAAATTGTGGTCGGGCCAACGTTTGTATTCATATTAAAAAAAATTATATCCTTTTAGATCCAAATAGATCCAATTTAGCCTTATTAATATTTTTTAATATTAATTAATATTAATTTTATTTGTTTAATTCAGCAGCAGTTCAAAAGGTTGCCCTATTCGGGAATCTCTGAATCTATGCTTATTTTCAACTCCCAAGCATTTCGTCGATTACTACGCCCTTCCTCATCTTTGGGTGCCTAGGTGTCCACCATAAGCCTTTCCTCGTTTGAACCTCGTCCTTCACTTTTATTTTGAGGCTGTGCCATCCTAAGGTGCTGCTAAATGGATGGATCTTATCAACGTCACATCTCAACTGGACATGTATATTTCTAGGCTTTCACAGTTTTGGTTTGTATATTCATAATAATACCATGAGTGCTTTAGGGCGTCCTTTCACACAGTTTCAATAGTTCTTCTACTTCTAGGATAAATTCTCCCGTTTGTGCCTCATAAAATGAACTAGCAGGCCGATGGATCATTACCCTGATGATATAACATAATAAAAAGTTCCTCTATCTCGAAGAGAAAAGAAAGATAAATAATAATAGGGCCTTTGTCTTATATGTGCAAATGAAAATCGGGTGAATCTTTACCCGGAGTAGAGCATAAACCTAAAAAGATGAAAGAGACCCACTCAGGAACAAAAGAATATCATCGCGATTGAGTGATTCTGTAATAACATTTTTATTCTCAATTGTTCAAGATATTATGTCAATGAACCTATTACCAAATCTAATGAGTTAAACTTAAAGCAAAGTCAAAAGGTTTGGTTCCGTGATATTCCCTTTCTTTGGTATATTTAATTTTGTTGGTAAATTTTTGAAGTCAAACTCGTGACATGAGCCTCCCTATTAAAACCTGTTAATTGAGGTTACACAAAACCAGAGTCAGAAAGAGAAATTGAATTATTTAATATAGAAAAGTATTTTATCAAAAGAATTTTGTTAAAGTTAAATTCATTTTGATTGTGAATTCCATTTTGTGTATGTGTGCCCTTCCCCAAAAAACATACAGTACTCTATCCATGGATTGGGAACAATTGAAAAGGCAGACTCAGTATTTCTTGGAATACTTATTATAATGCTACTACTAATTGTAATAATCCACCCACGTATGTTTTTATCCTACCAAAAGTAAAGAACTAGAACTTAACCCCTCTCCTTCTCTTGAAGCTCATCCTCTTCATCATAAATGATCCGCTTGCTCCAAAATGGCCTGGACAAATAGGGAAATCCCAATTCATTGGGCCTTTGATACAATCAAATAGAAAGGCCCAAGGGCGCTATATTCTAAGAGCCCAAACTACATAATTGAATAAATCCTCCTCTATCTGTTGCAGGTCAAAGGCTCCTTCCCCCTCCCCCTCTTCAAACTTAGTTTGAAATTGACTTCAAACTTAGTGAAACTGAACTTGATCAATCCATGACTCAACTTAATTCCACTCGACTTGTTTACAATCCTAATACTCCAATTCCCGTTACATATTGAATGTGAGAATGAATGTGGGAATTAAATTTGATATGTGTATTAGTTGTAGGCTCCTAGTTTGCTAATAGTTTGAATTGAGCATTTAGAGACCATGACTTACACCCAAAAGTTATTGGATCAGTGCAGGAATGGGATACATCAATTGAAAATTTTAGTTAAAACCAAATTGAAATTATCCGTTGCTGCTTGTGCAGAAGTTTCAATAGAAAGTTAAAGGCGATAGGTACGGAAAATGAATCTTCAAATCATCAACGGCCAGTGGTTAATGGTAGTAAGAGCAAATACCAATTGATGTGCATGGAAACCACATTTGACAAATATTTCATTTTTTTTTTTTTTACAGAGAATGAAACGCAGACAAATATTAGTTCTTTTGCAGTTGTGCACGAAAACAACTATTATAACATTTAATTCATCGACCTTCTACGTCCGAAATGGTGACCTTGTTGATGGAACAAGGTTCTTGATTTTGGACTAGGTTGTCATTGATCAACCGGCTTGTAATGCAGGAAAAAGCCGGTTGATTAGGAACAGGAAGACCCGTTACTGAATCATTGTGAAGCATGCAAACCACGTCCGACATGGTTGGCCTGTCTACTGCATTTTCTTGCACACACAACAATCCAACTTGAACACATCTTGTAATTTCTTCTTGGGAGACTGTTTCACCTAAACTACAGTCTGCAACCTCTGTAACTCTTCCTTCTACCCATAAATCCCACACCTGAAACAGAAGCAAGAAATGGAAAGCATGCATTTTTGTACAAGATCATTTTAGGAAATTGAACTGAAAATTGAAAATGAAGTCTAATCAGAATAATGTATTAGCTAGAGTTGTAAAATGTGAATACTATCCTATCAAGTTCAAATGATCATCAGAGTCATAAAAAGAAGTGTTCTTCTTTCCACTTATGATCTCCAGCATCATCACCCCAAAACTATAAACGTCAGACTTCGCAGAGAAAATGCCATTCATGGCATATTCAGGAGACATATAACTACTGTTTCGTCAACCAAATTTGTTAGTCTTACCAAAGTTACTATGAATTTAGAGGCGTGCACATTGCTATGTAGATGAAACAAACGGATATGAATTTTTGTTCTTACTATGTACCAACGACTTGCTTTGTATTTGCACTAGATTCATTATATCGAAAAATTCTAGCAGTTCCGAAATCAGAAATCTTGGGATTTAGATCATTATCCAACAATACGTTGCTTGTTTTGAGATCCTTGTGGATAAATTTTAGCCTGGACTACTTGTGGAGATATAGTAGCCCTTGAGCTATCCCTTCAATAATATGTGAACGCCTTTTCGAATCTAACACTATTCACTTTTCCGAATCTGATAACAAAAAATTGTCGAGTAAATTAGCAATTGGATAGCAAATAAACCATCTCAATGAAAGAATTGGCCACTCAGGCCCAAGTCTTTACCTGAAAATATCTAGGTAGTTAACTCCTTCAACTTACCAAAAACAATTGAATCCAAACTTTTATTGGGCAGGTACTCATATATTAGTATCCGCTCCTCTCTGTGCATGCAATTGCCAAGAAGTCGTACAAGATTTCCATGTTGCAGCTTTGAGATCATTGTAACTTCGTTCTTGAATTGCTCCATCCCAAATCCCGACATGTGGTTCAGTCTTTTTACTGCAATTTCTTGCCCATCGTGCAACCTTCCCTGACCCACAGAACTCAGCATGTAAAGCTTATTAATAGACCGCTCAAACTGCCAGACGGAAATTCATGCGAGTGAATAGACTTCCTAATTTATTACTTGCTCTGAGTCTGAGGCCGTTAATATAGGACTTCACATTTTTGTAACCCCTGGAAATGCAAATAGAAGTTTGTTTCGAACTTATGTTAGATTCTGAGAGATGATAATCGTTTACCTTATAAACATGGCCAAATCCTCCTTGACCAAGTAAATTTTCAGCTGCAAAATGATTCGTAGCAACTTCTATGCTGGTAAAACCGAAAAAAGGCAATTCATCATCGACCCTTCTATCACGCAGCTCTGGCCATTTTGCGCTGTTAGATTTTCTTAAGCCTGATCATACATCAAAAATCAAATAACTCTTAGATCATCTTGGACTTTTATATTGCTTTAGCATATAATTGAAATAGAACTTATGATGTGCAGTAAGTTAAACAACTATAGCACTAATGCTAACGATAATTACCTCTGCGGTCACCATTTTTGCATTCCAGGCAGCAAAATAAGTAAAGCAATAGGATAAACTACTGCACATCATAAGTTGATGGCACACCAATAGATAACTTGATTTTCCATTTCTTTAACTTCTCTCTCGCCGAAGGCATAGGATAAACTACAGAGAGAGGACTAGAAGGAGGAGCTCCAGGAGGAGCAGGTGAAAGGGTAAAATTTTGTTCTGCAATGGACAAATAGCACGAATAGTTTACTATCAACTTGGTCTTCTTTTTAGCAGTAAAAGAAACTAGTCCTTGATATTAACACCCAAGTAGATCGTGTCCCTCATTTTATTTTATTTTTCCGTATATTCAGAATGTTAATCAGGGCTGTTTGGTTTTAGAAACCATCTCTGCTCCAAAAGTATGTAAGAATACATGTGTTGGAATATGCCAACTTTTTCTACAGATATTTCTAGATTTTAATAAATTGTACTTGATTTTAGAATAAGTTAAGTAGTAGAAAAATAAGTCTTATTGTTAGGATATTTGTTAACCAAATATTATCTTGATTTGTTAGCAAATATTTTAGCTAAGATTTGATTATGTTATCAAGTAGTTTTTGTTGAGATTTTTTAGAGAATTGTTAGATAGTTTGTTTCATGTAATCACTATAAATAGGGTGTTGATAAATGAAGAAAGTAAGCTCATTTTTCAGCCTTCAATATCTTTTGTGAGTTATTTTTTGCAACACTAAGTGTTGTTTCTTAGTTTATGCCCAAAAACCAACAACATGTTACAAGATTCAGAAACGAGAAGGGAGAGAAAAATGATTACTACCACCAATTGAATTTTTTACCCCCAAAATATATAATAAAGTAGTAAAAGCCCCAGTATATTCTTTTTTTACCGTACCAGATTCTTGAACTGAATATAAAAGAAATTGGAGAATATCTTCCGGGAACCTTTACCTGCCAAATCGAAACTATCACGTACAAAAATTCTCTGCGCACCAGAATAAAGCAACTGCCCTTTCCGACTCCTACTTGTTTTACAGCCCCAACCTCCTTGGTTGTATGTAATATAAGAACAAGCATAGCACAAACAATTTGCTTTGCATTTTAACTTGAAGCCAGCAAGAGTCTGGTCACTATATGTGAATTCGTCCCACACATCTAATTCACCCCATATTTCCCTAAAGCCATCTCCACCACCACAAGGATTGGTACACCCCATGGATTTTTCTTTCCCATTGTTGTCATCAATTTCATCGCAAACAGCCATTGACTGATTAGTCCCAAAATCTCCAGCTATAGCAGTTATACACCCAGTTGTGCTAAACCACAATAAGGCACAGGTATCAGTACTACTATTCCATGTGAAACAGCTCTCATTCGCATTAGAAAAATAGCTGAAAGTAACGCCAAATCTAGCAAAGAAATCAAGGAAACTAAATTTAAGGCCATCCCATATCCCACTTCGCGAATAAAGCACCCCATCCTGCATGACAATCAGTTCTTTTGTACTGTTCCGATCAACGGTTAATGTAGAATTCGGTTCATCAAATGTTGACAGGCAAGTCAGAATGCTTTGCCTCGGAATTCTCATGTTCAAGTCGAAAATCCCAATTCTCATGCCTTGCGGCCATGTATTAGAAGGATAATCAAAACTTTTCCAAACAGTAGTCCCTCCTGGTGCTCTCAAAACAAGGTTGCCGTTGTCAAGAAGAGCTGCAGTGGTGCTGTTGATCATGGAAGATTGTTCATCATTTACAATGAAGAGCAAATTATTAGATGAGTCATCTACGACTAGCCTTCCATCTACATTCATGGTTAAATATGCAGACTGTTTTCGAGCTGGTGTTTGGTAGTTGTTGGTAGCCCATACGTCGAATCATTGATTCATGTATACGTATTGGATCGCCAGGAAATATGTCCAGTTTGCGGGACTGATGATGGTGAGGCGAAACCGATGGTTGGAGGACTCCAAGAAGTCTCCATAATACAGAACAAGCTAATCAAACTTTTATCATCAACTTAGGCGAGCAAATTAAAAATCAACATTTTTAGCTTTTTTGATTAATTGTATTTATAACATTTGATAGACTAGCATTTATATTTCATCAAATAAATTTATTATATTATAATTTTATTTTGATTTTTAGCTCATTCTTTTTCTTTTTTCATAATAGTTCATTCTTTTTTAATAAATAATTCTTATTTTTTTGAAAATAGTTCATTCATTTTTAGTTTATTCTTTTTCTAATAAATAATTCTTATTTTAAATAAAATTAAATCATATGTTCTACTAGTAAAATATACCAATATAGATCATTTATAAACAAGTCAATATAAGGATAAAATTGTAAAATATAAGAAATTCAGCATTCAGTCGTCTATAATTATCAAACAGGCATAATACGTTTAGTGTTTAGATTCAGACAAAAGTTGTATTAGATTCACCACTTAACAATTCAGTGACTTAATGAATTCAGACTTCAGATAAAAGCGACGACATTGGAAGTTGTCACTGTATGGCTCATTTTAGTGACAACATTTTTTCAATTCCTACCAAACTGGCCTGTTATGTGCCACCTATATTGTGACGACTAATCCCATGTTGTCACTAATGACTAGTCTATGCTAAGTCATTTGTGACGGCATCAAAAGTCGTTACTAAAATGTATCAACTGTAACAAGTTTTCCTATTATCACTGAGAATGTTGTCGCAAAAGGCCAAATTTCTTATTAGTGTAAATTATGAGGGGATTATATATAGCTTTTGAAACTATAAGAAGGTTATGTTCAAAAGGCATTAAACCTCAGGGTAGGTTTCTGAAATTATCCCTAAAATTAAGTAGAACTTGATTCAATAAGGATAAAACTCAATTCAACTCGACCTAGTTACCCTTAATACCCCAGCTTTCGCTTGAATTCATTGTGGGAATGAATGTGGGAATTGATGTGATATGTATACAAGTTTTAGGCTCCCGGGTTGCTAGCAATTTAACTTAAGAATTTAGTGACCATGATTTACGCTCAAAAATTATTGGATCAGGACATGGGATGCAACTATTGAGAATTTTAGTTCATTTTTCAAAACCAACTTGAAAATTAGCCCTGCTGACCGTTCAGAGTTTTCAACAGAGAGTTGAAGTGATAGGTGTGGGAAATGAATCTTCTAATTAAGAGCCATTATTACAACGGTAGTAAGAGAAAATGCCAGTTGATGTGCACGGAAACCACATTCAGGCATGTAATTCATCAAATTTTTGCAGAGAATGAATCGCAGACAAGTACTCGTTCTTTTGCAATTGTGCACGATAACAACTAGTATAACGTTTAACTCATCGACCTTTTAAGTCCGAAATGGTGACCACATCCGACATGAACACTGGCTTGTAATGGCAGAAAAAGCCAGCCCATTAGGAACATGAACACTCGTTACTGAATCATTGTTAAGCATGGAAACCACATCCGACATGGTCGGCCTGTTCTAACGCTTTTCTTTTTTACTTTTTTTTTTTTTTGTGGCACAAACAACAATCCAGCTTGAACATATCTTGTAATGTCTTGTTTGAAAATTGTTTCACTTAAACTAGTGTTGCATTTATCCTATATCAGTTGTGGGCTGGGTAGGGAGTTTGGTTACAAGTGTAAGAGAAAGTCTCACCCTTTGAACTGGCTTTTGAGGTGAGAAGATCCAATAGTACCCAACACTGATATTAGAGCCAATGCTAACAACTCTCTCAGCAGGCACTCGATGCAAGAATTCAAATGAAACATTGTCTGTCAACCTAGGGCCGATTTTTGAATTTATCCCACATTAGTTGTGACAGGGTACTTGATTATAAGTGTGAGGAAAAGTTTCACTCCTTGAATTAGCTTTTGGGGTGAGAATAGAACCCAAACAACAACGATCTGCGAGCTCTGTGACCTTCCTTCAAACCATAAATCCCACACTTGAAGCAGAAGCAAAAAATGAAAAGCGTGTGTTTTTGCTCATGATCTCTGGGAAATTGAACTAAAAATTGAAAATGACGTGTGATTAGAATAATGTTTCAGCTAAAGCTGTAATGAAGTGAATACTTACATATCCCATTAAGTTCAGATGATCTCAGAGTCATTGAAGGAAGTATTCTTCATCCACTTACGATCTCCAGCATCATCACTGCAATGCTACAAAAGTCAGACTTGACAGAAAAAATACCATTCATGGCATATTCAGGAGACACGTATTCATCACCAAAATTTTTAGTCTTAGCAAAGTTACTGAATTTGGAAATTTTCATATTCCTCATAAACCAAAGCCATCCCATCAATAATATGCCAACTCCTTTTCCAACCTAGTACAACTTTTTTTGCAGAATCTGACAATTAAAAATTGCTAAGTAAATTAGCAATTGGAGAGCACTAAACCATCTAAACGAAAGAATTCTACCACTCAGGCCTAACCCTTTACCTTCAATATGCATATATATCTTTCAATGCCACATAGTATCATTCTTGGTCCCTTTCTTCTTTTTTTTTTTTAGCGATAGAATGGAGGCCAGAGCCAAATTATAGATTTATATATCTGTGATGGTATGTGTTTTTCTTTGTCTTTTTTTTTTTTTCCTTTTTTCTTTTTGTGGTCCATTGAACACAAACACAAAATAATGCAAACCCCCGTCATGTCTGCAGCTAAAAGAGATTTAACTAGATCAGTAGGATCAAGAAGTAATAATCTTGATTGCAAATTCAAGCTCATTTTTGTCACAAAAATCAACACAAGTAATACTTTGTTGCCAACAACTACACAAAGTACGCTGCCAAACTCCAATAGAGTCGTTCCCTAATCTTCTATACCAAGTTGTAAAGATGACACAAGTGACAAGACGCACGCTTGATGAGATGAATGCCATTACCAACCTAGGAGTGGATTCAACTTCAAGATGCTAAAAGCCCAACTCTAAAGCTAGAGAAAGGCCTTGACAAAAAGCCCAGAGTTCCCTGGTCAAACTAAAAGATGGCCTAGTTTTCCTTCTCAAAACATACATCATTCTCAATGGCCCAGCTTGTTAGGCAGGGCATCCCCAATACAATTCAGGCGCCTTCTCAAGCAGTCCGCAATGGGCCATGGCTGCAACTTTTTTTTTTTTTTTTTTTCTCTTTGAAGCGGTCCCCGCCGCCTTTGAAGTTGTTTATTAATTGCGGCCATGGCTACAACTTTTGTTTTTTCTTTGAAGCAATCCCCGCAGCCTTTGAAGTTGTTTATTAAGCAAGAAAAAAAAAATTTTTTTTTGGGGTCTGATTTCTCTGTTATTCAGGGAACTTTTTCTTCTAACGTTGGCTTTAAAGTTTAAAAGTCAGACTGCGTAATTGGCTTGGTTTCTTGACTATGAACAAACTCTGACTCGTTCTTCAGCCCATGAAAATAGACTAGTACTAGAGCAAGGCTTTTGAACGCCAAGTTTGATGATCTGAATGTAGAGAAGGGCAAACGAAGAAGCTTTAGTGATACGAGTATTGTCCTGTTTAGAATAGCAAGAATGATCAGTACATCAAACAGGCACTTGGTAACATTTTCCTGTATTATTGCTTACTTTATTGCCATAATATGCACACTTTCTGGAGCTAAAGATACACTAGGCGTTGGTGAATCTCTGAAACTACAAAATGGAGAGATCTTGGAGTCCTCCAATCAGCGTTATCGGTTCTTGAGAGACCCTTCTTCTTCATTATTGGTAATTCAGTTCGTGTATCTGAATCATTCAATCAATGTGTGGGCTGCCAATAGTCATCTGGCTGCACCATCCAGGCCTCGAATTTCAGCCATAGCAATGAATGAAAGTGGAAGACTAGAGGTTTATGGCCACGGAAATTCAGATGTTGCAGCATTCACGGTGAATGCTGAACAGAAAGTTATGATCAGCAAGACAAGTGCAAGTCTGCTTGATAACGGGAACTTAGTTCTGAGATCAAGATCTGGGCGTACTGTTTGGCAAAGCTTTGAATATCCTTCTCATCATACAAGGCCACCATCTGGAATGAAACTTGAGATTTCTCGGTTGAGCCAGAAAAGTACAACTTGCTGTACGCAGCGCGCTGCTTCTGGACCTTCACTTCCTCCCGCTTCTGGTTCTCCTTCATTTCCTGTTGACCCTCCCAGTAGAAGAAAGAAATCGAAGAGTTCAAAAGTAGTGTTATACGTTGTTATTGCTTCTGTGGCCGCTTTTCTGACAGCTATTGGACTTTGCAAACTACGGTCGAGAATACTAAGATATCGTCGAGAACGCAGGGATTCAGAAAGGCCAGAGCTTGATGACAAAGGGGAAGATGAATCGCTGTTCTTCAGTTTTACAAGCATAGATATTGCGACAGATCACTTTTCTGATGAAAACAAACTTGGTGAAGGAGGATTTGGTCCTGTCTACAAGGTAAGCTAAACATGTCTGGAAACAATTTACTTTAAGAGCCTATTTATTTGCTTAACTTTAACGTAAATGCATGGAATTCAGGGTAAGCTGGTTAATGGGTTAGAGATTGCTGTTAAAAGACTGAAGGGAATGTCAGGGCATGGAATTGAACAATTCAAGAATGAAGTTAAAGTGATCTCAAAGCTGCAACATCGGAACCTTGTTAGGCTTTTGGGCTCTTGCATTGAAAAAGAAGAGCGTTTACTAGTATATGAGTACTTGCCCAATAATAGTCTAGGTTCAGTACTTTTTGGTAAGTGTTAGCACTCCATTTACCTCGATTTTTTTTTGCTTATCTAAGTTATATGCTTACAACTATCAGAATACTCTAAAATTATCGGGTCTACTTTGCCTAAAGATGCAGCAAAGCGGAATATATTCGATTGGAAACGACGGTTGAAAATCATTGAAGGGGTAGCTCAAGGGCTTCTGTACCTCCACAAGTATTCGAGATTAAAAATCATCCATAGAGATCTGAAACCTACCAATGTGTTATTGGACAAGGACCTGAATCCCAAAATTTCAGATTTTGGAACTGCCAGAATTTTTGGAGAAAATGAATTGCGCGGAAGTACAAACAACGTTGTAGGGACATAGTAAGTTGGCGAATGTATATATATATAGACACACACACACACACACACACATATCTTCTTGTTTGTTGTTTCAATGTCTTGCTTCTGAGTGATATCCAATTTCTGATATCGGACCTAAACTAACTGAGAAAATTACTATTTGCGAGAAAAAATGAAGTGGTTATATGTCTCCTGAATACGCCATGGATGGTATTTTCTCCGAGAAGTCTGATGTATTTAGCTTTGGAGTCATGATTCTTGAGATCATAAGCGGAAAGAAGAACACTTCATTCTATGATTCAGATCGTCACCTAAACTTGATCGGACATGTATGTAGCCTATACCCTTCAGCTTCTGTTGTGTACATTTCCTTTAATCCAATAATTTGAGAATGATCATTTGTCACGTTTCAGGTGTGGGATTTATGGACAGAAGGAAGAATTTTAGAGATCATTGATTCTTGTTTGGATGAAAAGATTCCAAAGAGTGAAGCACTACAATACGTTTGTGTTGGTTTGTTATGTGTGCAAGAAAATGCAGCAGATAGACCAACAATGCCAGAAGTGGTATCTATGCTTCTCAATGAATCAATGGTTCTTGACACTCCCAAGCGACCAGCTTTTTCTGAAATTATGAGTCTCAACACCAAGTTACGTGAAAATCCAGAATTTTGTTCTGTGAACATCATCACTGTTTCAGATAATGAGGGCAGATGATTCTTCCTTGGGCAGGAGTATATTTTCTTGCTTTGTTACACAAGTTTGGAGTCGGGACAGTTTGAGATAGAAGGATAATTTTAGAAACCTCTCCTTGTTGAAACCTTCCTTAAATTGTATGATGATGTAAGTACAAAAAATCTATTGAATATCGCATATTGCCCCCATCTCATTCGTCACACAAATTATATAGTTAATATTTTATATGAAGAAAAATACCTCTATTTAAGGGAGAAAAAATGGATGGAATTTGATGATTGGGTTATTGGAAATAAAAATCAATTGTGAAGATTCAAGATTTAACACAATGATAATAGGTAAGTAATTAGATTTAACAAGATGAGCATATGATTGGAACTTGAAATTTGCTTAATATGTCTTTGTGTGTGTGTGTGTGTGTATAAAGAGATGGTTAGACAAGGTGCTTAGGAGTTTTCTCTTTGTCGAAATGTTCAAGATTTTATAAAGGCTAATATAATTTCTTGGTAATATCAAAGTAAGTTGGCTTAATTTTTCAAATCTCAGAAGAGGTGGATAAAATTGTCAAAAATCAAAGGGCAAATTTCTAAAATTATCTCCATTGCATTGAAGAGAATTTCTCTCCATTACACTTCAATAAAATTAATGCAAATATTATTTTTAAAAATCAATACTATTCATAATATATTTCATTGCTTGTGTCAATTATACATAAAATTTCATATGAAATTGACTAAGTTTTGACGTCTGATTAGCTATTACAAACTTTGTCCTAATTTTAACTAATTTTTTCACATTTAGTCTTCGTATAGTTTGCCAATTTTTTTTTTTTCAAATTGTTTCTGTTTTTGGATTCTATAGTAATAAAACTAGAAACAGATACAATTTTAATGCAACTTACTAGAAAGAAAAAAAATTCTACCACCAAAGAAAAAAAAATTCTACCACATTTTCATCTTCCACCCACTATCACCACCACCTACCACCACCTTTCCCCTCCGTCTCCTCCACCCCCACCCTCAATGTCACCATCATTGCCCCTCCTTTTCCTCCTCTCTCCTCCCTCTCTCCCCCTCTTCCCCTCCCCTCCTCTCCCCCATAACCCCCTTTCCTCTCTTCGCTCCGATCTGGTTGCGGCTATGAGAGAGGGGAGGGGAGGAGAAGGAAAGGAGGAGGAGAAAAAGAGAGAGGGAGAAAGAGGAGGAGAGGAGAAGGCGGTAGGTAGATGGTCATGAATTTTAAAAAATATCTTTAAAACTTTTAATTCGAAGTATTCCAAAATACATCCTCAAAAACACCCTTAAAAATACCCCTAGAAACACCTAATTATGTATAGTAAAAGTTTTTTGCATACACTACGGTAGTAAAATTTTTTAAAAAACACCTCAAAACACCTAACCCATATAGTCAAAATATTTTCAAAAAAAAAATCAATTTCTAGTATGATAATCTAGAGATCAAAAGAAAAGTAATGACATAATTTTATAATATTATATAAATTTAGAAATAAATAAATGAAAAGACTAATGAAAAGAATTCAATGAAGATGATCCTTTCCCGTTAATTGGTGTTGCAAATTTTAAGTGGCAAATGGCAATGCAGATAGAGAAAAAAAAAGTGGGACGCCAGCCGTTACCTCAAGTTGGGGGTAGCGTCTGCGGATTATCAGTCTCAATTCTTTGGGGTTTCGTGTTGGATGTGAATTGGAATTATTGAAGTGAAAACAAAATATCAAAGTCTACGATTGTATTTCAAATAGATATGTTTGACATTAACAATGCAAAACATGTTACTACAAATATCCTGAGTAGGTCATTGCTCGTGGTACAAATTCTTTAAGCAACGAAGGACACAGTGAATGAAAGGAAATGGGATTGATGGTTAGCTGACAGATGACCGTCTCCGTGTCCCAAATAGTCTGTCACGACAAGAACTCACTGACACTTTTTCGCAATATTCGAATAACAGGACAACATCAAAGTGCTTCTTCACAGATAACTTATCTATCCAAATCCCATTTTTGCTCTATTTCCTCTCCTTTTCGTCAAAAACTATCACATGTACATGCAATATATATATATATATATATATATTGTATTTTAGATGATAAATCAAAACAGTGATTTGTCTTTATCAATCTTTCTCTCAAACCCAAGTCACTTCATTTTTCTTCTTTTTTTTTTTAATAAAATGGCAATAAATAGAGCAAAAATGGGAACAAAAGATTTGGTGCGCAGATTCTATGCATTGTCACTTCTTTATCAAAACAAGAACTCACCAACACTTGTCCACAGTATTCGAATACCATGACAGCATCAAAGTAATTCTTCACGGACACGGATTAGAACTTTCAACTTTCAACGTTCGCGATTGTCAAGACAAGAAAGGCAAGAACTCACTAACACTTATCCGGAATAGTCGAAAACCATGGCAACATCAAAGTGCATCTTCACGAATTCGGATTAGAACTTTTAATGTTCGAGATCGGCCCATTCGAGCTAGAACTGAGCACTGGGGAAGATCTCGACCGTTGAAAATTCTCTACAATTGTACTTGTAATCACAAGGAATTTCGATTCTCTTATCCACATTGGAGGTGGGATTGAGAAATTACATGATTACTTCGCTTACGAGTGCAAGAGAGATAACTTTCTAGATCGCAAATCAACTTTAGTACACTTGACAATGCAGCTTTGATTTGCGACCAAAACAACTAATTGGAAAGATAGTGTTCTGACACGAAGGTGGATAAGAAGAAACTGATAGTTGAGAAAACTCAAAAGGATTTGGTAAAAAAAATATTTAATAATAATTTGATAAAAGTCTCAATAATGACGAACTTATATATCTTTTATATAGGAAACAAGTCCTAAATCAATTAGGAAAAGAAAATATAACTAAAAATGGAAAATGAGGAAAAAGCAATGATATGGCCGCCGTAAGAGTGAGCCCATGCACGAATCTAACCGGCGAGACTTCGTAGATCCAAAAGCGTATCCTTAGAAGTTTAGGATCTATGAGTAGATCAGCAGTGGAGATCCTAGAACGTGAATAGTACAATTAAAATTTGATTTTTTTCCAACATTCTAAACATTCTATTTTGAGTTTGGCTTAAATATCTTTTATCTATAATTGATACTGTTCGTGCCGATTTCTGCAGTCCATGAACACTTGCCGATTGAGGATCGGCTCTGCGCGCGTGCCACCTAGTTTGTTACCAAAAACTAGGAAAACTCTAGTCCACCGATTAGGTGATGTCCTGGTCTTGATGGGCCGATTGTCCTGACTTCTAAACGATTGCTGTTCGTCTGCCTTGAGTGGCCTCAAGGACTTAAACCCGTGCTGATGGCGGTTAAAAGAAATAAGTAATGAAAAGATACTAAAAATGATGCCGATGCACTAAGAGAACTCGAGACTAGATAATGAAAGGAAACAAATAACACGAACAAACTGATTGCGAAATGAAAGAACTGAATTCTGGTATGAAATAAAGAACATGAACAACCTGATTGAAAGAAACAAGTAAGGACATGTGCTGATTGAATAGTAAAGAAACTGAAATAAAGAACATGAACAAACTGATTGCGAAATGAAAAGAGCTATCTAAAAACTATTCCTACTTGCTACTCGATTCTGATTTTGTTGTTGTGTTTTATGTGTTGTTGATGATGCCCCGTTTTCTGAAACACTCATCAGTATTTATAGATATAGCTTTGTAACCATTTTCTTCCGAAATCGGTGCGAGTCTTGCCCCTCACCCACTTCCCATTTGCTGCTGATTTCGTGGGTGGTGGAGATAGTGCTGTCCACCACTTTCTAGAATATAGGGTCACACTAACCGCCTTATCCTTAGCCATACCCTACCCTGTCTGCTGATACCCCGCTTGTCCAGGGTAGTGGGATGGTTACCCGCCGTTGAACGACCCTAGTTCCTCTAGTCGCCGATGCACTCGGTGACCCTGTCCAAATCGGCTCATCGCATACCCCATGACCTGCCGATTTCCTATCTTAACCTGTGGCTGCTTCTTTCGGCCCGTCAGCTGGCCGATTATTTGGACCCAACGGCTGATGGCCAGCCGATTTCCTATCTTGACCTGTGGCTGCTTCTTTCGGCCCGTCTGTTGGCCTATTATTTGAGCCCAATAGCTGCCCCCCTCAAATGTACGATCGGTGGCCTTCACTGATTGTGCATTTGAAACAATCTAGCCGATCATTTCGCGAAGCCCCAACCAATCCTTTGGGTCGACCCCGTAAGAGTTTTTCCTTACAGTTACGGCTGATTATTTGAGCCCAACAAATGCATAGGTTTAGGATTGCTTTTGTATGTATTTTTTATGGATAAAGTTATTTTATACACAACATTATTAAATATGACATATGATATATGGACAAATTTTGACTAATAATTATCATTAAACCTACATAACTCTATCTTATGATCCACCAGTACCTTTTTATTTTGAGGAATGGAAACATGCAACCTACAGTTGAAAATTAACACGGTATTGAAAATAATTAATATATTCTACTAGATTTTTTGATATCTTTTTATATCAAATATGTTTTTATAAATTTGGACACAAAAATAATACTTTCCTGAAAACTTTTTATATTTTAATTTTCATGTATCAAAATAAATTTTGTTATTATTATGTAATCGTGGGTCAGAATACTAGTTAAATTGTAAAGTAGAAGTGGGAGTATGGAGTTCCCATGCATACGACTTGATGATTTTCATAACAGGATTAACAAAAGAATTAGAGTGAGACAAACATGAAAGTTTAGGGTATTAAGGAGTGTCTAAAATTAAAATTTAAGCTATGAGATGAAAATAGGTAATAATAGATGGAAAATACAATTGTTCCTTTTATCCAGCAATAAGAAGTTGTTCAAGAAAATAATTACTAGCATTAATTCTGCTTCCTTGATTTTTCCATTTCTCCGGAAATGTAACTGGGGACGGGTTTGGTCTGTTCATCTCCTTTCCATGTGCACTAAATAGCAAGTTTTGTGGTTCACGGGAAAGTTGATCACTCGGCAAGAGAATGCGGTGAAAAGATTGAATATAATGTCATTGCATGGCATTGAACAGTTCAAAACTGAAGTTACAGTGATCTCTGATGAGCAACACCGAAATCTTGTAAAATTTTTCGGGGTATTGCATCCATGGCAAGGATCGGTTATTAGTCTACGAGTACCTGTCCAATGGTGGCTCGGAATCATTCATATTTGGTGAGTTAAATATTTACATACTTTATCAGGTATTCTTTTTTGTTTTCTTTCAAACATTATTAACACTGTAACTCCATTTACTTGACCTGACAGTCACAGATAAAATGTCTTGTTAATTAAATGAGTTGTCTTCCAAACACATTGTTGACTTAGCTATGATATGTATAACTCATGGTTAATTACATGTCTGCTGAATATGCCATGAAGGGTATCGTCTGTGAGAAGTCTGATGTTTATAGCTTTGGAGTCATGATGTTGGAGATTACAACTGGAAAGAAGAACATTTCTTTCAGTGACACAGATGATCATTTAAACTCAGTAGGACGCGTGAGTATTTTATATTGACACATTACAGTTATTGTTGATGGCATATTGCATTTTCTTAGAGCATGTGAATTCCTTTCATTTACATTTTCTTACTTCTTTACATTGCAAGTGTGGGATTTATGGAAAGATGGAAGGATATCGGACACTACAGATCCTAGTTTAGGCGAGACAGTTCCCATACTTGAAATTTCAAGATGTGTTCAGGTTGGGCTATTGTGCGTGGAAGAAACTGCAGCCGACAGACCAACCATGTCTGATGTGATTTCCATGAAAATACTCAACAATGAATCACGAGCCAATATTCTGTTTCCAATTCCAAAATGAACGGCTTTTTCTGCCATCAACAGATACCGAAACAATAACAACTTAGTTCAAAGTCCAGAATGCTCCAGTAATACATTAAAATTTCGGATTTGGAGGCTCGATAATATATTTCAAGTAAGTAATCAAATTTGCATTCTTATCTAGAATTTGATGTTTGCTTTATTTTCTCCCCGAAATTTTAGCACATGGCAGTAGACCAAAAAAATCTACACCAGCTTTGCCTCACTTGAATGTAGAATGCACACTTAATTAATGTATAAAAGATGATGTTTTTCCTGGTGTATTCATTGACCATACTCGTAAGGCTGCATAGTTAACAGTTCTTGAAAGGACAGAACTGGGTTCATGGTTTCCCAATAAAATGAAGGATTTCATCATTTTAATTGGTATTTTTCTCAATTGAGACATAATCTGCTTACCATGATCTTCTACCTTGGTCTTCTATGACACACCCTAGGACTGCGAACCAAGTCACAAACGCAATCAGTCACTGCTTGAATCTAGTCAACACCAAGTTCAAGTAGGTCGAGCTGAGCCTCAAATTTGAATCCAAAAATATTTGATTTGCACCTAATAATATATAGTTTTATTTTTTTAATTTATTAGAACAAAATTTCTATTTTTCCATCTAAAATATCGTAATTATTTTTTATTTTATTTTGAACTTGATTAGGCTCATATTTGATTCGACTAGGCTTGAAATTGACTTCAAGCTTAGTAGAACTGAACTTGATCAAGCCACGACTCAACTTGATTCCACTTGGCTAGTTTACAATTCTAATACTCCAATTCCCGTTACATATTGAATGTGAGAATGAATGTGGGAATTGAATGTGATATGTGTATAAGTTGTAGGCTCTATGTGGCGACCTCTCCAGAAGCGGAGTATCGGTGGCGTTTGCTTAACTCTGCAAGACTCACTCACTCCAACGATCAATAATACTTAACAACTAAAATTGCTTACATAACTTTAAAATACACAATAACATACAATCCACAACTTCTAAATTACAATCCCAAAACACATAAAGCATTTATCCATACATTCAGGTTCCATAATACAAAAGCCCTCAATATCCATAATTCAAAGTTCTCAAAAACATTAAACAGAAGTAAACCCTAACACTAAGGGTTTACCTTCACTTGGAATCTCATTTCCTGTTAAGGAAAACAAATAGGAAAGGGTGAGTTAAAAAACCCGTGAGTTCCCAAACATGGAAATCACTTAGCACATAAGGAATTTCACTTCATAAATCACACTTGGAATTCAACCAGATACGAAAGCAATTAACAAAACAAGATAGGATACGGGGGCTCTCAGGAGCCAAGTTCCACAAAGTTTGTCCACGAACCGAGTAGTTGACACTCCGTCAATTTTCATATACGTAATCCATGTAGACCTCCACTTACTCCTTCACTCCACCGAAACCCCCACGGGCCCGTTACCAAACACTTAAAACTTTATAACACTTCACTTCACTTCACTCAATTTGTGTACTCTCCAGTATTAGGGACGAGTCCTTATGCGAAGTCCAGAGTACAATTCATTTCACTTGAAGAACCCTATGGCTCAACCTTTCTCCTCGGCTTAGGCCTCGCCTCCGACTCGAGTTGAAAGTCTTACCGATAGGTCTCAGGAATTCCCGACATTTCACAAATACACATAAGTCATTGTACAACACTTTTACAATCAATCATATCAAAACACTTTAACGGTTTTTTTTTCACTCAAATGGGATAGGTGCGATAAAGTACACACCACCCCCATCGGAGGGTTCGAAAATCATGTTTCACTTCACATTCATTTCACTTAGCACAATTGCAATCATTTTCACGTAAACACATAACAAGCATGGAAACTCACTGAAATAGTAGAGTTCGGCTTCCACGTGAGGGTCAAATTCACTTCCTTGCACACCCCCTAAACGAATGAAAACAATAGTTGAGATTCATTTCCCCATTCATTAACTAAAATTATTCACTTTCATTTCTTGGTTTCAATCACTATTCTTCCCCACTTCCCTCAAGGAAAAGCATTCATTTCACACTGCAAAATGTCTTAATGGGTCTTTTGAAAATCATTATATCATTTCCAAAATATCTCTCCATCGATGTACTCCCTAAACACTATTTTCAAATTCTCTTTCATGTGGACTTTAAGTGATGTTTCTTACCTCAAAATCACTCGTTTCACAACAACTCAACATTGGCTCTTATTCAAAGCTTTGATACAAGTTTAAACAATTCTCATCAAGTCTTTACATTCAAAATTCATGGAAATTATCCACAATATTGTAAAAATCTTGAATTTGTCTAAACAACACTTTTATCCAAATATTCAAGAAAACTTCACTTTTTGTCATTTGAAATTCATAACTTCACTCTAATCAAACACACACTCACAAATAAACGTACCACACATATACTTAGACCCAATCACTTCAAAAAGCATCATAAAGTTTCGAAATCACACTTCATAATTGCCAAATAGGGTCTCGGCCATCAAACCTCTTTTCTTTTGAAATTTTCAACTACCAAATCTATTTTCTAGCCACAATATAAACTTATTTCACGAAATTCAAATATATACACAATCAGGTCCTCAAGTCCGCTACCTAAAATCCACCTCAAGTCCGCTACCTAGATTGGGATTTCAAAAGTCCAACTTCATCATTTCAAATATATTCAATGCTAGCAAAATAAACCGTAAATCTTTCATAATTAACTCTAATCAAATTATAGCTAAGGGTTTTGAACCTTATACCTTTAGATCTATCAAGATCTAGCAAGATCTAACACGATCTCGTGAGCTCCTCTTCAAGCAAGTTACTTCCAAGCTTAGAAACACCAAAAGCCTCGATCTTAGCCCGAGATCCTTCTACTTGGATGGCAATTTTCAACAAAGAGCCCAAGAACAAGAGCAAAGCACCCTCACAAGCCTTCTTTCTCTTCTTTTTCTTTCTTCAAATTTTCGGATCTTCCCCCTCTTCCTCTCACCTTCACATGGCTGCCAAGGATGAAGAAATACAAGCCAAGATCATCCACTAAAGCCTCACAACTTCAAGAGGTTGGATGAAGAAGGAAATGGAAGATCAAACTACACTTTTTCCTCCCTTTTCTCCCTCAAGAATTTCAGACCAGCCCCTCTCCTTCCTTCCCTCTCTCACGGCTGCAGCAAGCAAGAAAATGGAAGTCTTCAATGGTGGCTTGAAGGTTGAAGAAATGGAAGAAACTAGCAAGCTTTCTCTCTCTCTTTTCTCCTTCACTCTCTCGGCCTCTCTCTCTCTCTCTATGCTCCAATTTTTGTAGCTGAAAATGAAGCCTCAAGGAACCAAAAAGTCAAGCATTAAGGGACAAAAAGGTGCAAATCCCCTGATTCGGGGAAAAGTGACTTTATGGTCACTTTATGTCGCGTCAAGCGAGACAGTCTAACTTACACTGTTTTACTTCATTCCAACATTGTCCAATCTTAATAATATCTCTGTAATATCACTACATATGCTCGAATTCAATTCCAAGTCACTATTCACACTTCGGAACAAAATTTAACACTTAACTCGACCGAAACCACACACCGGTAAATAATTCATGTAAAATTCTCTAAATTAGAAAATATTCACTTTAAACATAAATTCACTCATATTTCAATGAATAAACACAATATAAACAATATTTTACATTTTTAAAATAAAATCTGAATTTTGAGACCCTCACATCCTAGGCTGCTAATAGTTTGACTTGAGCATTTAGAGGCAATGACTTACACTCAAAAGTTATTGGATCAGTGCAGGAATGGAATGCATCAATTGAAAATTTTAGTTGTTTTTCTAAAACCCAATCGAAATTATCAGTTGCTGCTTGTGCAGAATTTTCAATAGAAAGTTAAAGGCGATAGGTATGGAGAATGAATCTTCAAATCATCAAGAGCCAGTGGTTAATGGTAGAAAGAGCAAATATCATTTGATGTGCATGGAAACCACATTTGACAAGTAGTTCATCGATTTTTTGCAGAGAATGAATCGCAGGGAAATATTAGTTCTTTTGCAGTTGTGCACGAAAACAACTATTATAACATTTAATTCATCGACCTTCTACGTCCGAAATAGTGACCTTGTTGACGGAACAAGGTTCTTGATTTTGGACTAGGTTGTCATTGATCAGCCAGCTTGTAATGCTGGAAAAAGCCGGTCGATTAGGAACAGGCAGACCCGTTATTGAGTCATTGTTAAGCATGGAAACTACGTCCGACATGGTTGGCCTGTCTACTGCATTTTCTTGCACACACAACAATCCAACTTGAACACATCTTGTAATTTCTTCTTTGGAGACTGTTTCACCTAAACTACAGTCTGCAACCTCTGTAACTCTTCCTTCTACCCATAAATCCCACACCTGAAACAGAAGCAAGAAATGAAAAGCATGTAATTCTGTACAAGATCATTTTAGGGAATTGAACTGAAAATTGAAAATGAAGTGTAATCAGAATAATGTATTAGCTAGAGCTGTAAAATGTGAATACTTACATATCCTATCAAGTTCAAATGATCATCAGAGTCATAAAAAGAAGTGTTCTTCTTTCCACTTATGATCTCCAGCATCATCACCCCAAAACTATAAATGTCAGACTTCACAGAGAAAATGCCATTCATGGCATATTCAGGAGACATGTAACCACTGTTTCGTCAACAAAATTTGTTAGTCTTAGCAAAGTTACTATAAATTTAGAGGCGTGCACATTGCCATGTAGATGAAACAAACGGATTTGAATTTTTGTTCTTACTATGTACCAACGACTTTCTTTGTATTTGCACTCGATTCATTATCTCCAAAAATTCTAGCAGCTCCGAAATCAGAAATCTTGGGATTTAGATCATTGTCCAACAATACGTTGCTTGTTTTGAGATCCCTATGGATAATTTTTAGCCTGGAATACTTATGGAGATATAGCAGCCCTTGAGCTATTCCGGCAATAATATGTGAACACCTTTTCCAATCTAACACTATTCTCTTTTAAGAATCTGATAACCAAAATTGTCGAGTAAATTAGCAATTGGATAGCAGCTAAACCATCTCAATGAAAGAATTTGCCACTCAGGCCTAAGCCTTTACCTGAAAATATCAAGGTAGTTAACTCTTTCAACTTACCAAAAACAATTGAATCCAAGCTTTTGTTGGGCAGGTACTCATATATAAGTATGAGGTTCAGTCTTTTTACTGCAATTTCTTGCCCATCGTGCAACCTTCCCTGAACCACAGAACTCAGCATGTATAGCATATTAATGGACTGCTCAAATTGCCAGAAGGAAATTCATGCGAGTGAATAAACTTGCTAATTTATTACTTGCTCTGAGGCCGTTAATATAGGACTTCACATTTTTTGTAACCCCTGGAAATGCAAATAGGCGTTTGTTTCGAACTTTTGTTAGATTCTTAGAGATGATAATCGTTTACCTTATAGACAGGGCCAAATCCTCCTTGACCAAGTAAATTTTCAGCTGCACAATGATTCGTAGCAACTTCTATGCTCGTAAAACCGAAAAAAGGCAATTCATCATCGACCCTTTTATCACGCAGCACTGGCCATTTTGCGCTGTTAAATCTTCTTAAGCCTGATCATAGATCAAAAATCAAATAACTCTTAGATCATCTTGGACTTTTATATTGCTTTAGCATGTAATTGAAGTAAACTTATGATGTGCAGTAAATTAAACAACTATAGCACTAATGCTAACGATAATTACCTCTGCGGTCACCATTTTTGCATTGCATGCAGCAAAATAAGTAAAGCAATATAAGAGCCCCCAGGAACGTTAATGGCACACCAATAGATGACTTTCCATTTCTAACTTCTTTCTCGGGAAGGCATAGGATAAACTACAGAGAGAGGACTAGAAGCAGGTGAAAGGGTAAAATTTAGTTCTGCAACGGACAAACAACACGAATAGTTTATTATCAACTTAGTCTTCTTTTTAGCAGTAAAAGAAACTAGTCCTTGATATTAACACCCAAGTAGAGCATGCCCCTGATTTTAATTTATTTTTCCGTATATTCAGAATGTTAATCAGGGCTGTTTGGTTTTAGAAACCATCTCTGCTCCAAAAGTATGTAAGAATACATATTACAAGATTCAGAAACGAACAGGGAGAGAAAAATGATTACTAACACGTATTGAATTTTTGACCCCTAAAGTATATAATAAAGTAGTAAAAGCCCCAGTATATTCTTTTTTTACTGTACCACATTCTTGAACTGAATATAAAAGAAACTAGAGAATACCTTCCTGGTACCTTTACCGGCCAAATCGAAACTATCACGTACAAAAATTCTCTGCGCACCAGAATAAAGCAACTGCCCTTTCCGACTCCTAGTAGTTTTACAGCCCCAACCTCCTTGGTTGTATGTAATATAAGAATAAGCATAGCACAGACAATTTGTTCTGCATTTTAACTTGCAGCCAGCAAGAGTCTGGTCACTTTATGTGAATTCGTCCCACACATCTAATTGACCCCATATTTCTCTAAAGCCATCTCCACCACCACAAGGATTGGTACACCCCATGGATTTTTCTTTCCCTTTGTTGTCATCAATTTCATCGCAAACAGCCATTGACTGATTAGCCCCAAAATCTCCAGCTGTAGCAGTTATACTCCCAGTTGTGCTAAACCACAATAAGGCATAGGGATCAGCACTACTATTCCATTTGAAAAAGCTCTCATTCGCATCAGAAAAATAACTGAAAGTAACACCATATCTAGCAAAGAAATCTAGGAAGCTAAATTTAAGGCCATCCCATATCCCACTTCGCCAATAAACCACCCCATCCTGCATGATAATCAGTTCTTTTGTACTGTTCTGATCAACGGCTAATGTAGAATTCGGTTCATCAAATGTTGACAGGGAAGTCAGAATGCTTTGCCTCGGAATTCTCATGTTCAAATCGAAAATCCCAATTCTCATGCCTTGCAGCCATGTATTAGAAGGATAATCAAAACTTTGCCAAACAGTAATCCCTCCTGGTGCTCTCAAAACAAGGTTGCCGTTGTCAAGAAGAGCTGCAGTGGTGCAGTTGATCGTGGAAGATTGTTCATCATTTACAACGAAGAGCAAATTATTAGAGGAGTCATCTACCACCAGCTTTCTATCTGCATTCACGGTTAAATATGCAGGCTGTTTTTGAGCTGGTGTTTCGTAGTTGTTGGTAGCCCATACGTCGAATGATTGATTCATGTATACGTATTGGATCGCCAGGAAATACGTCCAGTTTGCGGGACTGATGATGGTGAGGCGAAACCGATGGTTGGAGGACTCCAAGAAGTCTCCATAATACAGAACAAAGGACTCGTTTACTCCTAGTGCATTCTAAACTTGAGAGGCAGGAATACATGACAGGTAATAAGCGAAGATGCAGAAAGAGATTGCCAAATTGCTGCAATGTCTAACCAATCCTGACATCTTCAGCGGAATCTATATCCTTATGAGGGAACTTAAACTTCATTGCCAATGTCCTAAATCTTGTCCCAGTTAATTAAAGTAAAACCACTACGTACTCTGAAGTGGAGGTGGCCTAGATTCTTTCCAGAACCACTACTCTGAAGTGGAGCTCACAAAATTATGGTAAAAAAACATTATCTTTGGACTGAGTCAGAATGGGTAGATACTTATCAACCTATATTTTCAATTCAGAGGAAAGTTCACTCTAGAAGAAAGGTAGTCTTAGTATGCATGATCCATTATCACTGTCCTACACAACAATTCAAAAGTAAATGTATCCAAATTTCTTCGTCTACTTGAACAGTTGAAGCACATATGTTTTGCATTCCTTTCCCAGATATTACTAGCTATTGCAGAAAAGCCACTTAAATATTCTTGTGGGTAATATACATTTTACCTCCTTGTGGTTTAGTGAGTTTTCATATCATCGTCCAGTGATTTCAAAAGTTATACATAACTCCTTCATGGTTTGGATTAAAGTGTAAAAGTGGCAGAATTGCTCACGTAACAAAGTTGCTGAAGTGACCAAAATGTTTAAATATAATATGCATAACACTTTAACCCTTATGATTTAGTATTTTATTACATAACCCCCTTATAATTTTCAAAATATGTTCATAACCGCTTATAGTTAACAAAAAATTTTCAACGTTAGATAGAAGTACTTTTGACATTTTAGTTGTCTCTATTATGGAATTCAAATTCCGTCAATTTGACCCTTTAGTCTAAATTATGAGGGGATTATATATAGCTTTTAAAACTATAAGAAGGTTATGTAAAAAATGCACTAAACCTGGGTGAAGTGTATTTTACCCAATTCTTATTTAGCCACACGCAATTGACAGGCGAAGAGCAACAATGCTAGTTCACGGGCCTCTTTTTTCTTTTTTGACCATAACATTCTATGCAAGGTCAATACAGTCAGTCTATAGTTACCCCACATACCACAAGGATTCATCTAATTTGCACACGTCATCCTGAGGTGTATATTATTTGCAATCACGTCATCCTGATGGTTACACACCATATTTTGAATGTTAGGGACTATTTTAACTGATTTTGATTTGAACGTGAGAGACTGGAAAAGTTTTTTTATTTTTTAAACATGGGGGACTAATTAGCAAATTTTATTATCAAAAAAGTATTACAATATTTTTTATAAAAAATTATTTTAAATAATCTATTATCCAAACACACTTTGATTTTTCCACCATCTGTACCTTTGGTGATTTGGATACAGTAAATTAAGTTGCGTAGAAGTTTGAGTATTGACTCCATACTATGGACTACAATGTGAATATATCATGCTCTTGGGCTTTTTCCTTTTCTTGTTTTCTTTAATGGATAGAACGGAGGCCAGAGCCCAACTTTTTTGTTCTCTTTTTTTCTAGTGTAAACGGGAGGTGTAAGAATTTAAACTCAAAATTTCTTATTTACACTCTTTCTTCCAACCACAGGCAAATTATAGATTTATATATCTGTGCAGGATACCATTGCAAAGTCCTAAGTTTTTTGTGTAATATATATTTTTCATTCTCTAGCCCTTTTTTTTTTTTTTTTTGTGGTGGTCAGAATGAGACACAGAGGCCATTAAACACTGATTCAAGATGATATAAGCCATCATCAAGTCTGCAGCTAAAAGAAATATAACTGGATCAATGTGATCAAAAAGTAACGTAACTGCCCAATCTGCAATTCAACCTGCCAAGTCCAATAGTGTAACCTCTCTAACCTTCTATCTAGGGGTGAGCAACTACGGTAATTACCGAATTACGATTGAATTCGATTTCATTTTGGTAATTCGAAATCAATAATTAGGTAATTCGATTGGTAATTCTGATTTTCCGAATTAAGATATATCGAATTTGGTTCGAAATCGGTTTCAAGATGTTTCAATTCGGTAAAATCGAATTCGAATTTAATTCGGTAAATCGGTAAAAAGTTACCGATTTCAGATTCGAATATCTGAATAGATGCTATAATGTATTAGACATTTAGACTATTATTACTTAGGTAAAAAGTTCCTTTGGTTTTGT